>VZRJ01000263.1:77556-213322 GCA_013397565.1 Ptilonorhynchus violaceus | reverse complement strand
GGCGGCCGCCGCTCCCCGGCCCGGCGGCGGGACCCGCGCTCTGCCCGCGGGAGGCGCGGGGCAGAAGCTTCCAGTGTCATAACCCGGACAGCGCTCCGTGCGCAGATAAACCCCGCAGGAACTTCGCGCCAGGCTGCCTTTGAGCGCTGTGCGCGGCGGGTGCCCGGGCCAGCCCCACCCGTGCCGGTTCGTGCGTGCCCGGGGCTGTGCCGCGGGGCCTCGGCGTGCCGGTGGCTCCATCGGGGTGTGACGGTGGGGATGGTGACAACCTCAGGAGACTGCCAGCCGTGCCGTGCTGCTTCACACCTTATTTTAGAAGGAGGCGGGACTGGGAGCTGAAACACAGGGTTCACTCTGCAGCAGAAAATGTAGCAGAGTTAAAAAGAAGTACGTGGGGAACAAAGGTATCAGACGTGTATCTGCTGCTCAGAGTATTTTAAAAATATTCAAGGAAAATGATACTGTGTTGAAGTAAGAGGAGTTCAGCATTTTGCCTGCATCTTAGACAAATAATAGTTCTTTTCTATTGGTCACTTGCTAGCAAATTATTACATGCGGGAAGACAGCAGTGGCAGAAGCCTCTGATCAGATGGGATACAGATTTTTCTTGTGCGATTTTGAAAGAAGGAAAGAACTCGGGAAGAAAACTGATGTCTTCTGCTAGATCCATGTGCATTCATGTGCGGATGTGTGTTCACAGAAAGTTGAAAATACCAGATAATGTAGGCTTGAAGTTTCTACTTCAAAGCAGAGTTGAAGCTGCTGTCTGTTGTTGTGATGGCTAGATTGATCCTCAAGATTTGGCAAAATGAGTTTGTAGGGTTTCTTTTTGTAGAGAAATTTTTTTTCAAAAGCTCTATGCTTTAAATGAAGTCCTTTCAAAAGAGCTTTGAACTTTGAAATGAATCTCCATATGTGTTTGAATTTTCCCTGTTGATTTGTTGTCACATGCAAGCTACATAGACTAGCCAGTCTGGTATGAATAATGAGTATTTTAAATTTACTTCTAAACCATGTTCTCAAAACACTGATAGTATCAAGCAGATGCTGAGTGATACCTGAGATTTTGGACAGACTGTCTGTGTTACATACTGTCTACCTAGTGCAAAATCGCCATTCATATAGGGACTTGATAGAGGCCAGAGTTTATGTGGCCAGGGTGTGAGGAGGGCTCTGCAGGGGACAGTGGCGAGGGTAGCACAGTGTCCACCTGCACTGTCAGGGAGGGAGCATGCAGGGAATGAGCATAGGGCAGAGGAAGTGGGCTGATGTGTGGGGAGTTGCAAGGAAGGTGGGACAGGACCCGGAGGAATGATGCTCTCTAGCTCCATTCCCCATTTAGCTCAGTGGAGATAGTCTCACTGATAGAATTGTTCCCGTTGACCAGGTAGGATAAAGTGCAGCAACAGCTAAAGCAAGAGTCCAGTAGCAAGAACTGCCCTACTGAACCTGAGGTACTTGCCTGTCCTTGCACACTGGTAGGAGCAACAAAAATAAATTACAGTGCAAGGTGACCACAAGGACTGAGGTGCTGAAGAAGACAAGAAATTTAGGGTATAAAGGAGCGAGGGCTTCTCAGCCAAGTTATGCTGACTGATTTTTCCTGTCAGCCTGCCTCCTTCCTGCTCCTTCTGTCACATTCCCCATCTTGAATGCTTGAATATCTTTTTGACCTCAGAAGATTGCCAGTTTCATATGTTTCTGGCACCTTGCTCTCAAAGTGCTTTCCCTTTGTTAAGTTACTGCAAATTTCTCAGAAACAGTTTCCTGCTAGTGTTTTCTGAAGCCAACCCCCAAACTTTTCTGCTCACAATTCCCACAAATATCTGTATTCACGTATGATTATCTTGCTAATGACACAGTCCTCAGAAATTCAGCAGGCTAGCTGGTAGGGAGCTACTGACACTGAAAAGTCTTCCTATTTACATGTTCTAGTGCTCTATTCCCTCTCTAACATCTTCACTGTGCTCACCCTCACCTCTGTTTCTCTCAAGCACAATGTAAATGCATAAGTTGCACATTTACTTGGTTAGTACTATTTGTATGTTTTACTTTTTGGGTGTTAAAGTACACTTGCTGTGAAAATATCTAAACCTCCTTGATAGCATTGTTTGGTGCTGTGCTATGTAAGTAGGAGGAGAGGAAGGGAAGACTCATGAGAGCAAAGATTTCTCTCTTGGGATGAGGTTAATATCATTAGAAAGCATGTAGGTGGTATCACAGGGAAAGAAGTTGGCCGGATGATGTTGGCCGGATCAGATGAAATGCATGGAAGCCTTGAAGCCTTGAAGATGCATTGAAAATGTTCAGCTGCCCTGAGTGCCAGGAGAGGGATAGCCACATAGTGCTGATAAACTGAAGTTTAATCTCCTTCCTGGAAGACACATGCCGAGTGTCATGGTTAATTGTGCCTGCTGAGTACAAAAATAAAAGTGATTTTCTATTATCAACTGTAAATGGATTGCCCTTTAGAGTTGCTAGGTTCCTCTTGTTCTAACTTGGTGACTCATCCCACATTCCCCCTGTGTTAACAGCCTAGCGCGGTTGGCATAGGCTCCAGTACAAGGAATGAGATGAGGTCCCCTGCCCAGTCAGCTGCCAGTGCTTGGCCTGCCTTTTACTCATCCTCAGTGCCGCTGGCTCATGCCCTCGCACTCGGGGCTGCAGGTACACGCTCCACACCTACAACCTGCACAGGCTTCCGCTGCTGGCAACAGCTGTAGGCTGGCCCAGGCTCTGCAGCTGCGAGCAGCACACGCTCCAGCAGCTCTTCCTGTTCGGAGCTGAGGGTGGCTAACCACGGTCACCCTTCCATGCAGTACACGGCTGGGGCTGTGGCAGACACATTTGGGTAAGAGACTGCGTGTCGTAGGAGGATGGGGGAGCGTGAGGAACTCGAGACAGAGGTCCTGTACCATTCTGGGTTGCAACATGAAGTTTGACCTGGTGAAGTGGCGGGAGAGTGAGGCTCTATCTCCCTTTTCACCTCTGTCATGCCAGTAGCAGTGTCTCTCAACCTCGGTGTCTGCAAGAACTGAGGTAAAAGTCTCCCGCAGTTGCAATACAGTTCCTCTATGAATTGGATGCAAATATTCCATTAGACCCACCAGCCGGATGGGGTGTCTCATTTTTGATGGAAAACTTAGGATAGGTTTAAATGAGAAGCTGTTATTTGTGAATCTCAGTGGCAGCCCAGAAGCTCATGAACTGTGGAAGGTCATGACAACATGCTAGAGAGATTGCAGAGTATATCTCTACAGCACTACTAGTGCTGTAGAAGTTTGAGATGGCAGAGAGTTGAGTTTTCCAGTTGTCTCCTATGTAATACCATGTCAGTTTTATTTTCCATGGCCTTCCATGCAAATCTTGCCCTCCCTCCCTGGGTCTGTGTGATCTTTATTTGCTTCTACATTGAGTGTGGTGTTCAGTCATCTTTAGGATACTGTAGTAAAAGAGAGGAAGGCACAGCCCCAAGTTGTTCAGGATGTAATCTACTTGCTTTGTGTTCTTTCGAGTATAGTTGACTGAGGCATATGAGTGATTACTGGGAAAAATAATTTAAAAAAGCGTGAAGTGACTCCATGGTAATCAGCTGAATCATCTGAAAATGCACAGCTGCAAGTGGTAATATTCATACAAGAACATAAAAAGTGTAAATATTCACACAAGACCATAAAAATGTTCTTGTAAAGTACTTGTTAGGGTACTTGATTCTTTCAGCTGTATCTGTTGGCTGAGGATCTTTGTTTCTGCTGTTGCTACTAAAAGTACAGTGACAAAATAGAATGTGGCATAGGGACGCAGTATTAGAAGAGATGTTACATGCCTGTGATCTTGTAGCCATGCAAGTTTTTGAATTCCAAAGATAATCTTTCCATGCTGTGAAACTGTCCAAGATTTTCAGAAGGATATTGCTGGAACTTTAATTGTGGGTCAGTATGTGGGTACAGTTTGGTTACTGTTTTAGTGCAGATTGTGGAAAGTCTGTAAAATTGGATATTAATTAAATTAATTAAAGAAGTAATTAAATGCTAGTTTACTATTTGGTTCAGAGACAAAATGAAGAGATTCTGAGCCAAGAGAAGATGACATTGTGCATTATTGCCACCAAAACGAAGAAAGCAGAGGAAGATGAGTAGCACATGTACGCATCTAAGGTCTGTGCTTAGGGAGTTTTGTAGAAGCACTGATGACTGTAATATAAGGTGAAACTTTATAGTAGTCACTGCAAATAAGATACCAATGTATGATTCATGTAATTTGACTTGTAAGATCCTTAATTTAGAATACTAAATATTGCAGTATTTCTATAGTATAGAAACTAGCTTAATAAAAAGTATTTCTAAGTAGTACAGAAATAATAGCTTTGAGACAAATATTGAAGGCAAATCAAATTACTCATGTATATCTTAATATTTGGCATCCAGAAAAATGAGAAAACTGATTTGTGCAACATCTGTTGAATGGGAAGAAATGAAATATGGTGAAGAGGTAGTGCTAGGTAATAATCTAAGTATTCTACTAACTTTTAAAAATACAGTTTTGGTGTGCATGAAGACAAAAACTAAAACTCACTAGATTTAGAAGTACTGAAAACATGCTCATGATAAACCTGCATGCAAGTATAAATGCATTTATACTTGAGTACTTCCACTTAGATTCAGTGTTGCTGTTTTCAAGCATTTTGTAAAATGTTATTGCTGTCATATTCCTTTTGTTTACCCATACACAATACTGTTTTAAGACCTGGCACCCATTTCTGACAGCTGTATTTGGAAGATTGAGTCATTGCTCTAGCTTTCTACATGCTTCATAGTTTAAAAAAAGGGAGGGACAATATTCAAAACAAACAATTGCAGGGGTTTTTTTAATAGTATTTTTCTTTCCATAATAATTTTTTTTTTGTTTCTTCACTTTTTAGCTCTCCTGTTTTCTAGCAGCATTCCATAGGCTTCAAAATCATCTGCAAAAACTGTGAAAAGAGAAGGAGGTAGACAAACAATCATCCTTTCATCAGAGCTTGAGGTAGAAATCTCAGTTAGAAGGGTGCATTTTGTGCCCATTTTTTAAAATTCAAAAGCAGATCCTGTGATTCTCAGTAAAAGAGAAATGTCTAGACATAGTTTGTGATTGGTGAGAGTTATCAGAAAGTAACTTTTTCTTACTGTAGAAGTTGATAATTTCATTGTAATCTTAATTTTTAAAATTAAAATAGTTCACAAGACCAGGCTAAACAAATAATGTCTTAATCATTTGCTTCTCTAAAATTCTGTGGAACTGCACTTCTGAGTAACCATTAAGGCCCTCACATAAGTGACCAGAAGAACATAAGTTCCTTCATCTGTATATGAAGGAACAGCTCTTTATGGACTGGAGGCAGGTAGTGACACCTCCTGTGCTGCTGCTTTGCCACACAGACAGTAGAGCTATTAAATCTCTCAAACTGGAGAATGAAATCTGAAGTTTAACTCCCAGTCTGTTTTTAGATGGGGAGTGGGAAGGATTCAGTGTTCTGCCTCTCCCTCTGCCTCCCCTGTGCCCCCTGCCCCTTCCCAAACTACTGCTCAGTAGTGGCAGTGGTTAGGGGATTTATTTGATTTTTTTTGTATTGATGTTATAAAGAAACTCCAAACTTTGGCAGGATCCTTTTAAGCTCCATGTGCAGCTGTCTCAGTTCTCATCTGTGGCACATAACCTTCCCTTCTCCCCTCAATTTTTTGCGTCTGCCTGTTTCCCAGAAATTGGAACTCTTTTGTATTTCTTTGTAAATACATTTCTTGTTGGCTCCTAGATTATTTATGCTAAGCTGAAACTGTGGTGTAGGGGATGAAGGCAAGGTTTTGAAATTGGAACCTTGCAGTGGAACTCTACGTAATGCCAAACACATTGAGTCAGTGTTTAATAACACCACCTGAAAGGGTTTTTTTTTACTTTAAGAATGGTGGGAACTTCCCCTGCTCAGCTGTGCCCTGGGAAACACACCCTGTTCATTTGGAATAGCCGAGGAGTCACTGATGACTGAAGGAGGAGCAGTGCTTTCTATGGGGCGGGACATCCAAGGGTGTCTTGGCAATAGAGGTGTAACTGCAAGAGACTGCAGGTCCTAGTATGTGGTGATACTTGCGATTGCACAGAAAGGCTGCTCTGTGAAAGGCAATTCTCTTTCTGTTCTTTTTCACGCTAGTCAAAGCCCCAGCCCTGCAAAGTGCGTCCATGCAGTCAGCCCTAAACTATACTGATATCTGAGGAGGTTTGTTGATTTGGGGGGTTACCTGGAAAGTCTTCATAGCAGGATCATAGCCTAGTGCTATGCTTGGGAGCTTTGCAAATCCCTGTCATTGCTGTGCTCTTGCTTTACTGTCATATCCAGGCCACTGGGGTTATATGTGCAAGGATACAATATTTTTTGTCAGTGCTCAAGATTAGCATGCAACTTATGTATGTGTAGTTCTTTGCAAAAGAATATGTGCCATGCCAGGACTCTACCATTTCTATCCTGTGCGTACATGCCCACATGTGTGTATGTTTCTATACTAATTTTCAAAAATTTAGTACTGTTCAGAGTACTTTGGCTTTTTTTTATTTACCATGTAGATCGGCAGATTGGTTATTGGACAGAATGGTATCTTATCCACACCTGCTGTTTCATGTATCATCCGAAAGATCAAAGCGGCTGGTGGAATTATTCTAACCGCCAGCCACAGTCCTGGGGGACCTGGAGGAGAATTTGGAGTCAAGTTTGAAGTTGCCAATGGAGGTATGTTTTTTTTAAAAACATGCTACAACACTGCATCTTGTTGTGCTGGAAGTATGCTTGCAAGGATAACTAGCTGTCCAGAATTATGTGTTTTTCATTTACTCTGTTAAAACTGTAAAGAACATAGGCATGTCTCTCTTTTTTTTTTTAATTATAGGTGTGTATTTGCCTACATGGGTCTGAAAAATAAGCATTAAATATTTATTGAAACCCTTGTAGTAGCTGTAAGATTTCTATAAACAACAGGTTTGCCATCCCGTTTTTACAGTGTTTTATGTAGTCTGCCATGTCACCATAACAATTCTGATCCTTCTATAAAGATGCCTGTGAGGGAGCTCTGTTTTGCTCATATTTCTGTGTTGCTTGTCTTGGCATTTACTTTAAAGCATGTAATTTCAGAAGTGCTGTAAGCAGTATAACTCTTTGTTTTGTGTGGAAGAAAGCACTTTCTGTGTTTACCGAAGTAAGTGGCCTAATCCAGGTAGAGAGTTGTACCATTATACTACTGCAATTCCACCATTGAATAATGGAATTTGTGTATATAGCTAATGTCTTTGGCATTAAATTGGCAACTAACACATGTAGGTGTGTTATACATTCAGTATGTTTTACATTATAGATCTGTGTACATTCATAAAATATTATGGTGACAGTTGGCTGACACCTTGTATACCTCACACATGTAGGGTGCTTTCCATGTGAAAAAAATGAACTGAAACTGCTTTTAAAATGTTTCCTTCCCCAGTTTGAAGGTGGGAGAACTTGAGAAGGAGGTGCTGTCTCCCTTGTCCCTTGTTTAATTAAAAAATGTGCATGGTAAAATGAGTGTGATTTTATAGACAGAATAGTCTTGAATCCCAGAGAGATTAAAGGGACTGTGTAAGGTCAGCCAGTGAGAGAGCCAGGGTCACTGCACACATATACCAGAGCCAAACCGTTAGATGCATTAGCACTCTATAAACTTTAAAACACCACATGCATCTAAAATCTGCTTGATAAATGGGTAACAGTTGGTGGGGCAGTCTTTCTAGCGTGCTTTGCCTTTTTAAAGAGAATTAAAAAAGGCTATTAAGATTTCTATATTAAATACTCCTCAAACATAGGTCACAAGATTCAATTATTTATGTTAATCAGGAGGGTCATAATGAAAACTAGTTGGTTTAAGTTCCAACTAAGAAAATGTGGGTTAAGTATTAGGCAAGGCTTTTGAACTGAGAGAGTGGTTAGGCACAGCAACAAGCTCCTGGTGAAAGTTATTGTTGCTCTACACTCTTGCTCAGTCTATTTTGCAGATCCAGGTCAAGCAGAAGTGATTTGTTTCTATAGCTGTAGAAGAGAATGCAGAGTGACTCTGTGGGATCTCCTTAGCTGGAAATATCAGTAGACAATACATCCATCTATCAAGGATGATCTGGAGCTAATGATGTCCTCACCCTTTGGATGGGTTTGGATTAGATGAGTAAGAAGTCATTTTCTAAGCTAAATGAAGAGTTAAATGACTGGTTTTTACTGTATTGGTTTGGACCATCTGGTACACTGCATCTGAGATAGAAGACACTAATTTATGTGTCAATGCACTGCCTACAGCAGCATTGCTAGAGGAATGGGAAGTTAGTGCAGAAAAAGCCTTCAAAGATGCTTTGGATTAGGAGAGAGAACACATGAAAGTGAATAAAGGAAATAATTTTTGGGGTGGAAGTGTAGGTTTAATGTAGGCTATGAAGAGTCAGTTAAGCCGGAAAGGACTTTCGTTGCAACTTAGACTCAGTTGCAACTCAGACTCAAACTTTGCACTGCATATGGCATAGTTCATCTAGTAATTTTTGCATGAAGCTTGCAACTTTTGTTTGGTTGACAGTAAATCTTTGCAAATAAAGCCATTTTTTAAGCTTTGGCAATGAAACTAATTCACAAGTAAGATTTGTTTTCTTTTTCTGAATGACATAACTGATCCAGGTCATAATTGCTAATTGTTGAGCAATTAAGTTATTTTGAATTCCACCAAAGATAAATGTCATTCAGGTGGTGGAGGGAAACTGCAATACAGCACCACTGTCAAACTGGTAAGACTTCTAAAAATGATATTTTTTCTAATGATATAACGTGAAACACCAAGCTATCTGATCTTCACAACTGTGCATTTGCAGAAAGTCCTGTGAAACACCAGAAACTGCTGCTGAAGAACAGGCTTTCCTTTAATAGCTATGTTGTGTTTCCGTGTATAGTAAGAAAAGGCAGTCTTTGACCAATAAACCCAAACAAATATGACTGTGATTACCTCATCCTCGCTGCCCCGGATAATAATTGATTTAAATACTCTGTGTGAATCAAAATGTTGTAAGTAATGCACTATATTTCCATTTTTTACTTTTTTGAAAAATATTTTAAACCTGTGTTGTAGTGAAAGAGCAGACCTTATTTACTATAGTACTTTGGTTTTATTTATTCCATAGTGACTCCAATATATTCAGAAAAATGTTTGCTATAGCACTCACTTTTAAAATAGGAAATTTTCATTTAAATGAAATGACCCACCACATTATTTTCTCTTCTAGGACCTGCTCCAGACATAGTTTCTGAAAAAATCTATCAAATCAGCAAAACCTTGGAGGAATATGCAATTTGTCCTGATCTCAGAGTTGATTTATCACGCCTAGGAAGACAAGAATTTGATCTGGAGAACAAATTCAAACCTTTCCGAGGTATCAGTGTATGCTTTTATGCATGCTAAATTGAGTCTAAATATGAGTATTGCTGCAGAATTATATAAGCAGGACTTCAGTTCTTCAAGATGCCTTCCTAAAAGATCAAAATAAAAGGCACTATAGAATCGTAGAATGGTTTGTGGTAGAAGATGCTTTAAAGATCATCTTCTTCCAACCCTGCTGTCGTGGGCAGGGACACCTTTCATTAGACCAGGCTGCTCACATTCCATCCAGCCTGGCCTTGAGCACTTCCATGGGTGGGCCATCCACAGCTTCTGTGGTCAACCTGTTCAAGTGCCTCACCAGCCTCACGGTAAAGAATTTCTTCCTAAAATCTAATCTAAATCTCTTCTCCCTCAGTTTAAAACCCTTCCTCCTTGTCCTACCTCTATTTGCCTCTTTTGTAAGTCTTTGTATAAGCCCCCTTTTAGGTACAGAAAGACTGCTGTAGGGTCTCTTCAAAGCCTTCTCTTCTCCAGGCTGAACAACCCCAGGTCCCTCAGCCTGCCTTCACAGGAGAGGTACTCCATCCCTCTGATCATCTTTGTGGCCCTACCTTGGACCTGCTACAACAGGTCCACAGCTTTCTGGTACTGAGAATGCCAGAGCTGGATGCAGCATTCCAGGTGAGGTCTCACCAGAGCAGAGCAGAGGGTCAGAATCCCCCTGCTCACCCTGCTGGCCATGCTGCTTTTGATGCAGCCCAGGACACAATTGACTTTCTGGGCTGTGAGCACACACTGCTGGGTCATGTCCAGCTTTTCATCCCCAAGAACCCCCAAGTCCTTCTCTGCAGGGCTGCTCTCAATGAGTTCTTCTCCCAGTCTGTACCTGTGTCTGGGATTGCCCAAATCCAGGGCAATCCTTTGTGTTTGGACTTGTTGAACCTCATGAGGTTCTCATGGCCCCACTTCTCAAGCTTGTTCAGGTCCCTCTGGATGGCATCCCTTCCTTCTGTTGTTTCAAGTGCACTGCCCGGCTTTGTGTCTTCTGCAAACCTGCTGAGGGTGCACTCGATGTCAGTGTTGATGTCATTGATAAATGCATTAAAGAGCACCCACTGGTCCCAAAACAGAGCCCTGAGAGAACTACTCCTCACTGGCCTCCACCTGGATATGGACCCATTGACCACAGCTCTCTGGCTGTGTCCATCAAGCAAACTCATTATCCACTGGATAATCCATTCATCAAATCCATGTCACTTCAATTTGGAGATAAGGTGCCAGGTGGGACTGTGTCAAAGACCTTAAAGAATGCTAGTTAGGTGACATTGGTCTGTCATATATCATCTGAAAGATCAAAGCAGCTGCTGGAATTATTTGAACAGCTAGCCCCAGTCCCAGGAAACCTTAAGGAAAGATTGCAGTGAAGTTTGAGGTTGCCAGTGGAGGTAGGGTTTGTTTTTTTTAATTTTAATGAAGCAAAAGATCTCATCAACAGACTCCCCGTATCAGGTGTGGCCTGTAGTAGACTCCAACCACAAAGTGTCCCTTGTTCTGCTTCTTGATTTTCACCCACAGGGTCTCAGCCTGTTCATGGCTGTTTCTCAGAGGCCACTCTTCACAATCTGTTCCTTCCTTAACATAGAGCACAACACCCCCACCCCTCCTTCCCAGCCGGTCTCTTCTGAAAAGCTTGTAGCCCTCACAGTGCTCCAGTCATGTAACTCATCCCACCATGTTCCTGTGATAACAATTAGGTCATAGTTTTCTAAATGCACCATGGTTTCCAACTCCTTTTGCTTGTGTCCAGTGCTGTGTGCATTTATATGTAAGCATTGTGTTTATTTTGCGCCTAAGGAATCTGAATTACAGACTTTCATCTTTTAGCCAGACTCATCTTTTAGCCAAATACCTTTGCCCAATTTATGTTCTTATGCTTGCTAGTAGTTAAACACCAAACACAAACTTTTTTGGACTAGGAATGATTTGCTTATTGAAGTCCAATTGACAAAAGAGTAAGTGAGACTCTCAGTTTATTCATTCTTTGCTCACATTTTCTGAAAAGTTGTGAGATTTGTAAGGCACTATACATCCAGTGACTCCAAATGTAAAAGGATTGCTTAAGAACATGTTTAATTTTAAGCACATGAATACTTTTATGCCTACACTTCATTTAAAATTATCTAACACAGCTGTTTTCTTGAAGGAGTCAAAAACAAATGAGGGGGTCTTGACATGTATTTCAAATTTCATATATATTTCATATATTTCAAATACTGTAAAAACTCTGTGTGGCCTCAAGAACTTTTCCACATTCCTGATGCCCTAGAATTGAAGCCATTTTGTTTTCCACCCAGACTTCACATTTCGAGATAATTTATATTTTGAGAAATCAGGTTTTTCGTTAAAAGGCCTTAATTTACAGTCTGGCTGGTTGTTTTATTTTATTTTATTGCAAAGAACATGTTTGGATTTTTTAGGCAAATAAAAAGTGAAGAAAATTCAGCTCCAGCACCACTCTGGAATCATAAAATAGTTGCAGTATTCAATTTTGCTTTTTTAACTTTTTAATCTCTCCACATAGTATTTTTCTAAATGAAAATGAGACACCTCTCCCCCCCACATATGTATAAAAGTGCATACAAATAATTGCAATTTTTCCGTATGTTTTTCTAAGAAAAAATTGTTTCCTAATCATGTCTTCCAAGAATACATTGACCTGAGACAGTAGAGCTACCAGGGAACCCTACTGAAGCTATGTAATTGACTTATAAGTGCATGAATAAATACAGTTTCCACAGATTTAAATGCAGACTGAAAGTGCAGAAAGAGTGAAAGTAATTTAAAAAGTAATTTGAGATACTATCTGATGTATTTAAAACTTCTGCTTTTTCAGTTGTGTGAACTAACTCCTGTGTATCAAGGCTACAGAGATGTTGAAGCAACTGAGGTTGGGTTTGGCAGGAGTTAAAATAATTTTTAGACTTTAATCCTGCATGTACTTTATCTTAGCATGTGTGAGCACCTCCACTGGAGTTGCCATGTTTGTTCATATGTGTAAAGCTTAGATCCTGCTAAAATACTGTTAGGAGCAGGGCACAGAAGATACAAAATAACATAATCTTAGTGAATGTTTGGGACTTTCAACATATACCACAGAACTGGTTTTCAAATAGGTTTTCAGATTGCTTTTCAGCCTTGAGAATCCTTTTTTGTTTCTTCATTCAAGCATATTGTCACAATCTATTCTAAGTGTTTTTCTCAGGCTCAAAAAATGTCTGTGTCATTTTCATGTTACGTTAAAGAAGAGCATTAGTGTGAGGTCAGTGTTTCTAACCAAACTTGGATGAGATTCTAAGTAATAATTTAACTTGTAACTAAAATATTTCAAGATACTTATTTAACCAGATGAAATGACATTTGTATAACATATGCTTTTTAATTTAATCAGGAAAAGTAATTCATTCCAAGATGACTGAGAAGCATGGCTTTTGGCAGTTGTTTGGTAACTGCTTTCATTATGAGAGACCTATTTTCATTAATTCATTTTAGTTTAATGTTTTACATCCAAAAGAACTAGAAAAAATGTAGTGCTCTGCTTTAACAAATTTAAAATTCAAGTTATTCAATCTTAGGAAAAAGCCAGATGTTGTATCTGAGCCTTATTTTCCTGAATCAGTGAGGTATACAATGTAAAAGTATAATTGTCCATCTCCAACAAACTGAACACAGATATTCCTGCTGCAAGAACTGAGAAGAATAGGCTGTATGTCTCTCTTGATGGAATGATGCAGATAGATACTGCTGTCAGATAGAAGAATAGAACCTCTGGTGTCAACTTGTTATGGACATCCTTGTCCTCTGAGAATAAATCTATTTAGCTTGCAAAGTTTTTCAGTGGTTTAGTGAATGATATATAAAGAGTTTACTGTGATGTAATGTACTTTCATTAATTACTTCGATATACTTTCATTAATGTCTTCAGTGAAATAGGAACTGTCAACTTACGTTATCTCTACAGTCTTTGAGCAGGCAAAACTGTTGATCTTTTCAAGGCTGAAAGCTTGATTATAGCCACACTGAAGGCAGTGGGAGGCTTTGACTTTGTGGGCTTCAAAGCAAAGCCATGTCCTGTAGGGGTTGTGTGCTCTGACTTGAGTTGAGTGGAAGAGAGCTGAAAGAGATAATTTCCTTGTGTGAACTTTAGTCACTTCTTTTCTATGTGATTTTTCTAGTGGAAATTGTGGATTCTGTGGAAATCTACCTCAATCTCCTTCGAAGTATTTTTGACTTCAATACTATCAGAAATTTGCTGACTGGACCCAATCAGATTAAAATAAGGATTGATGCCATGAATGGAGGTATGAATTTAAGTGCTATTGGATCAGAATTGTAGGTACACTGAAATAGCTTCCCAATAAAAATTATACACTGCAATGATTTCCCAATAACAGCGTACAGCATATACAAATCAGACTTTTATGTAAAGTTAAGGGTAATAAGAAAGGATTTGAACCTTATGCTACCAACAAAGACAATCTTAACAATGTGTTAGATCCCTTACTAGGCAAAGAGGTTTATCTTACTTGATAGATAAGTAAAGGCATATGTGTCCAATAAAAGTTTTCTTTCAGCATTTGGAAGCAAGCAGGATGAGGTAATCTTGCCATGAGAGGGTGATGAAGTATATTGCAGCGTCCAGTGATCAAGGAGTTTACAAGGCACTCTCTACTAAGAGGAAATTCTAAATGGTATAAAACTAGCTAAGTCTGAATAAATAAGTTAAAGAGTTAGCTGAGATCTCTGTCTCACTAATGTTAAGGGTGAACAGATTTCTGTGTATTGTGGACAAGTTGAAAGTGTCACAGAAGACAGCAAGGGGACCAATGGTGTGCTGATATTAAAAAATACAAGCTGTGTCATTTGGGAAAACACAGATCAGGATGAGATCTATTTTAGGCTACATTATGAAAATATAAATAAAGATTTCTACAGGTAATGAGTTGAACAATAGGAATGTAAGTAAGTCTTTTCAACATTATCTTATGGGAAACAAATTCCATCAAACAAACCAGGTTTCATTCTTCAATGGGATTACAAAAACAGACCAATAAAGAGAGCTGGATAGACTTAGAAAAAACTTGGGTGTTGGTGGAGAAATATCCATACTATAACATAAAGTACACATAGATTAGGTGTAAACAAGAATATTTCTTTGTACAACAGAAAAAGTAGTTCTTTTGGGTTTTGTTTCTGCATAAAAATTATTTTTCAGTCTTCTCGTCTGAAAATTGCCGAAAAGAATCAATAGTGAGAGAAGCTGAGTCTAGGCAAATTCAGATTGGAATGATGCTCACATGTTTATGGGTAACACTGAATAATCATTGGAGCAGTCTATCAAAAATAGTTTGGGTTTGCCCTTCTGTTGAGGTATCTGATCAAAACATTTTCTGGATGACACACATTAGCCAGAAGTGACCCCCCCGCCGCAACATAGTGAACATTTGAGAGGACCACATGTGTATGTTGACAAAGTGTCTTCTGGAATCTATTTTATCTCTGCACATCTGGAATGTATTTTTATGCGTGTAGACACTGGTAGTTTGATATTGGCAGAAAAAAGTAATTTGCCAGGAGTCTACTTTAGATAAGAAACTGAATCATGGTATATTTTACGCAGTTAATACCTAAATTTTCAAGAACACAAATTTCTTACGTAGTTTTACCTTAGGTCACAGCTGCTCCAATTAGCAACATTTGGGAGTAAGGTAGGAGAAAGAGAGAGCATGAGAGAGAGAGAGCAGTCACTCGTGTTTTTTTACCTCTGAGTGATCTGTTCACACCTGCATCAGGGATGCAGAGTGCTCAGGTAGTGACCGTTTACGGAGTTAATATCCGTTTAGTCACCAAATGCATGTAATAATTATGGTATATATATCAGCATGGGGTCTTAGTTGGCCATATCTTTAACAAAATAAAGAAGTATTTTGGAGTTAGTTTTGAGAAAGTTTTAATTTATTATCTACATGGTAGCAACTAAAATGTAGTAAAATTTTTTGGTGGACACGTCTTTTACAATTTTCACATTAATTGGTGTCTTAAGGTAGGTGTATTTTCCATTTGCATTCACCTGCTGTTTACTTTCCTTGCTATTATGTGTTGAACTGTTGTTTCCATCCCAGGACACATAAAAGAGCATTTTATTTTTATTCTAGTGAGAAAAAAACCTTAATGCGTATGATAATTTCTTTACTTAATAGTGGGTAAAAAACTAGTGCATCTTTCACCATTCAGTGATTACTTTTTCATTTCCAGTGGTGGGGAACTGTGATTTTCATACTGAATTGATTCTTTTCATACTGATGAATTATTTACTGTGAGGGCAATCACATACTCCTCTGTGAAATAATAGTTTGGGGTTTGTTGCTAGGACAGATGTATAGAATTGCTGAAAGTATGTTTTGTATCAAATCTCCGTGGTGCTGTGAAAAATTCGAATGTCAAGCATACGCTTTTGTGACTGCATGGCAGATTTCTGTTTTCACAGTTATGGGACCTTATGTGAGAAGAATCTTGTGTGATGAATTGGGAGCTCCTGCAAATTCTGCCATAAACTGTATTCCTCTGGAGGATTTTGGTGGACAGCCTCCTGATCCAAATTTAACATATGCAACTGCCTTGCTGGAGGCTATGAAAGGTGGCGAGTATGGATTTGGAGCTGCATTTGATGCTGATGGAGTAAGTGTTTTGATCTGTCTTGAGATCCCACCATAGCTGTTTTTTCTGGGGTCAGATATGGGACATGTAAGTATAATTTATTTGCTTTTCAGTAACCCCTTGAAGCTGAAGGCTGTATTACTTTCAGTTACAGATGGGAACATTTGCAACCCATAAATCAGACACATATGTTTTAATTTGTCTCTGCAGATGACTGCAAATCAAGCTGGATTTGAAGGCAGAATGAGAATTATTTAAATATCAGGCTGGTTTTGTCTTGTACTGGTGTAACACTTTTTTCCCTGGTTAGAAAGAGACAGCATATAGATAATACATACTTGTCGCAGTAAACAGTAACAATGTTAAGTCCTTTTTGGTTAGCATCATAAATTAAGGGATTTTTAGCTAAATAAAGCACTGAATCATAATCTCTGTTTATTTTAATTTTTTAATGTCGTATTAACATTGTAAACAGCAAAGTGTTACAGAAGTAAGTTTCTGCCTTGAGAAGGTTGGAGAAGGATGAAAAAGTTCTGAAGAACAAAAGCTGTTTTCTGCTCTCAGTAAACACAAAACACCCTCCTACTCCCATAATAGTGTGTGTCATTGGCAAAAAGCTTCTCCTACACAAGCATTCTCTTGGCAGAAATAGAGCTACTGAAATGACATGTAGGAGGTGGAAGCTGGAAACTGATCTGGAGCTTCGATTTGCAAGGCAAGAGGGAGTGATGGTGTGATAGTGAGATTATAAACCTGCTAGTATAATGCCAGTAAATTTTTCTGCCCAAAGAGGAATGCAAATAACCCAAAGCCTGTCCTTTTTTTCTCTGTCTGCAGTGGATCTAGGAAAAGAAATTACATCTCCCCAATACATGGAATTTAAGATGCTATTTTGAATTTCTTTTCTGCTCCAGGACCGCTATATGATCCTTGGCCAAAATGGTTTCTTTGTTAACGCATCGGATTCACTGGCTATAATTGCTGCCAATCTGTCTTGCATTCCATACTTTTGTCAGATGGGTGTCCGAGGATTTGGCAGAAGCATGCCTACCAGCACAGCCCTGGACAAGTAAGATGAAATATTTATTTGTATCATCTTGCTCATTACATTAGTTATCTCTACTTTTTATTACCTACCAATTCCAAAATTGTGAAGTCTTTTGATAAGAGCTTCTAGTTTTCGCAATCTTTATGTGCTTTATTTTTTAAACTAGTTTTGATGAGATTTTGATTTTACCTAGACTAATTTTTCCCATCTTTACTTGCGTTAAAAAAGATTTAATTCAGTCTGGAAAAGAAATAAAAACGTTAAATCTAATGTACAAACATTTGACTAGTAATCCTTTTCCAAAAAACTTCACTCTTTTTATTAGTAAATCGTGGTTTACAGCCTAATCTGGCAGCCCTTCTTATGAACTCATGAAAGTTTAAACAGATAAAGTACTAATTCAGTACTAAACAAGTATTAAAAACCCCCAAACCCTCCTCTTATTATAAACTGCTGAAATATATAACCTGTTACAATATAAAATGTCCCAGAAGAGACTGCAGACAGCTGACAAATCCATTCCCAGTTTCAAAACAGATTAAATGTATACCTAAAACTATTTCTGACAGGTCCAATCTGCTCTTTAAAGATTTGCTGGATGAGCGTCTTGTGTTAACAGCTGAATTTTGAACGAGTCTCATCCAGGTTTAAATTTTCTGTAAATATCAAGATAAGATGATTAAATATTATTGCCTTATATATTCTGTGTGGAAAAAGAATTTGCTAAATTAATTGTGTCTCAGTGTTGATCTGACTGCATAGCTGTACTAAGACAAGAGTGATATGGTACCCCCTTAAATGTGTCTAATGAGGAAACACTAATTTTAAACTGAAATGTAGCTTCTATGAAAAGGTTGATTCCTCTATCTACAATTTGCCTATTCAGGAAGTTTTGACAAGCTGCTAAATTCAGACCTTGCAGCTTCTTCTGATGTTTGACGGAGTCTTCAGGAAAATATTCCTTACTTATGGGTAGATAGTCTAGCTTAAGGAAATACTGTTAGGTCAGTATTTGATATATTTTGTTTATTCTGTTTAGCAGTCCAAAAATCTCATTATTGTTATATTGAAATACAATATAAAATAAGTAGAATTCATTTTGTGTGTAAGCACCATATCTGCATTCCAGTAAGAACTGAAGAAACAGTGACATTTAAATGTGTTTGTCTGTCTTCTTTTGTAAAGTTTGATAAATATGTCAGAAAGCATGAACTCATGTCCCCTTCCATAACACTGTGACTGTTTGAATTATGTTCTTTGCGATGTTTACTTGACCTTCTGGCGCAAAGATCGGCTCGTGGTGATTACTGCCTTATTTAGTGTTTTGCAGCTAAGCCTGGTTATTAAATGAAACTGAGCAACTGATAATGGTGGAAGGATATAATTATTTTCCCCACCATTCTTACAAATATTTATTGTCATGAAGTTTTCAGTCTGTATCCAAGACACTTGATTTTTTTGTTTGTTTTACTTTGTGGTTCTCTTTGTTTTCTTGAAGACTTAAAAGTTACATGTTGCCCTGTAGTTCAGTGTAGATCATGCAGTTTTCACATAGATGATCTAGTTCCAACCGCCCTGCCATGGGCAGGGACACCTTCCCACAATTAGTTGTGCCATTCAGGCATTGTGGCTGGAGCACTTGCTGGTGAAGACTGAGGCAGAACTGCCATTGAGTTGTCAGCCTTCTCCATGTCCTGGGTAACCAGGTCTCCCGTTAGTCCTCTTTCTTCCTAGTCTTCCTTTTATCACCGGTGTACCTATAGAAGCTTTTCTTGTTGCTTTTGACATCCCTGGACAGATTTAATTCTATCGGGGCTTTAGCTTTCCTAGCCGTATTGCCAGCTATTCCGACAATTCATCTGTATTCCTCCCTGGCTACCTGTCCCTGCTTCTAGCCTCTGTTGGCTTCCTTCTTGTGTGTAAGTTTGTCCAGGAACAATTTGTTCTTTCACACAGGCCTCCTGGTGTTTTTGCATGACTTCCTCTTTGTTGGGATGCATCGCTCTTAAGCTTGGCGGAGGTGATCCTTGATTGTTACCCGGCTTTTTTGGGACCCTGTTTCCTCCAGGGCTTTATCCCAAGGCACTCTGTCAAGCAGATCCTTGAGANTCCTGGGTAACCAGGTCTCCCGTTAGTCCTCTTTCTTCCTAGTCTTCCTTTTATCACCGGTGTACCTATAGAAGCTTTTCTTGTTGCTTTTGACATCCCTGGACAGATTTAATTCTATCGGGGCTTTAGCTTTCCTAGCCGTATTGCCAGCTATTCCGACAATTCATCTGTATTCCTCCCTGGCTACCTGTCCCTGCTTCTAGCCTCTGTTGGCTTCCTTCTTGTGTGTAAGTTTGTCCAGGAACAATTTGTTCTTTCACACAGGCCTCCTGGTGTTTTTGCATGACTTCCTCTTTGTTGGGATGCATCGCTCTTAAGCTTGGCGGAGGTGATCCTTGATTGTTACCCGGCTTTTTTGGGACCCTGTTTCCTCCAGGGCTTTATCCCAAGGCACTCTGTCAAGCAGATCCTTGAGAAGGCCAAAGCCTGCTCTCCTGAAGTCCAGAGTAGTGAGCTTGCTATGTGCTCTCCTCACTGCCTGAGGATCTTGCACACCACTATTTCATGGTTGCTGCACTCGACATTCCCCACCAGCCCCTCCTTGTTGGTGAGAACAAGGTCCAGCATAGCACTTCTCCGTGTTGGCTCCTCTGTCACTTGGAGAAAAAAGCTTTCATCAGTGCACTCCAGGACTTCTGCGTTGCTAGTGCTCTGCTATGTTGTCCCTTCAACAGATACCACGGGGATTGAAGTCCCCCATAAGCACCAGGGTTTGTGAATGTGAGGCTGCTCCTATCTGTTTGTAGAGAGCTTCATCCATTTGGTCTTCCTGGTCAGGTGGCCTGTAGCAGACCCTNCTTTATCCCAAGGCACTCTGTCAAGCAGATCCTTGAGAAGGCCAAAGCCTGCTCTCCTGAAGTCCAGAGTAGTGAGCTTGCTATGTGCTCTCCTCACTGCCTGAGGATCTTGCACACCACTATTTCATGGTTGCTGCACTCGACATTCCCCACCAGCCCCTCCTTGTTGGTGAGAACAAGGTCCAGCATAGCACTTCTCCGTGATGGCTCCTCTGTCACTTGGAGAAAAAAGCTTTCATCAGTGCACTCCAGGACTTCTGCGTTGCTAGTGCTCTGCTATGTTGTCCCTTCAACAGATACCACGGGGATTGAAGTCCCCCATAAGCACCAGGGTTTGTGAATGTGAGGCTGCTCCTATCTGTTTGTAGAGAGCTTCATCCATTTGGTCTTCCTGGTCAGGTGGCCTGTAGCAGACCCTCACTATAATGTCTCCTGTCCCTGCTTTCCTTTTAATCCTGGCCTATAAGATCTCAGTAGCTCCTCATCTGTCCCTAGGTGGATGTGTATGTGCTGACTACATGGATTGGAACACTGTAAGAAGTGTCTATGACACTTTGTTCACTGAATGAGTTATTGATCCTCCAGGTGTTCCAGAATTCCTGGGTAGGCCCACCATAAAAAACTGGTGAACTTCAGGAAAGATGGTTGCCTATAAGAAACATTTTTCAGTAAAATTGTAGAATATAATCGTCTGAAATCAATTATATTTCTTGAAGGAGAGTCTGACAGAGCGGTTGATTCTCAGTATAGGTTTCATGTTGAAGTAAATTCCAGTTTCATGTGTCTGTAAACATAAGGAAAAGTTCCACTAGTGTCAATGAAATCTTACTGTGGGACAGTGGTGTAAAAGAATATGCTTAAAGCATTAACGATTCTGGTAATCTATCCTGTTTGCATCATTTTCCAAAACTGCTTGGATTTTGCCTTCTCAACTACTAAATATTTGGACCAGTGTGGGCTCTCCACCAGCTCCACCAGAAAGTATTGACTTGCTCCACCATTGTTCTCTCCATGGGCTGCAGGGTAATCTCTGCTGCAGAACCTGAAGCATCTTTTCCTCCACCTCCCTGCTCTCTGACCTTGGTGTTCCCAGGGCTGTTTTTCCTCAATCTCCGCTGCTGGACAGCTTTTTGCTCTTTAAAAGTACGTTTTTCCCAGAAGAGGCACCAGCTTGGCTGCTAGGCTCATCTATGCCCAGCTGGATCTGTTGGAGCTGACTGGAACTGACTGTGTCTGGCATGGGGCAGCCAGGGTCTCTTCTTGTAGAGGCCACGCCTGCAGCCCCCACTAACAAACACTGCCATGTTCACCCAGTACAACATCTAAACCAAATCTCTCAAATAGTTAAATATTTCTCTCATATCTGTCATTCATTCGTATTTATTCCATTTCAGGTAGTAGATGCATAGCAGATCTTAATAAATTCAGAGATTAGGTGATAAGCTTTGTTCTTATTCATACCAGTCTACATGCATGGTTTCTTAGACATGTCCCACTTACCGTGGTAGTTTTAGCCATAAGTATAACAGCTTGATTTAGTAATAATTTGGTCTTTAACACATGTTTAGTACCATTCATTTCCAGGGAAATAGTTGTTTAAAAGTACTTTGAAAAGTCTATTTTGTTAGTGAATTAGAAGAAATAAATAAAGGAAAAGGACTTTCAGGCCAACTGTTACCTACATGATGTAATCGTATGGACAAGAATAAGAACAACGTCTGATTAACAAGGGAGGGAAAGCACACAATAAACAGAGAACTTAAACATGTCTGCTGTGCTATTGAGTGCTGATACTTCTTATTTTCTGTATTTTGTTCTAACTCTAGAAATAGTGAAACTATGTTAAAGAGGATTGAAAAGGACACAGCAACATTTGTAATAGTAGGTGCAGTAGAATGGCAGAAATAGTAACTAGGAAATGAAAAGAAGCTTATATTTTACTTATTAGTCTTCCTGAAGAAGTTAGGAAATGCTAACTTTAAGCACATCTAACTAGGGTTTAATAACACAGTCACTACTTCATGGGAAACTAAAATAATTGTAAATCTTTTCCCAACAGGTAATATTAGAGTAGGGGAACAAAGATAATGTGGTTAAAAGTATCTTGTATGTGAACATCCCTTCATGTTTTTTTCTTGAGAGAAAGCTGAATTCTGCTAGAAGTACTTCTATATTTGATGATGTTACCACAATGTCTCTGAGATAACAGTTCCTCGGTCATGAGAGCTCCAGTATTATCTGAATGGTGTAATTTCATTTGTGCTTACAAAATGAATTGTACTGTAGTGTACTCAACTGTGTCTTTTGGCCTGCTTCTGTACCTTGGTAATAAGAGTAGCTCTCCTGTGGGGGAACTGGATCAATTCCTGTCCACTTGCCTACTGTCTTCTGAGGTCGTGGAGGTCTTTCCTGAAGTCTATGCTAGAGAGCAAATGAAAGCCACCTCTTTGTATAGTGTGTCCATGTTGTGTGGCCACAGTTTAGCCTGAATAATTGAACTAGAGCTTTTCCTTAGCTATATTAAAGAAAAAAAATCACACACAGTAATTTAAAGAAAGGATTTAGAAAATCTGCTCCTTTTTCACTTGTGTGCATGATGATGTGTTGTTTAATACTTTCTCAAAGTGCATTATTAAACTTAAACAGAAGGAAGCAATAATCCTAAGGACTCTAAATGTTGCTTAGGTATATGGCATTAACAAATGGAACAGTGGCTTACAAGCCAATTCACTTAAAATATTTAATATTTGCATGTCTTTGCTTGAAGTGACTGCTGGAATATACTAGTATGTATTGTAGGGAGAGGATAACACTTGACAGGAAACATCTGCTTTAATATGCTCCAACATCAACAGGATTGTGGCAGTACATCTCTTGACTTCAATTCTCTGGCAATATGTACCCTTAGGCTGGTGTTCTTTTTCTTTTGGGGAATGTGAACCTGTGTACCCTGTTCAAAGAACTATTCTTGTTTCATATCCTTGTATTCTGATTTATCTGATGTCTGCATAATAGGAAAGGAAGTGAAATACTGAGATGTTAGCTAACAGCATACAAAATGAGAATCACAAGGGTGAGTAACAATTGTTTCTGTAGGAAATATGAAGCTGGGTGTGTGTGTAAAACAGCAGTCAAGATGCTACGGGAGAAGAGAGTTTTGAGATAATGCTATTGTGACTAACATCATCTGATAGGTTGTTTCTACAGCAAGGTAATTTCAACAGCATGTAGGTGCTTTGATTACACTTACCCTGGGCAAAGCTAAGCACCTGACTGTGCGACATCCTGCTACTTTACGTGTGGGAGCCTGTCTCTTAATGCAGCTTTGACACACCAGTGTTCTGTCTGCTGATTATCTGTTTACTGTCTGGTCATCTAGAGACAGGTTTTAAGAGCGGCTGCAGTGACAGTGAGTGCTCTGACTTGTTTAAACGTCCTGATGCAGTGAAGGGCAGAGATGCTATGAGCTCTAACCAATCTCTCTTGGGTGCAGAAAGGAGGCTGACCCTGGTAGCAGGAAACGTTGCTGGTTTAGAGGGTGGTCCATTTTGTTTGAAGCATACCAGGAAGCTTTGCTTAAATCATAGAAACATATAGGTTGGAAAAGACCCATAAGATCATCAAGTCCAACCGCTTGCCCCAGTCTTCCTGTTCTTCCTGTTCCTTTTCCTACTCCTTTCCCTTCCTTTCTTCCTTCTCTCTCTCTTTTTCTTACAGCTTTTATTTCTCCTCTTCTTTTGCTAAACACTTCCTTGTATTTTTATCCATCTTTGTTCTCCTTCTAACCTTTCACATTCCCATGTTCTTCCCCTGTTCCTCTTTTCCCACTTCCTTCCCATGCAGTGTCTTCTCCTGGCATGGAGAACAGCACACCACATTCCACTTGTGCCTTTGTGATTATTTCCTTGAATTCTTAAGATACAGATCCTGCATGGATTTTTTTTGTCTGTCTTTTCTTGTGCATTTCTTCTGTGTTGTTGATCATCTGAAGAAGTTTGTGCCAGCAGCAGGATAGGCACTGTGCATTTCTTTTTCTCTACACAGACATCCTTTACTGTTGTGTTTAAGGGATTTTTCCAACATAAAGGCTTCTCCAAGTTATAATTATGTTTTTCTACATGGTTGATGCTGCATTCACTCTGTGACTGCGATAAGTTACGCCAGTCATGGCCTTACTCTTTTTATCTTTCTTCAGCAGGATAATTCAGTCTCACTCTCTGTTAACTGAAGTAGGCTCACTGTGAATTTTTTAAGACACCCCTGTCAAACTGAGTCCATGTCACATACAAGCAGTTTTTAACTTAGGTAGAGCAGAAGGACAATTTGTGTTCTGGAATGCTGCAGAAGGACAACTGCATAATATCTTCATGAATGTAATTCAACATGTTTGAAATGTAATACAAAGTTGTAGAGCACTGTGACGGGAAATCTGTTCAGGATTTGTAACTTCTAAAATAACATTGCAATATTAAAAGTGGCCATATATATCCTCTGTATACTTGTATATTTAGTAAAGAATGGTATTTTTTTCTATATCAGCTTTGAAATATGTTCTACAGATAAATGTTATATTTACACAGATGTAACATGTTTGAGAAGACTTGTGAAGGTAAAAACAACTACCATTACAAGGCACTAAAGTTCTTTCTTTAGCTGTGCCTCTTAGTTTTATTTCTACAATGTACTTGTAATCTAGTTGCTATGCTGTCATCCCTGGATGTTTTTTAAGCAGTGGAGGTGATTTATCATTGCAAATATTTTCAAGGATATCCTTGGGGGTTGTCTTGGTCTTTATGTTTTCTTTGATGCTGGATTTGGTGTGCTTTAGTATAGTGTGTTGTATTTGACTGTTCCAAACCCACCGTATGCTCGACTATCCAGTGTTTCGTTATTCTAGCCTGCATTGATGAAAACATGCTATAGTCATGACAGGCTGCATTTTATATGTATGTGGGGTAAATGTTTATTCTCAACACTTTAAAGGACAACAGCAGTTGGATACTCAAAACATTTTTCAGTGAAAGATGAGAATGAGCATACATCAGTGTATTGCATACTATTGACCTTTACAGGAAAGAATTCATCTTGTGTTCTTCAGTGGTTGCTTGTGAAGAAAAGAACAGAAATCATGTTGGTGTCCTGTGAAATATCAGTAGAATATTGATATTTCATTCATATCTGAAAATGTGTGTTGTCTTTTATGGATGAATGGCAAGAGAGGCTAAGCAGTCCCATGGCTTGCCTTCTTTTGCTTGGCACACGACTTAGGTTTTGGGTCTGAGAGGGATTCACTGGCCAGCTCTGGGCCTGAAGGCAGCTGTTCCCTGTTGAGAATGGCAGGCTACAGAGCAGCCTTACACAGCATACAGGTCTCACTCTCACTCACAGGTAGTTGGATTCTGACCTGTGCATGGAGTGGACTGCTATAGATGCTTAGCTTAAAATGAGCAGGTTCATTGGTTGTGCAATGTGAAGCTTGCAGGACTGAGTACATAAGGGTATATGGAAAGCTTTCTTCATTTAATAAGAAAAAATGATTTGAAAACTATGCGGTGCTCTGTTTCCAGTTTAATCTTTGGCTGAAAATGAGGTCAGTTTGTCAACCAAAGTTAGAGCAAGATTTGGTGCTTGGTGGGAAATAAATATATTCTGTAAACTTGATTGACTCCTGTTTCAAAGTAAGTGTATTTGTAGTTCTCACAAACAAACAGACTTTTGTCCAGTACTGTATCTGAAAAACTACCTGAGAAAAAGAAAATTTTGCAAAATCTCTCAAGCAACCTTGCACTGTGCAATAGATTAATGTTGGGTAACAGAAAGTCCACAGTTTTCTTAGTGCTGCATCTGTCTTACATCTCAGAAAGTATACAGCTATGAATAAACAGCAGGAATTCCTACAAATGTCCTGGTAAAAATCCAGAAGTGTTTTAATTAAAACAATCTGAAGAATTGTGCAGCAAGTCAGTTACAGAAGACTTTGTGACTACTTAAAGGCCCCTTTTCTTACAAGGTCTTATGCAGTCTTATTATGTGCTTCAACTTAGAAAGGCTCCCATGTAGATTAGCATGTTTTGCCCATGCTGGACAGCACAGCTGTATCAACCCAAGAGCAACCTCTCTCATCAAAGGATCTTTTGTCAATGGGTGACTCTCGTGGAGAAGGCTGATTTAAAAGAAAACTTTTCTGGCACAGAATTTCAAAACTGTCTGTTTAAAATTCTGCTTCTAATGTGTATTAATCTTCTTAGGTTGTTTACAAATTAAGAGGACAGTAAATTGTTTTTTACATTCTGTGTGTTTTGAAGCTGTAAGACTGTGACAGAGCCAGGGTTCTTAACATTATTTGAAGAAGTTTGAGAGTCCTGTTAGAATAGACCTTACTTTAAGTAATAATCACTTGAATTGTTAAATTAATTTTGAAGGAGAAGAAACATTGTCTTCTGTTTCCTTTTGTGGGGAAACAAAAGAGGCCTAAAATCTCTCCAGCATCAACAATTCTTTGATTCCGTAGTAACAGTCTGTATCAATGGCATATTATAGTTTCTTCTTTCTGTATTTCTTTTTATGAGCACTATCATAAAGTTGTGAAACTGCTTTCTTCCTTTCCCTTCTCAGTCAAGTCTTACAACCAAACAGAACACGTATCAATTTTCAGTCTCTAAAATCTACAGAACAGATTTCAAGAGAGAGAAACTAAAACTAGTGTAAACCAGGCAATCCTAAATCTAAATGGCATCTTTGGGAAGCTACTAGAATAAATAATGTCTAACCAGCCTGATTGCCTGGGTGATAAAGTGATTGAATCTGTTGATGAGGTTAAAGATAGCAGATGTCATTTGCTGCCATTTTAGCAAGGCTTTTGAAACTGTCCCACATTATTCTTGTATCCAGCTCAGGACTTTATGATTTGGATAGGTGAACAACTAGATAGGTAAAAGTCTGGCTTGATGCTCAGACTCAGGGGTGATTGGTTAATGAACCGGTAAAAAGTGGGGTACTGCAAGGGTCTGTTCTGGGACCTGTCCTGTTTAACATCTCTGTCAGTGGTCTGAGGGGGGAGATGGAGGACACTCAAACCAGGTTTGTAGATGACACCAAATTGTGTGTGTGGGTCCCTGTTGGTGTGCTGGACAGCAGAGCTGCCAGTCATGGAATCATTGAGGTTGGAAGAGACCTACAAGGTCATCCAGTCAAACCACCCACCTGGCACTGCCATGTCACCCCTAAACCATATCACCAGATCCGGGTGCCTCGTATCACCAGATCCAGATGCCTCTTCAATGTGTCCAGGGACAGCGACTCCACCACCTCCCTGGGCAACCTATTCCAAAGCCTGACCAGTCTAACAGTGGAAAAAAGTATTTTTCTAGTATCTAATCTGAACATCCCCTGTCTCAGCTTTAGGCCATGTCCTCTTGTCCTCTCACTGTAAGCGCAGCGGAAGAGACAGACCCCCACCAAACAACAACCTCCTTGCAGAGAAGTTGTAGAGAGTGATTAGGTCTCCCCAGAGCCTCCTCTTCTATAGACTAAACAAACGCAAATCCCTCCGATGTTCCTCATTTGACGTGTTTATTAGATCCTTCATGAGCCTTGTTGCTCTTCTCTGGACACATTCCAGAGTCCTTTTTGAAGTGAGGGGCCCGAAAATGAACACAGTACTCACCAGTGCCAAGTACAGGGGGATGATCTCTTCTCTGGTCCTGCTGGCCACGCTATTCTTGATACAGTCTAGGGAACCTGGACAGCTGGCAGGAACGCATGGCAAAGACCTAATGAAACTCAGCAAGGACAAACCATGAATCCTGCCCTTAGAAAGGAGGAGCCCTACTGTGATGCGTGCTGGAGCAGAGGAACGAAGGAGCAGCTCTCCAGAGACAGCCCATAATCCAGGGGGATGAGTTGTCTGAGCAGTTGTGTCAGAAGACGTCAGAAGACGTCAGCAGCACCCTGGACTGTGTGAATAAGAATGTGGTGCAGAGAGTGGAGGAAGTGATTATTCTCTGCTTACCATGTGTGCTAAGCAGGTATTGTGTTTGGTTTGGGGATCCACAGTACAGAAAAGACGTAAGTGAAGTGGAGTGAGTTCAGCACAGGATCACCAACACAGATGGGGGCCGGAGCACAGGCCCTGAGAGGAGTGGCTGGGGAACTCTGTTCAGCCTGGAGAAGGATGGCTTCTCTGATGGGACCTAACAGCAGCTGCCTATACCTACAGAATGGCTGTCGAGAAGCTGGAGCCAGGCACCTCACAGCTATCCGTGGTGGAAGGACAAGAGGCAATGAAATTTGAAACAAAGAAAGTTTAATGTCCACCTGGTTAAAGCCAGGAGCAACCTCATCTTACCTCATAGTCAGGATGTTGGACTAGAGACCTTCCATGGTCACTTCCAATCAAAATTATTTCATAATAATGTGTCGCTGTGAAGAGATCTTTGCTGGAAAATCGTTACACCACCAAGATTGTTTAGCCTGCCTGCACCCTTGCACTCTTGTAGTTACTATGTAACAGCAACGTGATGTATAGAAAACCTTAATGTTGCCTTAAATTATTTACTTTTTTATTTTCTTCTAAACCAAACACAAGGAATTACCCATCTGAAGAAAATGCACTGTTTCTACCCTGATCATTTTCTGAGCTATCCTCGCTCTGCATGAGAGCATGGAAGCAGTATTACAGTACTTAGGAGCTGAAGAAGCAGCTGTGGAAGCAACCAGTAACTTCTGATATGTACCTAAAGCCATTCTTCCTCTGTTATTCAGATAATTCAGAGTACTGATAACCCAGTTTTAATGACTGTCAGTATAGAGTTTTGCAACACATGTAGTGGTTATATTCACATCTGGTTTGCATCTTCGTCAATGAGCATAGGCACAGTGAACTAGCCAACCTCATTGCAGTAAGCCTGGAAAGGCTAATGCTTATGAAACATATGTACTCCTGAGTTAATGGAGGCTATTTTCCCTGTGCTTAGCTCATAGGATTATTGCATTTCCTGAAAAAGACCATGGGTTATGACACTATTGAGAGTCGTCTCACTGTATCTGCAGAAGAATGTAAGGAGAATACCTCTTTCTTTATTACACCTTATAACTTATTGTGTCACTTTTCTGGTATAATGACAGTTTCTATAGAATTAAAGAACTTAGAAAATGCTTCCTTCTTGCCTTCAAAGACCATTTTTGTTGCCGAAAAACCTGTGGGTTCTGTATGGAACAGTGACTGTGCAGGGCTTGAGACTAGAACAGAAAAGGTCCCTGTTTAAGGGTGGGGAGGTGGAAAGGCTTTAAGTGTTGTTTTTTCACCATTCAAGCTTTGGGGATTTTTTGTTTTTCTATAGTTTGCGTGCATTACAGACCCTTCCGATATTTCATTGTTGCACTAGATCTGAAGCTTTTGCCAAATCCTTAATGAGACAAAGTCCACTACTAAAATTCATTTGTGTCATTTTATGCTTGGGTGTGTCTTATATTGCCAGGGACCAGCTTGCTTTAGTCAGCCTGAGTCTTTTTGTTTGTTTCTGTTATTTCCATGCAGGAGATGAAGAAGATTGGTCTCCTGCCTTATTCAGGAAACCAGCAACAAGTCAGGCTGTTAACACAGCATACTACAGAATAGCAGTGACAGCTGTTTTTCCACACGTATATTCGAAAAGCCGTGCCTTTACTTGCAGGGCTTAGCTGGTCACAGGCCATGCTGTTGGGAATGGGGCAGAAACAGACTGTCCAGTATGAAGTCAGTTGCTGTCATAAAAAAACTGTACAGTATCTTTTCTAGAACAAGATGTAATCTTACTGCTGCTGAGCCATGGCAGATTTTGGAGGCTAAAAAAACCTTGGAATCTTTAAAGGAATTACATTTGTTATGTAAAAGTTCACTAGATGCTAGAAGTCACCATATCTGATCACCATGCTTTCTCTTTATCCTTTAATTTACTGAAAAGGAGGAGTTAACTTACTCTATAGGCATATGAATGCTGAAATAATAATGAAAGTGATTCTTACGTCTCAGCCAGGAAGGGCATGAATAATAACCTTAGGGATTACTGCAATACATCTGGAGAGCATGGCCGCATGCTTGCCAGCTGGTTGGACTTTTCTTCATTACTACTGTGAACTCCGCAATCAAACATCATTCTCTGTGGGTGTACAGTACATATGTGTGCAATTTGTCACTGGAACAGGCTCTCCAGGGAAGTGGTTGCAGCACCAAGTCTGTCAGAGTTCAAGGAGCATTTGGACAATGATCTCAGACATATGGTTAATTGTTAGGTCATCCTGCAAGAAGCAGGGAGTTGGACTTGGTGATCCTTATGGGTCCCTTCCAACTTGAGATATTTTGTGATTCTAATTTCACCTCACAGGGACTCTGAGCACTATGCCAGCTGGTTTTACTGTGGGAAAGACAAAATTCTATCAGAGTGTGTTGCTGCCAAAGCATATCTCTCTCTCTCATTATACTCACAGTGTGTTTGCTAGTTGTCGTTAGCAAAGCAGCTTTTGTCTCTTGCTTTATCCTTACTTCTAGCACAGCCGTATCTAAATACTGTATATGTCAACAGCTGTTTCTAATCATTCTATTAGAGCTTCTGTGAAAGGGACAATGAGGTTTTCATAAGGCAGGGAGTCACAGGCACTCGGTCCTGAAGGTTATACTTCCTTTGGGGGTTGACTCTTGAAACACTTACAAAAGAGGGTGCAAAGTTATGCATTTTGGGTCTGAATCTCAAACTGATTACTAAAGCAACATGAGACAGCATTTGGTGTGGAATATCATGATGAGTACACCTGTTAACATCCCACACACTGAGGAAAACAACCCCATAATAAGAAAGAGTTACACAGACTGAATCTTGTGCAAAGCTTTCCAGTACATTTGTAACCAAGAGAAACAGTTGGAAACAACGGTAGTTGCTGTAACACATATTGTTAGAAGTTTTCACACTTGTGAGTTTGGGTTTGTGGAAAACGACATTTCAAAGGCAAGGATGGCATTTTCACGAACTTGCATTATGCATGGAGAGGTGTGTTATTTATGTTAAAGAGAAGATATGTTGCCCTTATATATTGTTTGTGACTGTAGTGCATAGATAGTTTTTTACCCTAACTGGTTTGACTGGGAGACCAGTGAGAATTTTCGTGTTTTCATCACTTTTATCAGTTATATGTTTGAGTTTATGAGAAGAAGTATGGGCTTTGTTGTTGATGAAACTTACTAGGGTTTTGCTGTCCAAGCAGCATTTATTACTAATAAAGCAACATCACAAGGTTGCCAAAATATTACAGTGTGGACTAAGCCATAGTCTGTAAATTTCCTTAAAAGATTACTTTTTTGTTTATTTCATTTGGCACTATGGATCTGGGGTGTGGTAGGTGTAGTTATGGGTGGTTTGACTGGCTTTCAGCATCTTTCTGTCATTTCAGAGAGGAATAATATAAATGTAGCAAATGTCTCCCTACACTTACTGCTGAGTTGTATTAGGAAATTAGCTTAGTCATAGATCTATTTGTAAATTGTAGAATTAAGTTCTTTAGCAGCTGCTCCTGACTGACTGATCAGTGAGTGCTGGGGTAGTCTGCTGAGTTGTTTTATCTCTGCAATCATCCAGTGTCATATTTTTCTCAGTATCTTTCCTCCCAAGTGCGGATTGATTTCTTAGAGAAGACGGAACGTGATGTGACCATAGGGGTAGCTCCTTTGTAGGCCAGTCAGCATTGGTTGTCAGCCCTTGGGCACTGGTCCACACCAGCTCTTAGGTCTTGAGTCTTCCAGAATCAAGAGGTGATTCTACACCCCTCCTGGTTAACAGAATATTGAGTAGATGTTCTTCAGAAATACAAGAAATTGTTGTCTAAAATGATATGAATATGTTCTCAGGAACACTGCTGTGACCTTATAGATCTCTAAGAGTACTTTCTCACATTCAAATGAAGCAACTCCCTATCAGGTACAACTGAAGCTGTCTTTGCTACTTTTTGTCAAAACTCTGCACAAATATGGTTTGTTTTTCTCCTCCACCATCTAGAAATGCTTAAGACACTTGATTCATTCTTGCCTTTGCCAGTTCATGGATTTTACTGACATTGTTACCAGTCTGTCAGCTGTGTGCTCCTTGTCCATTTTAAGTCTGACTTCGCGTCTTTGCAAAAATTGTCTTTGTGGTGGGTATCACTCAGCCAGCATAATTAGAGAGTTCATTAACGTTCTTGTAATTCACTGAAATGAAGCAGTAGAAGATTGCCCCACTGAGTTCACTGTAATAATACTTTACTTCGGGCTTGAACTAACCCATCAGACCCTTCCTTTTCTACCTGTATAGCCACTATTAAAAGTGGGATGTATCAAGGCCTACATGTCATATTTTTCAGCTAATTTTGTTATTTTTATCAAATCAGTCAATTCTTTGTTTCACTGGAAAAAGTTATGGAAGGCCTGGCAGTATCTTTTCTTGAAATTTTTCAAATAAATCATTCATCACATTAGAATTTGTTACTAATGAATGGATGAGAGTTTTGACATTGCTTTAGCATGTCTAAGAGTATTTCCATACCTGAGACAAAATGGGCAAGTGTTTCTCCTGTGCCTGTTGCTCACGCCTCAGTTTGGGGAGAGCTGTTTTACGTGCTTCTTATTTAACCGGCTATCTTTACGATCTTTTAAGCATTACCCTGTGACTTAGGAGAGTGCTGGAAAGTCACCATTAGTGGGTTGAAGCCATATAGGCAGAGCCTCAGTGAAGGTAATTAATTTCTTAACATTCACTAGCTGCTTGTTCTAGAAGATTTTCTTCCGCCATGTGGATCTGACAAACTGGGCTTCCTCCTGTGAGCTTTGAAGTCTGTTCCAGCCACAAGTCATTTATTAATGATGACTGATACTTGGTCAAGCTAATTGGTTTGATGGACTTCAAGTGCAATGTTAAAGACATGTGAAGGTGAGAATTTTCCTATTGGTACTTGTGTTTAAAGACAAAGGAGGAGTCTGCAGGGGCTAGGCAGGAGGAACACTTGCAATCTGTAATCTCAGCACAGATGAACCTCTCAGCTAGCTGTAGTTATACTACAGAATCGTTGGACTTCTTTATGCAGTGTGCCCACAGCATCCTGTTTTTCTGTACAGATTTAAACAATGATGAGAAATCAGAAGCAAGAGGATGAACACATCCATTTTGTACTTCGAAATTACTTCTTCCCTCCTTTTAAAACAATAAACCTTCCAACTTATCTTTATTTACACAGACCTATTCACCTTGGCATATTTTTTTTCCCCTGTTCATAGGGAGTGCTATTTCTGTCTATAAGATACTGAATTTATTAGCAGATTTCTTGGAAACAGGTTTTACAGTCGACATAACTAATCTTGCTTTATAGGGAGTGTTTAGTGCTCGATAAAGCAAAATAGTTGACGTTTTCCTCTTGGTACCATTTCAGCAACATAATTAAGCACATTTAACTTTTGGACTCATGAGAACCCATAGAGATTTGAATGGAAATAAGAAAGCCTTTTGTAAAAGTTTATTAAAAAAATAAGTGGATGTAGAATATAGAAAAAAGAAGTTCTGCACGACAGCACTCATTTTTCTATTACTTGTTTTTTATTTTCATCCGTTTTATTATGTACTCATTTCATTTTGGTGCTGAGCCCTTCTATAAAGCACTCGTTGTCCTGTAAAGGAGAAATTGAAGCTGTGCTGTGACTGAGTCAGCATCTGCCAGCGCAAACCTCCTAGGTTACTTCTCTTTGTAACTCTCAGTGTGGGTGGCATGCTGGAGCAGGGTCAAAAGGACATAAGACATGGAAGGGAAAGGGTTCTGAAGAATACAATTCAGAAGATGTTGCATGTCAACAGACAGTACTGTAGTGTGAAATCATGTAAAGCTGGTGAACATTCTGAACACTGCTGCAGTTAAGGAAGATACAGATTCAGCAAAGCCTGAATTATGCTTTCTTCACACAGTGCAGTGTTTCTCATGGAAGCCTGGATAAGCCCATATGCCTACATGTATCATGCAGAGCAGTGCAGAGATATTCTCTAGAGTCCCACTGCCTGTGTGTTTGTGCCAGCAAAGCACCAAACCTGGCCTGTGAAGTAGACCAACCAGCAGGGACACAGTGCAACACTAATGGGACCAGACTGCTTCCTGCTTAACAGATAGCTCCTTCACCCTGGGGTTACAGGTACCTGCACCATGCTCCATTGCTCAGTGTGGCTTTTATTATTTGCACCTTCAGAGGTGCGTAAGGTGGGTCAGTATCCAGCAGGACTTAAATCACTAGTCCTCTTCTCCCACAAAAATTTAGGCTATGAACTTTGTAAAGCTGCCCTTGAGAAATGCTGCAGATTTTTTTCTGATCTCCTTTCTTGTTTATCCTCATCTTGCCATGTCTGTGTTCTCCCTCGCACACAGCAGAACACTATTATAAATACCGTACTTAAAATAAATGCTTGCTCTAAGCAAAATCAGTCTGGATACAGGCATTAAGGTTGACAGTCTGGGTTAGTTTTAAACACAGTGGATTCATTCTGAATTTTATCATTCAGTGGGGGAGAAAGAAAAGATAAGTGTTGGTAATGTGATGAGTTCAAAAGGGTAAACTTACTAATAATTTGGAGAAAGAATTTTACACTCATCCAATTCCTAGTAAAAAGTAACTAAGAGTAATTTCTAGCAGTTAAATGTGAATTCACATAAGACCTAATTCCTTTGCTTGTAATAAGAGCATAAATATTTCGTCTGAAATTAAAGGGTTTGCATTATGATTAAATTAACTTTTCTTCTAAAAAAAGGCAGGAATATTGGGTTTTGACTTGATCTAACAATGTATTTGTTACAGATGAAGAAGACAGTGCTCATTAGTAACTCTACTCATAGCAAACATCACAGAGTCATTGTTTATTCAGTTAAATTTTATTATTATTTTTAAAAAGTCTGTTGTCTAGCAGTTGTGTCCATTTCTGATTCCTATCTGAAGATCTGCTCCATGCTAAAATCTGTGCTGTGATTTTTTTTTAAAGCTGACAGAAGGGATTTAGGTTGTGGGGGTTTTTTTCTGGAGACTGCAAGGAATTGTGTGTTTTGTAGTCTGACCTGCTATCATGTTGACAGCACTATCCATACCATAATAGTCTGACTGAGCAGAAACAGATGCCATAGGCTTATTGGCCAGTTTCCTGTCTGAAGTATGGGGCTTCTGAGAAAATCCATGGAGGGATTTTTTTAAGGCTGTATTTCCTTGAAAGGAGGGATGGTTCTTAGTTTCTATATGTACAAACTTCAAGTAAATTGAATTAAACACTTAGCTCTTCAGAGAACTTTTTTCTCCCATTGAGTCTTATTGCTAGGACTCTATATTATCATCCAGACTTCAGAGAGGAACTTATAAGCCAAAGTTGTTACTCAAGGCCTTAAAACCTAGCCTGTGTGTGGTGACTCCACAAGTGTAGTTTCCTAAAAGTGATTTAACTTTCCAGAAGGCAGGTTCTTTAATGGCTCAAAGTGCTCCCAGATTTGGGATGGTAACAATCTCACTGTGATAACATGTATGTAACTTGCATGCTCTTGATAGTTTTAACATTGGCAATAATTTCATCTCTTGATCACTACAACAATAACCTATTTGCAGCACCTGGGGTGATAAATGGGGTGATAAATTCCAGCTTTGCATGTCATCTGCTTCATGTATTTGTTAAAGGTGCATTTACCATCCCTGTTCACCAGCGAGTTCTGCATCAGTGGCAGTTCACAGCAAATTACTGAGACTAGGCTTAAGTACAGTATCCACAGAAAGTATCCTTGCACCTCCTGCCCATAGTGGACAGGATTATCACATTAGTTTTCAAGGCAAAGGCAGACTCTGCAAGGAGCTTTGCTGGCTATTTTTACTTTGACCATTTACTCCCTGAAGAGTAGGGAAGAGGCAGTGGCTTTCTGCAGCCCTTTCTCAGAGATTTGAAGCAGAGCTGTGCTGCAGCTGTTGGCCTACTTACAAATGTGTTTCAGTTCTGCAGTGCTCCCCAGGCTCTGGAACTGGCTGTGGAGTTAGGCATGTGAATTTACTTTTACCCTCTGGAACAGAATCAGAAAGCCTGTTGGGATTGGGACACAAATTAGTTTTCCATTAGTTTGTAAAGTGGCTTGAGTACTTCTAAAAGTGCTGTCTTTTTTCTATGTCGCACAGGGTTCTTGTAACATTTGACTCAGATGTTATAGACCCTGTGTAGGAAAACCTGATTGTATGAAATACGGAGCTGTGTGTTCACACCATATCCTACAGGTGCCAACAAAGAATATGATTGACTGTGAGGCCTCACTGTGGGTATTGGGAAGCCTGTGTTCCCTGATGAGTGTTTTAATCTTCCTTGTGATGGTGCAGTTCTGCTCCTAAGGGACACAGATAAAGTCCAATAAACTTGAAGGGCTCAAAGGGAGATACTACGTTTTAAATTTGTTTGGTTTAGAGGTTTAAAGCCAAATGTCTGACATTCCACACAATATTCCTTGGGTGTGGGGTTGATTGTGCTGAACATGAATTCCATGTAGCTCGGTTTCCAGTAAGCATATATGGTTGCTCTGTATTACAAGATATGAGCAAAGTAGATTGTACTTCTGGGATTTATGAACCAAGCAAACCAAGACGGACCAAGCAAAGGAGAAGTTTTACTGGACCTGGACCAGTGCAGATGAGCTCATTAGAAAGTTTAAGATTGGAGGCTGACTGGAATGTCGCTACCATGCCTGGTTTGAGTTCATAATCCCAAGGAACATGGGCCTGGCAAGGAACACAGTCTGGACCTTGAATTTTAGAAGAGCAAACTTCCAGTTGTTTAAAGAATTAGTGGGTGTGATACCCTGGGAAACTGTCCTTAAGGACTGAAGAGCAGACTAGAGCTGGCAACTCTTAAAGATCACTTTTCTTCAAGCACAAGAGCTTTTCATCCTGTTGTTTAGGAAATCAAGCAGTGCAGGACAGAAACTGGCATGGCTGAACAAGGATATGCTCCTCAAACTGAGGAATAAGAAGGAACTGCATAGCCAATGGAAGCAGAGACATGTGACCTGGGAAGAGCACAGAGATATGGTTTGGATGTGTAAGGATGGGTCAGGAAAGCTAAGGCACAGGTGGAATGGGACAAGGGATATGAAGAATAACAAGAAAGGATTCTATAAGTACATGGATCAGAAAATAAAGGCCAAGGAGAGTGTATCCACCATGATAAATGAAAAGGGAGAACTGGTGAAAACAGATATGGTAAAGTCTGAGGTACTCATCAAGTTCTTTGCCTCAGTCTTCACTGACAGTCAAACTTCCCACATCTCTCAAGTCCCTGAACCTCCAGATGGGGGCTGGGGGAGTGAAGTTCCCATCACTGACAGTGAAGAGCAGGTATGAGACCACTTGATGAAGCTAAATAGGCAAAAGTCTATGCAGCCTGATGAGATGCACTCCAGGGTCCTGAGGGAATTGGCTGATATTGTTGCCAAGCCATCCTCTGTCATACTTGAAAAGTCATGGTGGTCAGGCCAAGTCCTTGGTGACTAGAAAAAGAGAAACATCATTCCTATTTTTAAAAAGAGGAGAAAGGAAGACGGGGGAACTGCAGACTGGAGAGCCTCACTTCTGTGCCTGGGAAATTCAAGGGGCAGATCCTCATGGGAGCAATGTTAAGGTACATGCAAGACCAGGAGGTGATCCAAGGCAGCCAGCATGGCTTTACTAAGGGCAAATTGTGCCTGACCAACTTGGTGGCCTTGTATGATTGAGTGACTTCACTGGGTGACAAGGGAAGACCGACAAATGTCATATATCCAGATTTGTGTAATGCCTCTGATGTGGTCCCACCTGGCATCTTATCTCCAAATTGAAGAAACATGGATTTGATTAATGGATTATCCAGTGGATAAGGAATTTGCTGAATGGACACAGCCAGAGAGCTGTGGTCAATGGCTCCATGTCCAGGTGGAGGCCAGTGAGGAGTAGTTCTCTCAGGGCTCTGTCTTGGGACCAGTGGGTGCTCTTTAATGTATTTATCAATGACATCAACACTGACATCGAGTGCACCCTCAGCAGGTTTGCAGAAGACACCAAGCTGAGCGGTGCAGTTGAAACAACAGAAGGAAGGGATGCCATCCAGAGGGACCTGAACAAGCTTGAGAAGTGGGTCCATGAGAACCTCATGAGGTTCAACAAGTCCAAGTGCAGAGTGCTGCCTCTGGGTCTGGGCAATCCCAGACACAGGTGCACACTGGGATAAGAACTCATTGAGAGCAGCCCTTCAGAGAAGGACTTGGGGGTTCTTGGGGATTAAGAAAGTGAACATTAGCTGGCCGGGTGTGCTCACAGCCCAGAAAGCCAGTCATGTCCTGGGCTGCATTCAAAGCAGCATGGCCAGCAGGGTGAGGGAGGGGATTCTGCCCTTGTGAGACCCCACCTGCTGTGCTGCATCCAGATCTGAGGTCCTCTTCAGCACCAGAAAGATGTGGACGTCTTGTAGCAGGTCCAGAGGAGGGTCATGAAGATGATCAGAAGTCTGAAGCACCTCTTCTATGAGGACAGACTGAGAGACCTGGGGTTGTTCAGCCTGGAGAAGAGAAGGTTCTGGACAGGCCTCATTGCAGCCGTTCTGTACTTAGAGAGAAGGCAGCCTTCAACATGCACACATAGTGATAGGACAAGGGGGAATGGTTTTAAACTAGAATATGAGAGATTTAGATTGGGTATTAGGAAAAATTCTTCCTTGTAAGAGTAGTGAGGCACTGAAACAGGTTGGCTAGAGAAGCTGTGTACAACCCATCCTTTGTAAGTGTTCAAGGCCTGGTTGGATGGGACTATGAGCAATGTGATCTAGTGGGTGGCATCCTTACCCATGGCAGGGCTGTTGGGACTAGATGACTTTCAAGGTCACTTCCAATCCAACTCATCGTATGATTTGTGATCCTATGACTCTGTGATTCTATGGCTTTGCCTTTCTGCTAGAGTAGTTTTTAGTTTTTGCTGTTGAAAAATTTCAAACACAAAAGAAGGCCAATGTGAGACTGAGAGGCAGGAGACAATATTGGAACAGTTAGTTGGCACCCCAGTTACATTACATGAATGCCAGGAGGCTCCATTGAAAAGAAAGAAAATTCACATAGTCCTGATGAGTATTTAATGATGATTTCAATTATTGCAAGTTATTAGCAATCCATTACTGTCCTCAGGATTATTGTCAGCCAAAAGGATCCACCTGAAGTTACAACTTTTCAAGACAGAAACTACGCCTGAACACCAGAGCTTGATTCAGCATACCTTTATTCCACCTGCATAAGTCTTTTAGTTAAAACCTTGTAGAGGTTGGGAGGAACAAACCAAAAAAAAAAATCCCAACTTTTTTAGGTGATTCATAGTTAAAGTCTCTCCAGATGCTTTTTCTATATTGATTTCTTTTACTATGATTGTTCTCTGTGAGATGTAGCATACTAGAAGGTAAAAAGTAAAAAAACTTTCCTACTACCTATTTTCTTCTGTGCTTTATGGTCCTGACAGTCTCTCTGCCAGATGTGACAGCTTACATCTTATCTTAGTGATGATCCTGGTTATCTGTGTTGTGTGTGAGGGCTTAGCGTTCCACTGCTTTTTGCTTAATAAATTAAAGACTGGGAAGGAGTAACACTGTAATACTTGACCATATAAGGGAGGTGACTGTTTTAGTTCTGCTCCTTGCACAATATGCAGTTGAAGCCTTTTAAGGGAAGGTGGTGCAGACAGAGTGAAAACATCCAGAAGCAGAACATCTATTTCACGTTATAGTTGGTGCCAGTGCTGGTGCTGTCATTGCTACTATTGTGAATTTCTCACAGTCTATTGCAGTTGCATAGATAAAAAGGGAAGACTTAGAGATGGGACTAAAAAAAGGCAGTTAAAACCATTTAGTTCATGACTCTTGCATCTTAAGAAATAATAAGAATGAGGAAAGAACTGACCAAAGGTGAGGTAAATTAGACTTCAGAAGTTGAAAAATGAAGTAGCAAAGAGCTCTCCAGCATCAAGAAGAAGAGACTACAGAAAGAACAAGTGGAAATATCATGCAGTGAGAATGGGATAGAGACTCAGTGACTAAACAGGCAATGAATATGGTGCCAATAAAGTTAAAAATAGTTTGGTTTTTTTTGCAGGAGAAATTTGAATGTTGAAGAGGGTGCTCCAAAAAAATGAACCCACTAAATTTTGAGTCTGCTTGCAAGTACTTAAGGCAAAGTCTGTAGTATATGGTTAGAAAACAGCTGAACCAGTATCTTTAAAAAAGGGATGGCAAAATTGATGTAGGTAAACATAAATCACTTGTGTTGACCTCAAAAGTGTCTGGAGTGTTAGAAAAAAAATTCAAGCAACTCAGGCAAGTAAAATATCAAATACAAAGATTTGTAGGCTAAGGTTAGTCTGTGTGAAGACTTATTTACATCTAGAGAAATTATTTTCTTGATAAATCAGATGCGGGTCCTTACTTGAGGTGTTTTTAATTCTTTGCATGAAGAAAGACTACAGAAGTGGAAAGAAAAACAGGTTCTGTTAGTTTCAGTCAAATAGTAGTCTTGTCTTTAAAACAAAATATGCTTCAGACCTTAAATCAAATGAGGCTTTTATCAACTGGAGATTAGATAACCCAGGCTACTTCAGTGGCTAAGTAGAGATTTAGAAGACCTAATGAGAAACCTTTCCCTTCTATAGCCATATGAGCTCTGAAAGAAATTATTATGGAGGTTTGATCTCTTACAGAGTGCTGCTACCACACACTATCCTTCAGTGGCTCATATGTCTGTTCCACAAACTACTTCAATTCCTGGTTGTTAGGGTCTGTTAGTGCTTACCCTTCGGCAGAGTAAGACTTGCTGTTGTCTGAATTACAGCACCCTGTTTACCTCAGTGCTGGCACCACAGAGAGGAGTAGGATTGAATATAAGTGTATCCATGGAACATCAGTCAGTGTTTTGAAGCCTGTTCACCCAGGTGCCTGTGAGCATCTTTCACATATTGGCTGATATCTACAAGCAGTGGAAAATGAGAGACAAGGACGTGCAATAGCTGCTTCTCTAGTGTTTCTTTTATTAATATCTATTTCTTCCTCCAAGTTAAGACTACAGAATGAAAATGATGCTGCAATTTACCTCAGACAGCATTTCATCGACAATACATAACCCTAGCCAGTCACTTACATCTTTACAAGTTCATGAGACCTGTCAAAGAAAGCCCTTCCCCCAGTGTTGTGACCTTTATCTTTGTGGTGAACAGGCATCACAACTTTGGCAGGATAATTCTGTCTGATTGACTGATCTATTCTTGGAAGTTATAAGAGTTTCACTGGCACAAGAAAGTCAGCTTGCCTCAGGCAGTTTATTGTATCTGAATGATTTGTATTCATCAGGATGTTTTTGTGGCATTGTACAGATTAGGCTGGAGGAAATTTCCCTCTGACTTTTGCTAATGTAAGTCAGGGTGATTCTGCTGCTGTCAGAGGTGTTTTGCTAGTACAAAACCATGGTGCCTGGGAGATACCATCAAGGACCACTTTGCTTTATTAGCCTATCTGCGAAAAATAGTCTGTTGTGTGTACTGAAAACTGAAAGAAAGGTGTCACAGGGACTTTTCTTTAACACTTGTAAATAAGAAAATGTATTTTTTTTAATGGCAAGTTCTCTTTCTCCACAGTGTAAGCAGGCTAATATTTTTAGTGTAATTCCAAGGAAAATTATCTGGACTATCAAGAGTCCTGTACCCTCTGTTTTCCTAGTTAGGTGACATGTAGATGGCTATGAAGTATAAGGAAAAAGACCTGGGATATTCAGATGTGCAGCTGTACAATAAGTAGTCCAGTTGCCTGGTAAAGAGCAGGTGAGTTTTGCACATTAGTCTGTTAGGGCTTTCAGGAGTAATATTAGAACTAGCTGTTATTTTCTTTTCTGTCAGAAAATTTTAAAAAATTCTAATCTTTCTTATGAAGGCTATAATTATTTTCTCTATTACCTTTATTATGAAGTAGCTAACTCATGCTTAGGTGAGACTTACTGTAGAGCTCAAGAATTGACTTAATGTTTCTGTGTTGGTGCTAAACCCTCCAATAATTCTGTTTTCTAGAGATGAAATAACTCAAACTGCTTGTCAGGATTGCATTGTATGCATTCTCCTTATGTTTGAATACAAAGTGGGCAGTCAGTATAGGTAGTGTGGGACTAGGTCTTCAAACTAAAAATGACAGTGAAACTGTGAAACGGTAGGAGGGTGAATTTATCTATGTAACTATACATGAATTTATAGTCTCATTTTAACTCATTTTGTTATCTCCACATTTAAAAGCATCTGCTCCTGCTTTTTTTAAACTCACAAAATCTGGTTTTGAATAACGTGTGTAATTGCAAAAAGTCCACTTTCCTTTGATTTAACTTTTTCTCCTTAATTAGTATTTCAGCATCCTGGGAACATAAATGCCCTTAGCTCTGATATGGACAGACAAATTAAGGTTATTCTAAGGTTATAACTAAGGCTACCTTTCAGTTTAGTTCCAAGTGTAAATACTCTGTTTCCTAGTCTAGCAAGAGCTAATTACTGCTACACACAGACTTTAGAAACCTTATTGTATAATCTCATTGATGTAGTGAGCACTTACACTGAAAGAAGGCATGTAAGAGTAGTGTTTGAAGTCAGTCCCATTAAATGTCCGAGATGACAAGAACCAGAATGTCCATGGTTTGTTGTATTCTTTCTACATAGTTCATACTCAGGGAACATATAAACACAGGTATATCAACTGTGTGGTTAGACATAAATAGAATGCCTTTACTTCAAATAGACTAGGAAAAGGAACCTATTTATAGGGCATATTTTTTTCCAGGTTTTATTTTGAATTGCTCTGGGAGTATATTCCATCCATCACATCAGGCCTTTTCACAGCTAATACCTACACCCTGAAAGCTCGGAGCCTGAAGTATTGCCCTTACAGGTGCACTGCTGCATCAGTATCTTGTTGATAATGCATTATACATATATAAGGATATATAAAATTTACTCTGTTATGTGAGACCTCTGCAAGATATAAACCCTTTGTCAAGGTTCCAGGACTCCAGGACTCCTTTCAGAGAGTAGTAGTATCCTGTCTCATTAAGAGGTCTTATATAGACAGAACTCTTTATCTTAACTACTTGACTTTCAATTTCTAGCTCCCCAAATTTAGGGATTCCAGTGTAACAGAAAGGGATTCCAGGGTACAGAAAGAAGAGAAACTTAAAAAGCTGTCCATACATAGTCTTCTTTGAAGTGTCCTGTGAAGGTATGTTGCTAAAAACATTGTAAAATGTAATTAATGGACCTGTGATTTGTTAGAGGTAAAAATCCTTACTGTGACTCATCAGCAGTTGTTCTTGCAGAATTGCAAGTTCCTGAAACCCTCATCCTAAGCATTTATTTGCCTAGCATCTATCAAGCCTGTCACAAAGCCATATGCTACATTAAATAGCGCTGGAAATGTTTAGTGGTACATAGAAACTGGTTTCCAAATTTTGGTCCACAGGGATTCTACCAGTCTCAGCTGGAACTTCTTTAAAAAAAATCTGGCTTCTTGCTGTAGCAGTTTTTGAAAGCTCTGATTTAGTTGTTTTGCGTATAAAAAAGCAGATTGGTAAATGTAAAGTGGAAAAAAAAAAGTTTTCCTAAATGAAGATTATGTATTTTTTTAAACTTTCTGCCCACTGTGGTAATACCAGTCATCTTTTTAGTTTAGAAAGATGTAGATGTAGGAGCATTAAAAATCCCTCAATTTTCCCTGCATCTAATCTCTGTTTTCCCTGGCTTTGAAGGTCTAGTAATTCCACAGTTACATATTAGTTTCCTTCCTCTGAGGGTGTTTTCCTGTATTGTGTGTGATTATTTATTTGATCTGATGCAGCATATTATTTCTCCGAGTCTTCAGCTTTAAGAATTTTTGCAACTTCCTGTGGGAACCCCCTCATGTTTTCTGGGGTGATTTTTCATCTTGAATGTCTGTAGGCTGCATAAAGGCACATTCTGTGTTTATTGAGACTTCCAGTGATGATTCTATATTTCAGTAAAATGCCAGTAAAAAAGGAGTATGCTTAGTTTTCAGTGTGCTTCTACTTATTTACTCTGTTGAAGTATTAAGAGCCAAAAACAACAACAAAAAAGTTGCATCAAGACAGAACAATCTGTCATATTCTTACTTTAAAGTATTCATACTGTAAATTTTGTACATATATATTTATGTTTGTTTGTTTGAGAGGCTTAGTTTAAAGTGAGCCCAGATGCCAAAAGAAACAACATTTGTATCTTCATTGCTAGCTTAGTGCATAGGAATCCTTGAAAACTCCTACAGCCCCTGGAACCTTTTGGTGCTGGTTAAGGTAAGTCCATCCTAGGCCGTTTGTTCTCAGACTAGAGGAATAAAGAAAAAGGGAAAGGATTTCCTTCTCCAAAAACATTAGCAGGATATGGCAACATTTCTGCAAGCAAACATATTCCTGCTGTATTGTTAGGCTACCTCAAGAGAATTGGTTTTGCTCTTCCAACATGTTATGTATTGCTTTCTGGTTTATTGTTTTCTCTCTTTTTGGCAGTACAGTCATGTTTCCAGCCTGAAGTTACTGTCACACAGAGATTAAATTCTTTTATGTTCCTGATTTTTTGCAGAGCCAGACAGAAACTTGTTCAGCTGCGCCTTGTGAAACCTCCCTTATGCAGCAGCATTTCTAAGGGTCAATAGTCTATGTAGCGCTGTATAAACACAGGAGGTACATACCTGCCTCTGTCTCGAGACTAGAGATATGAAATCTGAGTTTAGGATTAAACATTTTGATAATACCTTTTTCCTCATGTACGTTTTTAGCTCTTTTCAAATAAATATTACCAATTCTTACTCTATCTCATTTAAAAACCACTCTATTTAGATGTAATATATGAGTACAAAACTGAACACTTAAACTGAATAGGAGGAAACTTAGATAGCAATGGATATTCTTACATAAAAGAAAGGTTGATTTGGAGACTTAATAACAGTGCAGGCTAACAGTGTAAAGATTTCCCAGAGAATACTTAAGGGCTGAACTGTCATGTCACCACTTATGGTGGTGAATGGAACTAAGTCCAGCTGGTGGCTGGTCACTAGTCGTGTTCCCCAGGACTCAGTATTGGCGCTGGCCCTGTTTAATATCTTTATCAATTATTTGAATGAGGGGATTGAGTTCATGCTCAGTAAGTTCACGGACAACACCGTCAGGCAGGAGTGTTGAACTACTGGAGGGTGGGAAGACTCTGCAGAGGTACCTGGACAGACTGGATCAATGGGCTGAGGCCAATGGTGTGAGGTTCAACAAGACCAAGTCCAGGTCTTGCATTTGGGTCACAACAACCCCAGGCAGTGCCACAGGCTGGGGCAGAGTGGCTGGAAAGCTGCCCATGGGAAAAGGACCTGGGGGTGTTGGTGACAGCAGCTGAACATGAGCCAGAGTGTGCCCAGGTGGGCAAGAAGGCCAATGGCATCCTGGCATGGATCAGCAATGGTGTGGCCAGTGGGACCAGGGCAGGGATTGTCCCCTTGTACTGGGCACTGGTGAGGCTGCACCTCAAATCCCATGTTCATTTTTGGGGTCCTTATGACAAGAATGATACTGATGTGCTGGAGTGTGTCGACAGTAGGGCAGTGGAGGTGGTAAAAGGTCTGGAGCACAAATCCTGTGAGAAGCAGCTGGGGTTGTTTAGCCTGGAGAAGAGAAGGCTGAGGCGGGACCTCGTCACTCTCTACAACTGTCTGAGGGGTGGGGGTCGATCTGTTCTGCTATGTCTCAAGTGAAAGGGCAAGAGGAAATGGCCTTAAGTTGTGCAAGGTGGGGTTCAGATTCGATATTGGGAAAATTTTTTTTGCTGTAAGAATGGCTAGACATCAGAAGAAATTGGTCATGGAGGTGGTGGAGGAACTAGCTCTGGAAGTGTTCAAGAGGCATCTGGATGTGGCACTTGGGGAGATTATGGTGGTGCTAGTTCGATGTTTGGGCTGGATGATCTTGAAAGTCTCTTACAACGTTGATGATTCTGTGATTCTGTTATTTAGATGCATTTATGTACCAGGATTTGAAGGGGTTCAGTGCTGGCATATTTGGACAGTTCATCCCATCTACTTTATGCACTTCATTTAAGACAGAGAGATGTGCCATCAGAGAACAAATCTCTCTGTTGATCAGAAAGGTGACTGCTTTCACCTTGATACGTAATTTTAGATGGATTTTGTTAAGTGTGTTGAATCCAGCTTTGATTGATCTGCTTTGCCTTGGCTTGACTGCAGTTAAAATTATGTAAATTGTCTTGCTTCAAGAAATGTTTGTTAGGTATTGTTGGAACCCAGAGATCAAATAATAATTATAATCTTTCAATATTAACAGGTAATGATTTTCAGAATCATACAGTGTTTGATCTGAGGCCTTGGAAAAGACTTCCCTTGTCTGATGATAGTACTGAGGTTTCTACTGTGTGATTAAAAAGCAACTTGTTATATCACTGGGTGAAATATGTAGAGATGTAGAAATTTGGGTTTATGAGTTATTAACAATGTATTAGTGGCAAGATGGAGGATTTTGGGTGTGGGTTTTTACTTCTTCTTTCTTCCTTCTTCTTCACAAGTCTGAATAGTTTAATCATTGGTTCAGAAAGCCCGCAATGCGGACGCTAAATGAACAGTCACTGGATTATAAGTAAAAACGTGCTAGCTGGCAAATTATAACTGGATGAATTAGACTTTAAATAACCTTGGAACTCATGGTTTGAGGCCATTTTCCACCTTTCCAACTTAGAGAATGCTCTGTGCTGTTGTGCTATAGATAAGAACTTAATAAACAATCTAATTAGAAGGACATCTCAGCGCCTCCTGCGTTTTACTCCAAACTCTGAGCAAAGAACTCTCGAAATAGTAAAGGAAAAAGCAGAAACGGGTTTTTATCAAGGTCTGATTGCTAAAGCAATCGTAAGGTCGTTTTTTATTTGGTCAGATTCCTTCACTATATCTCAATTCTTATTTTCCATATTATAAAACAGTTGGTTCTGAAAATCCTAGGCACTCAATGAAAACCAGCAAATATAATTAGAAACAAGAAGACTGATAATATTCATTCTGCATAAATCCTGTCTTGGTGGTGAGTTCTTTAGAGTTGTTGGGTGGGTTTTCTTTCTTTCTTGTTTTTTAGTCCAAGAAAGGATTTTTTCATTATAGTTTATAACAGAAATAGTTACCAGTTAAGATAGGGAAGAGGATGCTCCACCAGCTCATATGGTGGTTAATTTTGGTTCTTGAAAATACTGGCATGTCACCCAGATAGTGGGAGGGTTTCATCTAGATATATAAGAGGAGGCAGGGAGAATAAGATCAGATTCAGGGTGAGACTGGGAAAGGTTTTTAAAGGACATACAGCATAATGGAAGCATTCCTGTATTGTCTTCTCTTTGAACACATTAATAGAAGTGAAAGTATCTTTCAAGCATTTTGATGTCAACCACCTGTGTTTTGTAAAGGAAGGTGCTTCGACATGATACTTCAACTTTCATTAAAATATTAGTATAACAAAACTGTTCGTCTTTAGATTGACTGTTTCTTGCTAAGTAAGAAGAGAAGGGTACTGGTAAAGCCTATTGAAGTGAGATCCTACATTTTCCAAAATACTACACTTAATGTATAAATATACCTGTGTTCTGGTTGAAGTTAGGTGCTGAGACAAGGATCAGTTTTGAATGGTGGCATTGCTCTGGTCCTGATTATTTTTTTTTTCACTTCTAGCCCAGCTGTCAGGAGATGTAACTAGACCTAGAATATTCCTCAACTGACCTCAGACCAAAAAAAGCGTTGTCTTAATCATGTGATGTTTTATTGTATGTTTTCCAGGGTGGCAAAAGTAATGAAGGTTCCTGTGTATGAGACACCGGCAGGATGGAGATATTTTTCCAATCTCATGGACTCTGGACGTTGTTCGCTTTGTGGAGAGGAGAGTTTTGGCACTGGTAAGTAATAAATAATCAAAAATTACCACAGACCTTTCATGACAAATTTAAATTTTCCTGGGTGACTCAAGTCAACCCTAAAAGAATCAGCAAATTAACTCTGTCTCGTGCTGAAACAGACTACTGTCTGTTCACATCTCGAGGGTCATCTTGTAAGTGTGGTGTCCAGTACCTTGAGGCATGAATAATGTGGAAGGTGGATATTCACAAGTGGCAGGCAATCCTACTACTGTCCAGACAGCTTCTGGAGGTGCCTGGCGCTCTCTTCTGATGTGGGCATAGCGCAGAAAGGCCTCACTGGTTCCACTGCAGTAGTCTTTTCACAGACTACAATGGCATTTGGAGAGATTTTGCCTATATGGAAACCACATGTGTTTTCCTAATGTGATTAGGTGTACAAAGTATGAGGATTGGTATGTCTAATGGTATGTCTAAACAAAACTGTTGCAGACATCACTTTTTGGAACATCACAGTTGCTCAAGCTTCAGATAAAATCACCATTAGAAGAAATTCAGTTATATGTCAGCATCTATGTTTTCCCTAAGTATTTCTCCCTTATCTGTAACTAGAACCAGTCAAACAATAGAATGCAGAATGAACGACAAGTTTGAGCCATCAGAAACATAATACTGACAGTAAGCATTTGAGCAAATAATTGAACTATGCAGTCTGTAAATCTGCACAAATGTGGTTTTAGTTTATGAGAAAAACTGAATAAATTTCAGAGTGTTCCTGAAAAACCCCTTTTTTCTTTCCTGGATTCTGGCACAGAAATTCTCCCTTCTTACTTGTTAGTAGGGCTCTGTTACAAGTCTTTTTGAAAAAGCACAGACCAGAATAACTTAATAATTTGCCTGGGGAATAGTTTATTCTATATTTTGATGTGAGTTCCATGGAGTATTGCTTGGCTGCAGCTCTTCGTAGAAAACTACTTACTGTGCAATGAAACTTGATTGCAAATTTCATTTTGCTTTAATTGACTTATGTCAAGTATTAAGTTTGTTGGGGTCAGTTAGAGCAGAATGCTGCTTTTTTGAAAATGAGGATAACTTTAAGCTATAGGCATGCCACTTTATGTGTTACTCTGTCATTTACTGTATAGAACTGAGTGGGTTATGATGGAAGAACCAAAAATATGTTGGATTTCTTTGGGTGTTATATGTAAAAAGGGAGAGAATTTAAATTAATAATGAATGTTAATTTTCTTTTTGTTGTGAGTGGGAACCCATGTCCCGTGATTACCAACCTGTATGCCTTCACTAACTGCTGCGAGTGGCACAGATTTGTATTGCCTTGAATGTGTCTTTTGAAGAGGTACTTCCTCTACAGGATGTTCTCTGATGTCATTGAGAGAGATGTAATTTGGGGAGAGAAGGGCAGGAAGATCTTGTACCTTTCAGAATGCACTGCTGTTTGTTGCGGTGTGTTGCTGAACTTCATCTCCATTTAACCCATGAGAGGCGTGAACTGGGGAGTTTTCAACTCTCACTGCTTTTTGATACTTTTTCACTGGGCCGATTCTGTACCCCTTCGCTCTAAATACTGAAGTTCCTCCTGCTCATGCAAAACCAGATACTTTCATGAAACTTGAGTGGGTCTAGAGACATCAGTGTGACCTTATTAGCACCCAAATTATTTGGAAGAAGGCTCCTGGCTTCATCATCGTGCTGAAGAAAGTTGAGTGTGGGTTTTAACTGGAAGGAGCTTTTAAGAGTTTTGATGGTGAGTTCCCACAGGTTGAAGTGTATCTAGATACCTTAGCCCACAGAGTGCAGCATCTCCTTCTGCATGTAGGTTTGTGTGTAGAGGTATGTAAAGCTAACAGAAGTGGCCTCTCTGTGCCATATGCCATGACAAACCACTGCCACAGGTCTATCAGTACTTGGGGAGTTAGTCTCCTAGACTATCTTCATCTGATGATGTTGAGTATGACTTTTTCAGATGCTTTGTGTCTAAAGGAGAAGGCAGGAATCATTGGTTACTAGTAGAAGCCATGTCTTCTTTGAGGAGACTTGTCATTAAAATTTTACAGTGCAGTTATAAAAAAAGACAAACATCAAATTTCCCTTTCACATTGCAAAAGCATGTTCATGTCTTGCTAAGCAGGCTGTCCCAAGTACTGGTGGACTTTAACCCTGGAGATCAGTCATATAGAAATTAAAATAAAGTGTTTTGAGGTCTTGATCTACTGTAAGGATTGATTATCCTGAGTACCTAATAGTGGCTGAATTTGGGAAGAGGAACTCTCATGGAGGTCAAGCAAGTGCATATAGGGTTTATCTGGTCTAGATAGGCAAGAAAATTACCCTAACTTCTCTCTTTTCTTGCCCTTGATTTTTTTCTTTGCTTGTATCTTTCTGTAAGGCCCTAAACCAATTGCATTTTGTACTATGGCCTCTCTTCCAAATTTGCAGCTCCTGTATCCTGACCTCAGACTAGCCTCTGCATTCCTAGCACTCTCTATGTTCCTACATTAATCTGGTTCTTCTGTCCTATCATCAATTCTTCAGATTCCTGATAAATCCTGTCTCTTGTGAATTCTAAGGGTGCTTGAACAACATGTTCCTGGCCAGATGGAGAACTGGTCTACAGCAGTATCTCAGCATCCCGGTACGCTCTGATCAGATTAACTTTGTTGCACCTGCAGCACTTTAGTGCAGAAAGCCTCTTGACCTTCAGTTTTATCCAATTCCATCTAAAGACAAATCTGGACACTCAAGATTTGATCCCGTGGGCATCCAGACAACTTGAGCACAGGGTTTTAATTCCTCAGTGCATGTGTAGTTGCTGTGTAAAGAAATACGTGACAGAAAGAGGTTTCCTGAAGATATTGTGGAGTCTCCTTCACTGGAGATATTCAAGAACTGTCTGGACACAATCCTGTGCCATGTCCTCTAGGACACCCCTGTCTGAGCAGGGAGATTGGACCATTTGCCCCACTGTAGACCCTTCCAACCTGACCCATTCTGTGATTCTGTGATACTTACAGGGTAATTATGTAATGACTGTGATGTCTAAAGTTTGTTTTTCTCCCTGCCTCAATTTCCTTATCTTCTTTCAATTCAATGCAGCTGTCTGAAATGTGTCCTCGTATGCCAGGAGGTTTATTTGTAAAACGTCGTCTGGTTTGTAGATGACCAATACTTTAGCAATGTGAACTGTTTTTAGCCATAAATATTTACCTTATTGCAAATCTTTTAGTAATGTCCTAGGCTGTGTGACCCTCACATGTTTCTGCCAGTATTGGGCATTTGAATCAATTTTGTAACTTTTGCTCAATCACATCTATTTAGGGAATTGAAATTTGGCACTTCTTTAGCTTTCCACATGGAATATTTGTATAAGCATACCATATAGTGATCAGAGAGGGAAACTTGCTCCTCTGTGCAAGAGGAAAGAGTTTTACAAATCCACATTCTGTCATCAAACTGCATTGGAAATCAATTGCTTGTGTACCCAGGTAATCCTGCCCAGCTGGAATTTCCAAGTGATACAGAGCCCTGGTTTTATAACATAAGGGACTTTGCTCTGGCAAGTAAATAAAAGCAAATTTTCTGCTATAAAAGGAGAAAAGATGTTGAAAACAGCCCATACAGCTGTATTTCCCAAACTTTTTTTCTGGCAGCTGATCTTGGAGCTCAACCAATGCTTTAAAAACTTCTTCCATTTTTGTAGCAGCAGTGTAGGGAGCTTGTCAGATGAGGTTAGTAGCTTTCTGGTTCTATGACTAATGCCCAGCACACAGTTCAAAGGAGGGCGTCAGCAGCAGCAATTAGTTTCTAAATTTCATCAGCAAACTATTAATCAGGATTAGGAGGACTGTGTGGCTGATTTCTCTCTCTGCAGTTTCAGTCATTGCTACAAATTTCTTAAATTTGCTTGCTTCATCTCTAAATTTCCATATTCTATTAACATGAGCCACCTTCTCCTGCAAGATTATGTGGAAGAAGAACTAGTGGAGAATATAAAAATGTGCTGTTGCTGAATGAAAGCCTCAGAAGAGCTTCTTGGTGGTGTCTGTTGTGGTAACACAAATCTAAAATAATCTCAGTAATTTGACTAAAATGATCAGATCACAATGCCCCTAAATCTCCATTTGCCTAAAATATTTCTACATTTCAGACTGCTGCATGATAAGTTTGTAAGACTCCAGTATGTGCAAACGAAATGATTTACTGTGAGTTTGTGTATTCCTGTGATTTTCTTGTTTTAAAATCACATTTACAGAATGCAATATGATAGACAGGGATTACTAAATTAGTGAAAAGCAGTTTACCTTTTATTCAAGCATATGACCCACAAGGCTTGCTTCCCTATCAGAATTGGATATCTCAAATACAGACTAAGTTAGCTTTCAAATAGCAGAAAAATAGTAATGTGAACATATTTTCATGATGTTACTTTGTTTCTCAAGCTACTGCCTCTGAAGTCTTTTTTTCAGTTTAAGACTATGTGAGCTGAGCACTTCTTTATGAATGGGAACATGCTCTGAGAGTTTTTTCCAGGTTGTTTACTCTTAGTCTGGACATAGCAATTTACTGTAGTACAAAATAACTTTTGCTACTGTTATATGGAGAAATAACAAATTAACTTAAAAATAAGTTGTTGAAATACTTCCTTTACCAATGGCAAATTAAATATAGTGGGATAATCAGAAAAAAATATTTGTTGACTCCTCTGTTCTGTTGTCTCTTTTTGCCTCAGCTTCTTAAACAGGATCTGGACTTCATTAATTTCGTGAATGTTTCAATTAAAAGTAGCACTGAGAATCATCATTAGGTTACTCAGAGCCCTCAGCAAGCAGCAAGGGTATTAGTAATGCAATTTCAGGGATACAGAGTTGCGAGGCATCTTTCCCTTCTTCCATTTGCACAGGGCGGATCTGCCTCCGCAGATTCATTGGCTCTATGGAGCAAAAAATGGTGCTAGCTGCACTGAGGCAGCTGAATGAACTCCCTCCCTAGAGTTTCTACAGTGTGAGCTGGGCTGTAGGAATAAGTTAAGAGAGAGCAATCAAAGACACCTACAGAAAACTGTTGGTAGGTGAAAACCAGAGCAATAAAAATTGAGGTGATAGATTTTAATTTGCTGAAAGAATGAAGGGCAATAAATACAACAACATATATGCATACAGTAACCAAGCTGATGGGTGTGCTGGTGAAAGAAAAGAGGGGGAATAAACATGTTCCAAGAAGTCTCAGTGGTCAGTTTTCCTTCTATTAAGACTAATAAACTGAAACGCTTCCTGGGCACACAGGATTATTGTCCCTGTAGTCATATCAGGCTTTTTAATTGGTGACTTTTGATTCTGAAACAGTTGGGTTGTTTCCAGCTATCCAGACTTTTGCCTCTGGATTACTTTCTCCCAATGCTTTCTCTTTCCAGAGAAGCAACAATTTATGTCCTCTGAGGGACAGGCAAGGACAGAGCACGTGCCATATCTGCTAAATGTGTAAGAAGAATAATGCATTCAGTCCTCCTCATATAGATTTATGAGCTTAAGCCATGCCAGAACAAAGCTCAGAACAGAGCGAAGAGCTCTTCAGAAATGCTTCTGTCCATGTTTCACTGGAACATTTTGGTTCAATGAAATGTACTTAAGGTGTTTGTTAAATCAGAATACATCTCTTCTTTGGTGTTCAGCTTAGTCTGTTGCTCCGTTGTCATGATGTATAGATCATTTTGCTGAAAAACTGCAGTGCTTTTCACTGTATGATTTGCTGGCCTGCAATCTGCAGAGTGTTATGTAACAGGAGAATAAATGGTCATTCATATTGGAGCAAATTGCTGAGGGGTTAAGCTTTGTGCCATGTCTCCACTTCTTGCTGGTGTCTGTTGAGACACTTAAGCCGTTTAAGTGACTGGTGATATCAGCAACAGAGATGAAGTTTTAAGTGAAATGGAATTTTTTCAGTGCTAAGGTTGAGTGGCTGAAAGGAGAGGCAGACTGGTTAAGGACAGGAATAGCCGTGGTGGGGTGAGCTTGCTGTTACCAGGGCCCTGCCCGGCCCCCTGGGGCTCCCTCACTCTGTGCAGGAGCAGCACCAGGGCGGTCAGCCCCTGCTGACCCCGCCAAGGGTCCCCCAAAGCCAGGCCTGCCCATGCTCCCACATCCTGCCCTGGCCTTGCCCTCTCCCCATTCCCAGGAGATGCCTGATGTTTGGAGCTGGGACTGCCCTGGTGCCCCCGACTGCCCTGCTTCTGGAGCAGTGGGGCTGGGACAGGCCCTGGCTGCTTCTGCCCTGCTGCTCTGGAGGAGCCCTGCTGCTCCCAGTCCCCTGAGCGTCCCCAGCCCCTGTGGTGACGTGATGACTTTTCCTGCTGTTACCAGAGGAGCAATGTATGCTGGGCGGGAAGTGACAGCTCTATTCTAGATTTCTCTTTTGGTGGCAGGGGCAGAAGCCTGTACCATTATCTGGGAACAGACTCTTGGGTACAGTGACAATGACCGTGACTGTGCTGTCTGCTTTGGCTACAACTAAGCTGACTTTATTATCGGTAGAATATATTGCTAGTGTTCCTGTAGAAGATATCCTTAAGCTGATCTAGCATGTTAATGCAGCAAGGGAGTAAGTAGATAAAGTGAGGGATGACCTTTAAGGTCCCTTTCAGCCCAAACAATTCTCTTTTTCTATGACCTGATTGTCTGAAGGACTGACTTTCTGTAGAGGGACGTTTGTTCTCCTTTCTTATCTGAAGCTATTTGCAAAGCTTTGAGAGCTCATAAATAACCCTGCCCTTTTTCTTCTGGTTGGCACTCAGCACTGGAGCAGGGAACAGAGTGAGCTGAGGCTCCTCCTACAGCAGCTCCTCAAGGACCAGCACTAAACTCTAGCTGTTGCAATAGGAAACTGCTGTTGTAGCAGAGAGCTCACAGATTCCAGATCAAGGCAGATAAAAAGTAGCAGAAAAGAGGTGTTCTTACTATCATGACAGCTACTTTGGAAAGGTGAAGGCACGTTACTGTCTCAGCTCTTAAATCCATCTAGTGTTCGATGTCCTTGTTTTCTGTAATACCTAACACATAGACACAAACATAATCTTCATGCAAGTCTTTCTCCTCATCAACAAGTGTTCAGGAATCATTCCTATACAACTTGAATATTGTGCTGAATAGTAATTTGCGTTTATTTAACCCTGTGATTAGATTCAGAGTGTTGAGGTTGAATGTAACACAAGAAGCATAAGTGGCAGGCAGAGCTGTGACAGACCCAGGACAAGGGGCTCTTAGAAAATCCATATGAGCAGAGGCTGCTACCCTGATTGTTGCTCTCTCCCAAGAAGAGGGACTGCAAGAGCAGTGACTGGAAGACTGAACCCTAGGAATCATGGTGTCTCCCTGCATATCTTGTTGTTTTCCTTATATGCCTTTAATATGCTGACAATTTTTCACAGAATTAACAGCTTAACTTATATTATTTATATTATGGGAATTTATATAATGGGAACTGTCCTCTGCAGTGGCAAAACACAGCTGTTTTTGACAGATGACTCTGCGGACCTTGCAGGCTGTTACGTAAAACCACAGCACTGCAAAGCAGTCTTACTGCAACAGGATTTTTGTGTTTGAGGAAGGAAAATATTTCAGAAAACAGGTTTTCAGCCTAAGACTTTTTAGATTCCTCTCTGGTGGATTTTGCTAAGTATCTTCTAAGGACAGATAATTCTGTCGGTTGCCTCCATGATCAGTAGGTAATTAGTGGAATAAACAAAACTTCTTGCATTGCACTTGCTTTGTACTCAGGGTTTCAGTACTGTGCAATTAGACAGAGGACCATAAGGTCACAGCTAACAAACTTCAACCAAATCTAGTATTATTATGCCAGAGCAATGGCTACGTATTTGATATCTCTTCAAGTTTCTTGAGTCTGCTAGCTTATATAATTGCCATCACTATCTACTGAGTGTCAGGAGTCTTGGATCTTACTTGGATCTGAGACTTTGTGTTAAATCCTGTGGGGTATTCCAACATTGTGCCTTGTCTTCATTCTCTCTTCATAAATACAAACCTATGAAGGGATTTAGATCGGAGCATCCAAACATCTTTACCGCTGAGATGTATGGAGAAATATAGAAAAGGGAAAAGTGCCGTTCTCTGGTTTGCGTGTTGTTTTTCTTTCCTGAGGAAAAAATCTTTCAAGCTCTTGGTTTTTGTCGTGATAGGAGGTCATGAACATTCTGGAAATTTGCAATTTTTATGGAATGGGGAAGTTCTTTCTCTGCAGTTTGACATCTGCAGATGAACATCTGTGAAGATAAGGAGATACTGTTGAACTCGACTTTCATAAAGGAGAACATTCTGGCTCATGGCTGGGGTTTGCATATCTAGCCCAGTTCTGGGAAAAAGTAGCAGAGGTGTGAAAACACTCTGTATGTCAGTGAGCAGGAATAATGACTAAAAGTATTTTCATACTGCTGCTGTTTCTATTCAAGTGCTTTAACCTCATATTTAACTTTATCAACCTTAGAAGTATGAACATTGTCATGCATAAATAGATCACATTTTAAATATTAGTTCTGGTTTTCTGTCTGGAACGTATCAGAGGTGCTGAGGCTAGTAGTATGGATTACTGTTATGTGACATACACAGTTAAATGAGACATTTGCCCAGCCTCCTTACCTTGTTTTCTGATTTGCAGTGATATCAAATAATGTATTTAATGTCTGTCTCTTTAGGGTCTGATCACCTTCGAGAGAAAGATGGACTGTGGGCTGTGCTAGTTTGGCTTTCAATCCTAGCAGCTCGAAAGCAGAGTGTGGAGGAGATTGTCAGGGATCACTGGGCAAAATTTGGCCGGCACTACTACTGCAGGTGAGAAAAATGAGGAAAAGGCACAGGAACTATGCAGCTGATAGGAGAATTCTGCTACAATCATTGCTTGTTTAGATGTGCTCAGGTGCACTTAGGTGTGCAGTTGCTGTGTCTACAGAATGAAAATCTGCCACAGATTATCACTGTTTAGTAGACAGGTTTTTCCTGATGAGTAAGCAGCAGAAAAAGGAGCAACTAGCATACTGCTAGCATACTGCTAGCATACGAGTAATTGAATTTTCTAATATTGAATGGCAGAAAGATTTGAATTATTTGCTTGTGGAATATATAGGTACAGCTTGTTACATGATGTTGAAAAAGAAACATAATCCCAGCAAGATTTACTCCTGCATTATTTTCTCTAAGTGCCTCCATGCGACAATGTTTTAGTGAGAACTGAAACTATGCCTGCTTCCAATTCAGGGTAACTTGTCCAAACATATAAGCATTTACTTATTTTTATTAATGTCTCAATATGGTGAGTTCTAGCTGTCATTTTCATCTTTGCTTCTGCCCCTCTCTTAATCCAGACTTAATCCAGATGAGTTTGTAATTTGTAAGGTCTTTTGCACACAGCTGTTCCTCAAAACTTGTAGCAAAGTTTTCTGTATTTCGCTTGTCTGTTGAGCAATGCACTGATGGCGTCATTAATTTTCAAAAGCTAGCTGTGTGTCAGTGATGTTTTCTATGCTTCTTTAGTAAACGCTATGTTTTCTAAATGATTTCTGTTGACTCAGAGTCAGGTGGCCAGTGTAGAACTGTGGTTGCACACATGTAATGGACAGATTGCACAGGACTTGCATGTGTGTGCTGCTTTCATTTGCAGTCAGTACTTCAGTGGTTCACCTCTGATTTTTGATGTAAGCAGTAAATTGCTAATGGTGAGTATATAGAGCTCTGTGAAAGCAGAACTGTTTTCTCAGCTCCGGGGACTTACTTTCTGGTTTTTTTTGATATATGTGCAAGGTTTGATTATGAAGCACTGGAACCCAGAACAGCGTATTTCATAATGAGAGACCTGGAAGCTCTGATCACTGACAAATCCTTCAGCCATCAGCAGTTTGCTGTGGGTAGCAATATCTACAGTGTGGAAAGAACAGACAGCTTTGAGTACATAGATCCTGTGGATGGCACTGTGACCAAAAGACAGGTATGGCTGTAGTGATGGAATAGCAAAGTTTTGCAGCTGTCATATTATCTCCAACAGTATAGTTTCTAAAGTTCAGCTGGCAAGACTGTCCATTTATTTATAGGGTGGTGGTTGCTTTGCTTTGATAGATACTGCATTTCCTACTTAAGATTAGCTCGGTCTGGATAAGATAATCCACCTTCAGTTTAGCTTGCACTTCCTGTGCATAACTGGAAACAATAGTGTCACAGTGAACATAGGATGGGATGAAGTCCCTGTTGACAGCAATGCATGTATAGGAAGGGTTGCCTTTCTGGAACAGTGGAAAATGTCATATAGAAAGAAGGTCTTCCCTTTTTCTATTTTCATTCTGAAATCTCCACTGGCTATACATTACAAAAAAAATTAAAATTTTCTTGCTCTTGATGACCCACAGGACCCACATAACTGAGGTGCAATACCTATTGTAGCCAATAGCATGCAGAAGACTTTAGTAGGCTGTAGCCTATGCGGGCACATTTGACTTTCCTAGCCCAAACGGCAGTTCCTTCTGGGCTCTGTCTATACTGAGCTTCCTTGGTTCTCAAGAACTGTACTTTAAACTGAGCCTTCAGTGTTTGGAAGTTCATGATGTGCTCTAAAGTAACCATGTACTTTTGCCAGGTGTAAATATATATCCAAGTATCTTGAATATGAGGTTTGACTCCTGTTAAAGTTTGTCCTGATTTTATGCCATTTATTTTTTTATTATCCTGGTTTCTCTGGTTTTTAAATTATTTGTCCTAAACAGACCCTAGCAAATGGTATTACAAGCCCTTAAAACTATTGTCATGCCATTCTGCTCAGTGTCTTTATAGTTTCCACTCATCATTGCATCCAGAAAATATAAGCAGCCCATCTGTCACTGAGCTACTCTCTTTGTGCGTATTACTACTGAAACAAGATATGAGGATATTGTCATATCCAAGTCCAGTGGAAAATTACAGGCATGGCAGACTTGTGACCTTTGTAGTTTAAAAAAACAGCTTGTGAATTTTCATTGCACTTTTCTTTCCCTTAGTTTTTTCATCCAAGGCCCTTTCTCTATATTGGAATACAATTGCTAATCATATCACCATGTAACACAAAGAGAGAAACACGAGAAACAAGCCTGTTTTCAGACAGACTCTGAAAGGGAGACCACAAAACCAGAAAGCATGTCTTTTCATAGGGAGAAGCTCTTATTTATTCAGAGTACAGTTCAACCAGTTTGTCTTTTGGCAAGGACACATTCCTAGCTTCATGTGTCTGCAGCCTTAGTGGGATTCTCCAAGCACAATAAAATAGGAGAGGTTATTGATCCATGTAAATGAAACAACAGTTCACCACTGCCGTTTTCCTCAGATAGCTTGCTCATCATCTAAATGCAAATGTCTCTTTCAGACTATGATAAGCTTCATGCGGATTTTTCAGCTATGTATTCAGGAACCTCTTCCAAGTTTTGTTCCCCAGTAGGTAGGGGAGAGAGATTTCTATTCAGTGCAACTGCACTATATCATGAATGAAAAGCTGGCTGATAATGCCGTGATAATTATTCAGTGTTAATAAACAACATATTCAGAAAACAAACACAGCAACGAGAAAATAGGCAGCAAACAATACACACACACTGTTGCTTCTAATTAATTCTGTCTGTTGAAACCCACGAGTATTGTTTATCACAGTGCAGTAATAAGACTTAAAATTAAATGAAACATTCTGCTGTTCTTGAAGACTTTTAATTTTTAAAGCACTACTGTGCTAGTTTTTGGGCACATAAGCAAATAGCAGTGCTGCTCTTGAGGATCCAACAAGCCAGGAATGGGACCAGTTGCATTTTTGTGTGAAATTTGAATTGTAAGGATGAGAGGTACAAGTTGGCCATTGTACTGAGAGACAAAAGGCTCCAGGCAGACCTTATTGTGACCTTTCAGTACTTCAAGGGAGCTTGTAAGAAAGGTGAAGACAATCCTTTAGCAGAGCCTTTTGCAATAGTACAAGTGATAATGGCTTTAAACTAAAAGACTAAATTCAGGCTGGATATAACGAAGACTTTTTTTACAATGAGACTGGTGAAACACTGGAACTGGTTGCCCAGAGAGGTGGTGGATGCCCCATCCCTAGAATCATTCAAGGTCGAGTTGGATGGGGCTCTGAGCAGCCAGATCTAATTGAAGATGTCCCTGCTCACTGCAGTGAACATGATGACCTGATGACAGCAGGACTGGATGACCTTTAGAGGTCCTTTCCAGCCGAAATCATTCTGTGATTCTGTGATTATCAACCAAACAGTGCTTTATATGGTGCTGAAGATGTTTTGGCATATATCTGAGGAAACAAAGGTTTTACTTATGTTTTACTTTTACTTTAGAATACTGGCACACTGTGTTTCCAACATCAGTGTCTTTTCAAGCTGCTGATAAAACTTGAATAAAGAAGAGTAAAATGCATCTCTTTTAATTCTCTTTTCTCATTTTTTAATGGTTTACTGCCCATTAAACAATAGTAGTGAGGATCTCAGTTTATGCACTAGGCATTTGACAACGGCAGGACTAAGGGGTAAAAAGTTAGGTATCTTATCAGAGGTGGCACTTCGTCTAAGGGTACCATTTACTTAAAGGGAACTAGAACGTGTATTAGTGCACAACTGGTAGAATATTGCAGTGCTGCAACTATTTATCTGTGCAGCTTAGTCCTCTGGCCTTAATGGCCTTCCTGTACAAGAAACTGTGGATCCAAGTATATTGTGGTCTGTGGTCTGTAAAAAAATGTGTTCATATATGCAGTACAAAAGGGGGGAGGAAGAAAGGAAAAAAAGATGTGAAGATGGGAACAAAGAGAAAATTTGTAGTTAATTAATGAATTAATCCTCTTTATTATGCACACAGTTATTATTTAGCATTAATTAGTGTACTTGAAATTAATTAACACCTTAAGCTTTCCAAATTGTATACAGACTTACTGAAATTCTTGCAGTCAGATATTGATGCAATGATATGGATGGCGTTTGAGGGGTAGCAACTGGTCCTGTCTTTTGTATTCACTACTGACAACTGGTTTTTGATCCTGGGATTCTGTAGCTATTTCTTAGGCCACTTATCCTTAGTGATCTTACACATGTTTCTCAGGCCATTGATTTTATGCCACACAGAACAAGAGCAAATCAAGTAAAAAAAAATAAAAACAGGAGTAAGAGAGTCTTTGTTATGAGGAGTGGGAGGGAATGCACAACATCATTTCTAGTCTTCAGAGGGGGAAAAGAATAATAAAGGACTTGTCCAGAGTTATGGGGAAAGAGGAATTGCATCCAAATGACTCTTCTTTCAGTTTTTATTTTGCAGCAGTGAATGATGATTTGCAAAGGTACTGCCAACTTACGTATATGCTGTGCCTTCTTTCATAGGGGCTGCGGATTATTTTTTCAGATGCTTCCAGACTCATCTTCAGAATGAGTGCTTCTAGTCATGTGAGAGCTACTCTGCGGATCTATGCAGAGAGTTATGAGAAGGATCCTAGCCAACACAATAAGGAACCACAGGTAATGCAATAGCATTGTAATAAGTCAATAACCAATGCACTACCTCTGTAATAGCAGTGGCTGCAGATGTTAATCTTTAATCAGAAGCAACACTCAATGCTTTGACCCATGTACTGTGTTTGTAGATGATATTTCTAGTCTTATAAACATACACTTTTTGAGGAAGGACCAGCAGTTTTAATGTATGTTAGTGTAATACCTAATACAACAGGAATGTCAAGGGCTGAGATGCCTCATGATAAATGCTGGGCAATGACTTCAAGTCTGTTAAGAGAAGCCACTCTAGTTTGAATTTTTTTCACTATCTTTTTTTGTGATCTGTGTTATCAAACAATATTTTTGAAAGAAGATAACCATTTTTTGAGTAGATTTATCTGGGAGTCACTTAGGGCACCCCAAGGTTCCTCACAATCAGAGTACACTTAGGAAATGTGGATACCAGAGTCTAACCAATGTAGGGATTCCTTGTAAGGGAAAGACTTGCAGCTGTCTAAGAATTATATCATAACCAGACTTTTTCCTAAGAAGAGGGAAGGTTGAGGGCAAGTTCCTGCATCGTCCAGCAGATGCCTTACACAATTAATAATATAAATCACACTTCAGACTCTCAGATTTTTTCCAGTAAATGTCCTTTATCCTGTGATATACAAGAGAGGACTAAAGATATTTCATGGAAAAGAGGTTACGCGTTTGGCTTGTAGTAAATCAACCCCCTGCAGTTTTAAGTCCCATGTAGTTGTATGTTCATGACTGGAATGCAAATGCAAATCTACAAAAACATAAATGCTGTCAAATGCATTTGAACCCTAGGTAAGTGTTTGATGTTGCTCTTTCACCAGATTCTGACTATAAACTTTGTAAGTTTCTTCTTATGCTATTAAATAATTGTGTATCAGCCATGAAAAGTGCTTCAGTTGTCACAGAAAAGTTACAGACTCCATGCTGGCCGATGTGATCTATTAATTTTATTTGCTTCTTTTTTAGGTAACAGTTTGGATAGAATGTCAGCAACTTCTTGGATAGAATACTTAAAATTCTAAGGCTCCAACAGAGTAAAGGACCATGTTTTAGAAATTGTATTGTTTTTCTGTGTATCTAGGTTTGCCCAGCTAGCAGGATCATTAATACATTTTGACTAGGGAGGATCACTGCTACAACCCCATTTGCACTTGCTACTGTACTGGGTTGCATGGTAAGGTTTTGGTAGCTGGGGAGCTGCAGGGTGGCTTCTGTGAGGAGTTGCTAGAAGCTGCTTCCATGTTAGAAAGAGCCGGTTCCAGCTGGCTCCTAGATGGACCCACCACAGGCCAAAGCTGTAGCCCTCTGTGATAACATCCTTAAGCAGGGTAATAAACCCACTGTGCAACAACAGCAGGGAAGAAGAAAGGGGGATATGTGTGAGAAACAACTCTGCAGACACCAGGGTCAGTGGAGAATGGAGGGGGAGTGATAGGGCAGCCTGATGGGCGCCTGGCAGCCAGCTGAGGTCAGTGCACCGCAGTTGCGTCCAATGTTACAGCACAAATTGTTTATCAGGCGTGATTGGGCTGACCATTTCAAATATGGTTCTTTGTGGTATGTAGATAAAGTATAGGTGAAATGAAAATAAGTCATGGTAAGTCACAGACTATGAGTTGATTTTGAGAGGTTTGAGGTGAACTTACAGTAACCTTGTGATACGTAACCAAAATGTGTGATCAGAACATGTTTCTTGTCTAACAAATCCCAACAAAAATACTAGAAAACAAAATAGCATCTACTTGCAGCATGATCTAGCTAAACTTTAGACTGTTTAATTGCAAATGAGAATGTGCATTTTTTGATGGAATCCTTACTGCATTAACAGATTATTTTATTTTCTATGAGAGAAGTGACACACTGGCAGTATTTAGGCTTGTGTGTCTCCTAAAGTGACCTATAGTCAATGCCCGGTATTTGACATTCATTCTTTTAAATGAGTGGAAAATAGCAAATGTTTGCGGTGAATTTTCTGCTTGTGAAGCTACTAGATTGAGGAAACAGTGGTTATCCTCAGAAAATGAAGAATGTGCTGCCCTACTTACTGTTACATTTCATCTCTCTTCTGCTTGCATTTGCTAGAGAGAGGTGCATAAAGTCTCACCAACAACACAGACCATGTCCAGGGAGCAGCAAGAATGGGTCTGCTGCACAAGACAGTATGAGACAGGCACCCTGACCTGATGCACCACAGGCAGTGCCCTCCTTGTCCAGGGGACAGTCCCACAGCAGGAAAATGAGAGGGACAGAGCAGGGCTCTGGTAACGAGCTCCCTCAACCAGTGTTGGATCAGGTTCGGGGCTCATCTGGAACAGCAGAAGATGGGACCAGAGACAGAGATGGAGACAAGGCAATGGTGTGGACCTTCCCAGGAGACAAAGTCAGAACTGGAGACAAGATACAATATATATCCAAGCAGTGTTTCGGGGAAAGGAGATGCCTATAGCACGGGCCTGAGGTCCACCCAGGCAGCAGAGCTGGAGATAAGGCTGGAGACAAGCATTCCCACTGCTTAGCTCAGGCAGGGACCGGCACCCTTCAGACAGGCTGTAATGGGCCTTGGGCAGGGTGCAGGGGAAAGTCCTCAAGGGACACTAAGCAGGCCAGTAGGGCTTATGATTGCCCTCAAGGATTCCAGGGTCTGATCTTTTATTCAGCATACCAAAAGGGTCTGTTATTCCCAAGGACTGAAAAAAAGGCTGGAAGGATTTTTTCTGTGCGTGTATTGGAGCCTGTCAGATTGCAACACTTTTGGCTGTTTAATCAGGGTATTCACTAGTGAACAAATAATCCCAAGGGTAGAAACGTCATTGCCTTGAATCTTGCTGCAGGGACATTCCTGCATTTATACAGTGCAGAGAGACATTTTAGTATCCAGACTGCCTCAGGAAATACATGGTACTCTAAACACCCTCCTCATCTCCTGCCATGTGCACAAAATCTGGGATAAATAGCCGTTGCATCTCAACTAATACAATAAATTCTTTATCTGTTTTCTCATTGTACAGTATTGCACAGTTCCCACTGCTCCTCTTCCCTTGCCCTGGCAGGATGCTTTGCGAACAACATGAGTGCATTAAGAACAACAAGGCCATAGATTGCATCCGACAGGCAGATGATGGACTTCAAGGCAGTACATAAATTTCAGGAGATCCTCATGTTAGTACAAAAATAACTAAACATTTGATAGTCTTCAGTGGAGTATGTAAAAGGGAGTGAATAACTCCTTTTTCGAAAAACAGCATTGCTAGGAAGGGGTGCCATAGTTTTCCTGGTATTGTAATTCCTTTATTGTTTGGTTTGCTTTGAAATTTGTACTGATGTGCACACATCTAAAAGAGCTGTGACAGATTACATGTTTCAGTACTTTGTTTTTATTTGCTTTCAGTAACAGGAACGTAGTCGGCATATACATAAGTGATCAGTTATTGAAAAAGTACTGACATAAAGAAGTATGTTAAGTATGTATCTTATGTATTACCTTATGGTATTTAGGGAAATGGTTACATTTGGGATGATAAATGCTTTTTTTTCTGTGATTGTAGTTGATGTTTCTAATTGGGGAGACAACTATATGTAGTTTCTGTATTATTGCACTCTTTCGGAAACAGCTGATCAGGAAAAGCTCCCTTCCACACCTTTTATATCATAAGCCAAGACATAAAATTATTTGATGGTTGGCTGCTTAAGTAAATACTTAAGAGAACGGTTGGTTCTCTTTATTGTACCACCTCTTTCTACCTCTGTTGTACCTTGTTTTGGATTGCTTCATGTTTTTCCCTGGTGACAATTCCAGTCAACACCTGAACTGAAAGGCAAAAATACCTTGATATATCTTTTTACTTTTTGTCACAAGAAATAAATCTCTCTCTCTTGACAGACAACTCATCCATGTTGGAAGTTCCCTTTTGTGGAATCATTGTGGTGACTAGCTTGAGTTTGCCTCGTATCAGCATCCTTTCCCCCCACGCCCCCTTTCTTCTCAGACAAAGCTTTTCCAAAATTAATCATCCAACTTTTCAGTAGTGTTCAAGTTTTTTTAGTTTGCTTTTGTAGTCTTTGACAATGTAACTGCTATTGGTAAATCTTCCACAGATAAAGAAACATCTGAACTACATCTTCCAATGTGCATGTTGAGAGATGCATATTGTTCTGAAACTCCAATTATGGCACTTTCTGAATTAAAGTAGTAATCAAAGTCGAGTTTTTGACCTTTTGTTCCAATTAATATGTAGGCCAGTAGCTGTATTGTAAACTGTAGATGTTAATGAATGTAAGAGTCACCCAAATCATATTTTAGTACCATCTTTCATACAATTAATTGGTAATACTTCCTACCTAGAATAAAGCATAGACAACTTCCTGATCTACAACAAAAGAGTCCAGGGGAAAATGGTAAAATATGCCAATAATTAGAAGTCTGAGGTCATGGATAAATGTGAATAGCAGTGACTTCTGGCTGTTGAATGATACATTGAAGGAAATTTGCAGAAGCAGCATCATGAACACCTGGGAGATAAGCGGTGGCTCCTTTTTTCTGTGAGAAGTTCAGTTCTTCCTGTAAGCCAGTATCAACAGTGAAAATCAGGAGCAATAAAGAAAAATTACCATCATATTCTGTTCAAAGTATATTAAAAACAATTCAATGTAGCATTTTAAAATTGCATAACTTGAAGTGGTGATGCAATTTAGATCTAAAATGAAGTCCTGAAAACAAAGCCCAACACTCTTCTAAAACTGAAATGTTCTGCTCTAGAATTGAAGACCGCTTTGTTGGTGTGCCTTATCACAGGTGGTGCCCCTCATCACTGGACATTCCCGAGAATATTGCTTTCCAGCTAGTTTTTACATGGAAGATTTATTTTTAAAAACTATTTCTTTGGTTTTAACTGTTCAAATAGGCCTCCAACTAGCATTTCAGAAAGCTCAATTCGTTATAACAAAGAACAGTTTTCTATCTGAAGTTTTATACGCATTGGACCTTTATGCATTGGACCTTTATGCATTGGCATGTATCTTTTTCTGAGTAACCAGAGTTACGAGTTGTCCTAAATTTAACACAGACGGAGAATGTAGAGCTATATTCAATGGGCATGAAGTACTAAAATAAGAGTTTATTGACCTTTCGCCTCATTTTTAGCCTTACTTTATTAGGTCACCTCATTATTTGATATTTGTACATCCCCACATGTATCTTGTCCTTCATCTAGCCACATGGATATGTTATTGAACTTGGATAAGATTCAAACAGGAAGTTTCATATACAAAGACAAAGAAGGAAATGATCCACTATGGTTTTACTTGTAAATCCAGTGTGTCCTTCAACAACATATTGTGCTGCTGTTTCAGGATAAGTGTCCTGAAAAGAGTGTAGTCAATAATCTGGATTATTCTGAATATGCCTTAATTAGCTCTGTTTACAGTACATTATTATTCATTATGCAGATTCCATCAGCAATAAATAGGTGTTGTCATAGAGTCACAGAATTGTAGAATGGTTTGGGTTGGAAGGGACCTTAAAGATCATCTAGTGCTTAGCCCCCTGCCATGGGCAGGGACACCCTTCACTAGACCAGATTGCTCAGAGCTCCATCCACCCTGACTTTGAAGATGGGGGATGGGGCATCTGCAACTTCTGTGGGTAACTTGCTCCAGTGTCTCACTAGCCTCACAGTAAAGAATTTCTTCCTAATATCTAATCCAAACTACTCTCAGTTTGAATCCATTCCCACTTGTCCTGTCACTACATGCCACTGTAGAAAAGTTCCTCTCTTTCATGTAGGCTCGCTCACTTTGGGTACTGGAAGGCTGCAATTAGTTCACCCCCAAGCCTTCTCTTTGCCAGGCTGAACAAATCCAATTCTTTCAATGTTTCTTTGTAGGGCAGGTCCTCCATCCCTCTAATCAACTTGGTGTCCCTCTTTTGGACTTGCTCCACAGGTTCATGTCCTTCCTGTGCTGGGGACCGCAGAGGTGGATGCAGCACTGCAGGTGGGGTCTCAGCAGAGTGGAGCAGAGGGACAGAATCCCCTCTCTCTCGCACAGTGCTTTGGATGCAGCCCAGGACACATTCGACGTTCTGGGCTGTGAGTGCACATTGCTGGGTCATGTCCAGCCTCTCATACACCAGCACCCGCAAATCCTTCTCGGCAGAGCTGGTCATCATCTGTTCATCCCCAGCCTGTATTGATGCCAGGGGTTGCCCCAACCCAGGTGCAGCGTCTTGAACTTGATCTTGTTAAAACACATGAGATTCCCATGGACCCACTTCTCAAGCTTGTCCAGGTCCCTCTGGATGGCATCCCACCCTTCAGGTGTGTCAACTGCACCACGCAGCTGGGTGTCATCTGCAAGTCTGCTGAGGGCACACTTGATCCCTTTGTCTATGTCATTAATGAAGATCTTAAATAACACTGGTTCCAGTATGGTCTCCTGAGGGTCGCCGCTAGTCACTGATGTCCATCGGGACTCTGAGCCATTGGCCACTACCCTCTGGATGTGACCATCAAACCAATTCCTCATCCACCAAACAGTCCTCTCATTGAATCCGTCTCTCTCCAGTTTAGTGAGAAGGATGTTGTGGGGGACCACGGCAAAGGCTTTACAGAAGTCCAGATAAACAACATCTGTAGCCCTTCGCTTGCCCACTGATGCAGACACTCCTTCATAGAAGGCCACTGGGTCAGGCGGGACTTGTCCTTGGTGCAGCCGTGTTGTCTGTCCCAAATCACCTCCCTGTCCTACGTATGCCTTAGCACAGCTTCTAGGAGGATCTGTTCCATGATCTTCCCAGGCAGAGGTCAGGCTGACACGTTGATGTTTCTTAGAGTCTTCCTTTCTACCCTTCTTAAAGATGTTTCACCTTTTCCAGTCACCTGGGATTTGCCATCACTGCCGTGACTTTTCAAATACCATGGAGAGTGGCTTTGCAACTGCATCAACCGATTTCTTCAGTCCTGTGCAATCTATATTGGGTACTCTTTAAACAGAATGCAATGAATCATGAATGCTGTAATTGCTTTTGCCAAAGACTAGTGAACAACGTTCTGGTTAGCTACAGAATCATTAGATTAGCAGCAGCCAAGCAAAGATTTTGGGCAGGACTTGTTTCTTTGTGTTTTTATTGGAAAAGGCAAGCCAATTACAAAGAAAGGAAAAAAAAAAACGGTTAAAAATATGTCTTGATCGTCAAACACTGAATTTCTGAAACAATTTTTGAACAGTGAGTAGCAAAGGGAAAAAACCCTTGATTTTCAGGTGGACTTTGTTTGGTATATGAAAAAATTTTGTCATATGTGATTGTATATATTAGTGATTATATAAAGTGATTGTTTATGGTGCGAGATTGTCCAAGAGCAGGGAACTGAAATCAACAACCAGGAAGTCTTTGGTTCTATATGACTTAATAGGGACAAAGTGAAGGGAGTCTATGTGGTTCTGTCAAGACACTGATACAACACTAAGCGCAAGTGCAGTTTGCTAGAGAATCATTGCCTCTTTACTTTCGAGGCATTGGGTCTTCTAGCATGGGTCTGGTTAGCTATTTGAACATACAGTATGGTCCATAAAAATCATATAAAGTTGTTCTGGTTTCATCTGGCTAGAATTAGTTTTCTTCTTAGTAGGTGGTACACTGCTGGTTTGGATTTGGTGTGAGACTAATGTTGATAACACACTGATGTTTTAGTTGGTGCTAAGTAGAGCTTAAGCTATGTCACGAACTTTTCGGTCTGCCATACTCTGTCGGTGAGGAAGTGCACAAGAATCCGGGAGGGACCATGGCTGGGACAGGTGACCTGAACTGGCCAAAGGGATATTCCACGCCACAGAACATCATGTTCTGTATATTGACTGGGAGGAGTTAGCTGTGAGGGGCTGATGGCTGCTCAGGTCAGGCTGATCATTAGTGGGTGGTGAGCTGTTGTGTTATGCATCACTTGTGGGGTTTTGGTTGCATTTTATTCCTCTCTCTTTTTCCTTTTATTTTTCAGATTGTTACTGTATTTTAGTTTGTTGCAGTTATTAAAATGTGCTTATCTCAGCCCACAGGTTTTACCTTTTTCCAGTTCTCTACCACTCTGCCAGAGGCAGGGGAGTGAGCAAGCGGCTGTGTGGTACTTAGCTGCTGGCTGAAGTTGAACCACAATAAAACTTTTGCCTTTACTATTAAAATTAATTTTCTTAGACGGCACATGGAATGTGGAGACTTATGTCTGTTTGAACACACTCTTAGATAATGCAATGTGTTTGTGCTGTTCAGATAATTTAGCTTCAGATTCTTCCCAAAGTCACACCATAGAGTGTGACAAATTCTAAATCAACTGGGACTGCAAAGGAAATAAATAATGAAATAGTAATTATAAAATATTTCACGAATCAAGGAAATTAGTTAATTAAACCTGATCTTCCCTCAAAGCTCTTTGGATATACTAGAAAAGAACTAATCTTTTGCAAACATAGATGTCTCCATGCACCACTCGGTTTACATTTTCCTTCTGTTTATTTCACCCCTCATGCCTGCCCTGCTCTATTGCTGGAGACAGAACAACTGGCTTCTTGGTCTTTATTGTAATTTTGTTTGAGTTAACAGGCAGACCACGCACAAAAACAGAGAGGTCAGTTTCCTTTTTTCCTGTGGAAGTTCTTCTTCATGGTAATCAACTGAACACCACCAGTGCTGTGGATGTTACAGTCAGTTCAGTTTGTTCCATGATGAACCAAGCTATCCACATTGCTTAGATCTTTTAGGACAGGTGGCTGTAGCATAAACCTTTCCAAAGACTTCTGGGTTTTTTGGAATGAAAGACCAAAGCAGGCACACTGTGCAGAACTGTGTGTTGAGCCCTTCTGGCAAAACCTCTGCGGGACGTACAGACACATGCTGAGCTTTTAACCTGCAAGCAGGTACATTTCAGCTCTGCCTAACTCTTTGATAAACCAGATGCATCATGGGACAAATCTTATCTGAGACCTTGATTAGAAGAGAAGAAGTTGTATCGAATTTTCTTGCAAGATTGCAGAGAGAAAAATTGCTACATGAGCCAGGCAGGAATGACACGCCTCTGACAGCTCTGGTACAGATTATTCCTGAGCAAAAGGCTTTTAATCTTTATTTGCCTGATGTTAGATATCTGCTTGCTTGATTTATTTCCTTGTAGTCATTCCTCCCAGTTACTTTTTTAGAGATATAACTTCTATCTATGATTACTAAAGCAAGATTCTGATTAAGTCAGTTCTGTTAATTTTCAGTTCTTAAAGTTTGTCTAAAGAGTAACATATGTCCTAAACAGCTGCCAAGAGATAAGTGTGCTATTTAACATACAGAGTGATTGCAATTGTCATTTTGAGTTGACATGCCAATAGTAAAGTTTTATAATTTCATAAGCAGAGAGAGCCATTCAAAATATTTTAAAATCAAGATGTCTTTGAACTACATAAGTCTTTCTAGAGGCATATTAACGATAAATGATTGTTGGCTGAGATTTATCTGTTGCAACTGAAATGTAAACTATTCGTGGCAGAGGTAAAGGAATTTTTAAAAGGCATATGCAGTTCTAGTTCCTTGTTATTCTGTCCTGCTCTTGCCGTTCCAAGTATAACGCACTTTTGCCTTTTTTACATCTTTGGGATGAAGAAAGTGTAGTTCAATTAAAGTGTGAAAAGACAGAATTAAAAAAGGACCTTCTCTGTTGAGAAGCATGTTTGGAACAAGCAGAATATTTAGTAGTAATTGGAATCATTTGGCAAGTTAAACTGTTTATGTAAATGGATGTCACGCAAACTCATTTGATTTTGTGTTTTGTTCCAGCATTGTGTAAAGTGTTTTATTGTGTTTATTTGTGTTTTATTTGTGTTTTATTTTTTAAATTCAGAGCGCATTTGTTACCTAAAAAAGCAAGGTCTAGTAAAGCTGGTCAGTAGGGTTGTTTTTTGATTTTTCCTGTGCTTTTTAGATTATATAAAGGAGAGGTTTCTTAGAGGAGTGCCAGAGAACTTCAGATGCTTTAGTCTCATCCAGACCTTATAAATTGGCACATTTTAATATTTACTTTTGCAACATTTGCTCACAGATGCGAATTTGTGCTCTACATATTAATCTTCTCTAAGTATGTTTGACTTTAATAGACTTGTGTTCTGCTTCAATGATAATTCAGTAGATAGATATCTACAAATATGGAGCTTTTTTAACAATAACATGTCAGACTGCTCACACTTGTGCATAACTGAGCTTAATCATAAACTCACTTGACACCAATGGCATTCGTGGTGTTATTCCATGACTCTGCTTCCACAGTTAGTCTCTTCAGTCTTTTGATTTAAGTGTCTGACTGTTTGCATAAATAAAGCAAACACCTCACCCTGTCAGAAACTGTCAGGTGGCTGAAACAGATTCAAAATATTGATGATGTTAGGCTTATAAAAAAAGATATCTATAAATTTAAGGTCTCCAGAATTGCTGTTTTGTTTCATTTGATTTTCAAACCTAATGTGTGTGAAGGTGGAATTAGTTTATTTGAAAGGGGCAGCCAGGGGAAATCTCTAGGGGTCAGAGAATTAGTTCGGTAACCAAATGCATGATTCTCTGAAAAGAAAGTTTTCCGATAAAACTCAGCTCTGCCATTTTATCGTTGTGTATCATTTAACTAACTGAAAGAAGACTCAATTGCCATTTTAAAAATTGTGTTTTACCTGATTTTTGTGTGGTACTATCACAGTTGTTATCATACTCACCCATCCAGACATATATATGGCCTTTTAATAAGGTCTGTAGTCTGAAACTTGAAAGTTCATGCCATTCTGTTGGAATTTATCCTATTAATACAACTGCATGTGGTATTAGTCAAAACACACTTTTGTGAATTCTGTTAAGTAGTTGCTACAGTACCTTCTGACCCTAAGCTTCACATATTCAGTGTGTTTAGGAAGAAAACATCATCTATGTGGCTTCCAGTCATCAGAATAGAAACAATTCTACTTTTGTGATTTCTAGGTTGTTTTGTACAGCAGATTTCGAAGAGTTCCGCAATTCCTGTTACATGGAGAAGTGATCAGTACAGTGTTTACTGTACTGGTTTCTCTTTTCTGCATAGCTTAGGTATACTCAATGTAACACTTCACAAAACACATGCTAAGCATGATACTTCATTGTGCCCAGTATAACGATAATAGACACTACAGCTGTGTCAGGTTTTGATCTTATTAAGTTATTTACTATTATTATTATATAATTCTACAGTTAAAAGAAGGATTTATGAGTGTAAGATATCTTTCAATATTTCTGCTTTATGGAATTCAATGTATTTCTTCCTCTTTAGGCTGTGCTGAGTCCTCTTATAGCAATTGCACTGAAAATATCTCAGATTCATGAGAGGACAGGACGAAAGGGACCCACTGTCATCACCTGAAGCCACCGAAGACTGTTAAACCAGGGCCAAAAGTGGAACAGCAAGGAAGAGACAGAACCTTGTTAAGACTTGTTAGCCATTTGTGCCTTGTATGATTTTAAAAGTATTGTTGGGGAGAGAGGTAGGGTGGGAAGAAAAATTCAATATAACATTGAGCATAATCATTTGCATTGGTCTCCAAATGCAGTAGTATATTGACTTCTTTGATTTACCTGCAATATCTTAATTTCTGATAACAGTATAACCAAAGACAAGAGGCCTTAACTTCAAATGTTGTCAGTAATGTAACAGAAAATGACGACTGCTTGGTTTTGAATGCTGTGATAAAAGTTGGAGACATTTCAGTTAGGGAGAGAGAGGGAGGAGTTGCAAAGCAAAGACATGTTTGGTGAGTATTGTTTGAGATTCTTGTCACCTTCTGGTAGGTTTCTTTAGAGGCATATGGAACACGTCTGAGTCATAAGGCTGCGTACTAAGCTTTGCACAGGGTGTATTTCCTCCCCTGGCACCATGCCTCCTCTCCGGCCTCTCTTGTTGCTCACCGATGCACGCTGACAGCAGTGTTGTATACACACTCACACTTGCTCCCAAAGAAGGGGTTATTCCATACTTTTTTACCCCTGCTTTTAAAACATATCAATGTGACTTGTGCCTTTAGATTTTTCCATATTTTTTGACTCTTTGGTTGTTTTCCTCCAAAAAGAGGTATTTGTGCTATAGAGCTGATTTTGTCCTTCCAGCGATATGTCGGGTATGGAATCTGACTGTTTTTGCAATATTCTTCATGTCAGGAGATGATACTGGTGCTTACTGTGTTTGAAAGATAATCTCTGCAAGTCCAGCAGTTCTTTAAGAGAGAGTTACGGAAGTTTTTTTAAGTCTTTAGAATACTCAAGCTCCACTTATCAAAAAGTGAAGTAAGTGAGAGGGAATTAAACAAACACTAATCAATTGAATAGAAATATTAGTCTAATTCACCATCTGGACACAGTTTCTATTAGATTCTTGGTAACAGTGGATCATGCAATAAAAATTTGGGAAGTGCAAGAGACATCCCGGCATAGACCTGAGAAGGCTGTTGGGGATATGGACATCAGCGTTTTTCTGCTTGTGAAATGATAGAGCAGTTCTAGCTACAATACTGTGCTCTGAAAAAGAAAACAAACACTTTATGCATGTGATTTGCTTGAAAGCTTTGCTTCCTTGGAAACAGTGTGGTCACTTGTATCATTCGTCAAGGTGGCTTTGTGCAGCTTGCCTCTTTGCAGTGTGTTTCATTTCATTGTGGTTGTCAAATTTTAGTGCAATTTATATAATATTGCAGCAAAGGAAATTGTTTTGATTTCTTTCAACACTTCTGTCGAAAAATGGCTGTGGGATTTAGTACACAATAAAGAGTAATGCTGTATATCTGTCGTAATACCTGATTGTGGACAAGACACCCTGCACTTTCAAGCATCCTAATAAAATTACCTTTATTACAATTACATTACTACTTAATTGACTCTTAAACAAATGAGGTATGAATGTTCTCACGTAGTATCCTACCTTACCATTAAATATTCCCGTAAACCAAGAGATTTTAACACTTTAGTTCTTTTTATAAAGATTTTTCTTTTATATGACCATGGCATTCTCAAACTGTTTGGACATCTACTTTTGAATGTAAGAGGATTCATCTTCACAGAAACCTGGTTTATCTAATGTTTTATCCTTAGTATAAACACCTCTAGCTGCAGGATAATAAGCTACTAACTAGTAGATCACACATGATCAAGCATAGACACACTCTGAATTATGACAGTTCAAATTACTGGGTTGTGTGAAAGAACATTCTGCAAGTCAGTCCACTAAAGTTTCTAAAAGCTCTTACACATTCTCTGACAATGAAATAATTTTTGATCACATAATGAAATAGCTATTTATACCATAAAGTATCCCATTTGCCAAGCTTTTCTGAAATGGGGAGAATGCACTTTGAAAAGTAACATGTACTGAAGCCAGGTGTCTTTCCGGATGCAGTGGGAAGACTCACAAAGAACAGATGAGAACTAAGAAGAGCCATACTTTTGCTTTCATCAGAAGACTATTTCTAAGGCTGCAGTAGATGGCAGTCTGCTTTCACGAAAGCAGTCATCATAAACAAAGGGTATATTTTAAAATCTCCATATTGACTTTGTCCTGGGCTTCAGAAATGTTAATTGTGCTTATTCTGCATTGTACTGAAATGGAGAAAAGGGCTGTTTGTGTGTGGTTTTGAATAGCTGTCAAACAGCAGACTTCCAGAAGTAGCCTAATGCCAAATCCACTCACCATCCCTTTTTTATGGTGATGGGTGATACTGATAAAATGTAACTGATATTTTCCACCAGTTAATTGCTTTTCTCTGCAAGAAGATGAATAAAACTTTGTAAGCCTCAAATACAGTGTATATCTTTATATCTGATATGTGTGAGAGGACTCTAGCCACCATCTCCTAAAGTGTGCTACATTTCCTGAGGTCTTTTAATAATTAACAAGAGAAATGAATGTGAGGAAAAAAACAATGTATGTGAACTTACACAACGATGCAAGGCTCCTGAAGGCAGACCATACATTTAGCAACAGGAAAACTATTATTTATAATGTTCATCTTATCACAATGTCCAGGCAGTGTGACAGAGACCCACACCTTTTTGTGCTGTTGTTGAATTAGCATTTTCCTGAAGTCTGGAAGTTGCAAGATTCCTGCATTGTTCAGCTGTGATTGCACTAACATTTACTTGTACAATTCTGTTTCCCAAAACCTTAGATTTTCTCTGCGTTCAGAGACAATTTGGAAGGCAACATACTACTCACCTAAACCACAGGATCACAGAGTCCTCAAGGTTGGAAGAGGCCTTCTAGTTCATCAGTACTAAAATCACCTAGTCTGTGTCCCAGCTACAGCACAGTCAGGTACAGGAGGCTGCCCAGGACCATATCCAGTTGGTTTTGATTACATCCAAGGCCTGAGACTCCACAGCCTCTCTGGGCAAACTTCAAGTGATTGACTACTCCCATGGTGAAAAAAAACAACAAACAGAAAACCCAACACCAAAACTTAATCTTGAGTGTTCATATGGGATTTCACATGATTCAGTTTGTACCCATTGCCTCTTGTTCTGTCACTGGGCACCACTGAGAAGAGCCTGGGTCCATACACTTTCTTTCCCATCAAGTATTCCTAGAAATCAGTAAGATCCCTCATGAGCCTTCTCTTCTCCAGAATAAACACTCTCAACTCTCTCAGTCTCTCACTATATGACATATATTCTAGTTCCTTTGTCTTTGTGGCCTTTTGCTGGAGATACTCTGGAATGTCCATGTCTCTTTTGTGCTTGGGAAGCTCAGACCTGGACCCAGCACTCCAGATGTATCCAGATCCACTCTACCAGTGCTGAGCAGAGGGGAAGGATCACCTTCCTCCACCTGTTGCTGATGCTTTTCCTGATGCGACCCAGGATGTCACTGGCTGTCATTGCTGTGCANTGCCGCTGGCTGTCATTGCTGTGCAGGTGAGTTGCTGGTGAACTTTTTGTTCAGCATGTGACCCCCGGATTCTTCTCTGTGGAGCCATTTTCCAGCCTACTGGCCCCAGCATGTATTGGTGCCTGAATTTGTTCCTCCAGAGGGGCAGGACTTCATTTTGTTGAGCTTCATGAGGTTCCTGTCAGCCCATTTGTCCAGCCTATCCAGCTTCCTCTGAATGGCAGCACATTCGCCTGGAATATCAGATGCTCCTTGCAATGTTGTGTCATCTGCAAAATTGCTGAGGTTGTGCCCTGTCCCATGATCCAGATGATGCCAGTACTGGCTCCCGTATTGACCCCTGGGTGNCTGAGAAGAGCCTGGGTCCATACACTTTCTTTCCCATCAAGTATTCCTAGAAATCAGTAAGATCCCTCATGAGCCTTCTCTTCTCCAGAATAAACACTCTCAACTCTCTCAGTCTCTCACTATATGACATATATTCTAGTTCCTTTGTCTTTGTGGCCTTTTGCTGGAGATACTCTGGAATGTCCATGTCTCTTTTGTGCTTGGGAAGCTCAGACCTGGACCCAGCACTCCAGATGTATCCAGATCCACTCTACCAGTGCTGAGCAGAGGGGAAGGATCACCTTCCTCCACCTGTTGCTGATGCTTTTCCTGATGCGACCCAGGATGTCACTGGCTGTCATTGCTGTGCAGGTGAGTTGCTGGTGAACTTTTTGTTCAGCATGTGACCCCCGGATTCTTCTCTGTGGAGCCATTTTCCAGCCTACTGGCCCCAGCATGTATTGGTGCCTGAATTTGTTCCTCCAGAGGGGCAGGACTTCATTTTGTTGAGCTTCATGAGGTTCCTGTCAGCCCATTTGTCCAGCCTATCCAGCTTCCTCTGAATGGCAGCACATTCGCCTGGAATATCAGATGCTCCTTGCAATGTTGTGTCATCTGCAAAATTGCTGAGGTTGTGCCCTGTCCCATGATCCAGATGATGCCAGTACTGGCTCCCGTATTGACCCCTGGGTGACACTGCTGGTGACTGGCCTCCAGATGGGCTTTGTGACAGTGATCACAGCAGCTGGCTGCTTGGCTGCTTCTCAGTCCACCTCACTGTCCACTTGCCTGAACTGTGTTTTATCAGTCTATAAAAATGTTTTTGGAGATGGTGTCAAATGCCTTACTAAAGGTGAGGCAAATAGCATCCACTGCTCTCTCGCCATCCACCAAACCAGTCATCTCATTGTAGGAGGTCATCAAGTTGGTTAAGGGTTATTCACCTTTCATAAATCCGTCCTGATCCTAATCACCTTCTTATCCTTCATGGCTTTGGCAAGGGTTTCCAGTATTGGCTACTCCATTGCCTCCCCAGAAACCAAGGTGAGGCTGACCAGCCTGTAACTCCCCAGATCCTCCTTCTGTTAAAAACAGGAGTGATATTTGCTCTCTTACCTCACGGACTGCTCCCGGTCACCCACAGTCTTTCAAAGGCAATGGAGGGTGGCTTGCAATGGCATGACTCAGCTTCTTCAGCTCTATGCATGCATCCTAAGTGATCCCACGGGCTTGTGTATGTCCTGATTTTTCAAGTGCTCCTGGACCTTTTCTTGCTTCACCTGAGGTGAGTCTGCTTTGCTCCTGATTTTTCCTCTAGCCTCAAAGGCCTACAGTTCCTGAAGGTGGCTTTTACAGGAAAAGTTGGAGGCAAAGAAAGCATTGAGTACCTCAGCCTTTTCTACGTGCTCTTTCAACTCATGTAGCTGTAGAAACTTTTCCCATTACCTTTGACATTCCTCACCTGTCCTAGTTTCGGCCAGGACAGAGTTATTTTTGCATTTGTTGGGATGGGGGGCTGGAGAGGGGCAGAGCCTGGAGCCATATGGATGTGTCCAGGTGATTTATTCTATACCACTCATGTCACCACTGCGGGGCATGGCTTCGGGTGGAAGAAAAGGCACAGTGGAAGCACAGCAATTTTTTCTCCTTGTTTCCTGGGGAAGCAAAGTGTCGAACAGAGCAGTGCCATTGGTGCAGTCAGGACGGAGCGGTGCAGACAGTCTGGCTGGGGGGTTTGTCCATCATTGTTTTCTTTTGCTGCAGGCTTGTGGAGCAAACCCCCCTGTTGGCTCAGATAACGTCCACCTTTTTTTCCTTTGTCTCGGGAAAAGCCGCGTGGCCACCTGGGCTGTGGTAACATCTGCCATTGTTTCTCCTTTGTCTCAGGAAAAGCTGCATGTCACTGGCTGCAGTATCAATAGGGCTGTTGGACTTCTATAAGCCTTTTTTGCATGTAATCATGCTCCTTTATACGTCGCTGCTATTAGTATTGTTGCTGTTACTGTTTGTTTTCCTTATTTCATTACTATTTTTCCAGTAAATTGTTATCTCAGCCCATAATCTCTGCCTTTTCTTCCCTTTCTCACTGGAGGGGGTGGGGGGAAATGAAGCAGCTGCTTGAAGCTTAATTTCCAGCTGGTCTTAAACCACAACATCACTTCATTCAACTCCAGGTAGGCTTTCCTCATCTCATCCCTGCATGATTGAACAGTGTTCTGCGTTCCTCCTAGTTCAGCTGTCCCTGCTTCCACTTACCACACATTTCCTGTTTATATCCAAGTTTAGTCAGGAGCTCCCTGGCCATCCACGCAGGCCTTCTGCTGCCTTTGTTTGATTTCCTCACATTAAGATGAACCATTCCTGAGCTTAAAGGAGGTGATCATTGAAAATCAAACAGCTGTCCTGGATTCATCTCTCCTCCAGGGCCATAACCCATATGACTCTCCCAAGCAGATCTCTAAAGATGTTAAAATCTCCTCTGCAAATTTTGATTTCACTCTTTCCTGTTCTCCCTCCTCTCAAATTTCTGAATCCACTGTCTCATGATCACTGCAGCAAAAAACTCACCCCTACCCATTTCTTCTGGTATTGTGAGTGTCAAGATTGGCTCCTCAGCCACCAGTGTCAGGAAGTTGTTTGTCAATGCACTGAAAGAATCTGTTCTGTTCTGAAGCTTTAGTTTGACTGGTTCATATCCTTCAGCCCAGAGAAAGTTTCTTTCGATGTAAAATATCCAGCTGCTATTCTTGGCAAAGATAATTTCATGCTATTAAGTTTGATTAAAAGCAGACTGTTTAAAATCTTCTGCTGCTTTAAGATTGTTGACATTTTTGAGCTCTTTGCCCATGCCATTTTCCGTTAACTTCTTAATCAAACGGTTCATTAGCTGAAAAGACAAACTGAAACCAGATTTTATCAAAGTATTAGGTATTAATTTTAATGTTCTCCTTATCTCAGTAACTTTGTGTATCAAATACTTTATTGCATTCTGCATGTTGAAGATGCAGTTATCTTCAGTTTCACTCCTCTGGATCCATTATGACCTCACAACATCTGCAGAGGGCTGGAGCTAAAAAGGGGCACTGCTGGACTCCCATGGAATTGGGAGAAAGGAAGAGAGGTTTAGGTCGTCCTGATGGTTCATAAATCATGTGGAAAGCCCCTGGATGCATTTACTATAGCAAACTGCTCCAAGAGGAAACTTCAGTGGTACTCCTGCAGTACTTGCTCTTAGTACTTCTACTCAGAACTGTAGTCCCAGCCATTCCCACCCGTCTGGTCTTGCATTAACATTACCTAGTGGAAAACCTAGATTTTCACAGCGAAAAAAAAAGAAAAGGAAGCTGAGCATGCACAGGACAAGCATTTTGCCGTGGGGTATGTCCTAGTTAATCAACCTCATCTGGTGTGATTGATCTTTGCAAGAAAATTTCTGCAGTAACCGCTGCATTATGGATCTGGGAGTCTGGAGTGAAGAAGCAAGAGATTTTGGGGGATGAGTATGGTAATGCCAGGAGGTAAGACCATAACAAGGTCACTCAAGTAGATCCTCACTTCAACTGTTTTGGAAATAATGTGTTGTGTTCCTCTGACTTTTATTGTTCTCTGTGCTGTGCTGCTTCTCAGTCACTTTGAAAAATACTTTTATTTTCTGTCCCTTTCAGGGATTCTTTTTTCTCTTTCTGGGTACTTTACTACATTTCTCATCCTCAACTTGTCTTGAATGGATTTTTCTTCCTCTGTAGTTTGTCCACTCCATTTTATTCTTCTTTCCTTTCTACTTACAGGAACTGAAGGTTTGTATGTTCTTCCCATAAAGGCTGAAATTTTCTGAAAGACAAAACTGCTGCAATTGTCAGTTCCCAGGCATTTGCCAATGCTACCATCACGGCTTGCATTTTTAATGCACGTACAGCCATAATGCTTAACTGGTAGTCTCACAGTATGTGAGCATCTGGAAAGTGTGATAGCTTTTCTGTCTCACTGGTCTGTAACAAAACCAGGAACACATTGCTCGGAGTGGTGGTGGCTGCCCCATCCCTGGCAAAATTCAAGGTCAGGTTGGACAGTGCTCTGACCAACCTGATCTAGTTGAAGATGTCCCTGCTCGTTGCACGGGTTTGGACTGAATGACCTCTAAAGGTCTCTTCCGACCCAAAAAGCAAAATTCCATCTAAAGTCAATGTTACAGATTCAAATCTGAGTGAACCCTCACGAAATTTTTCTTGTCGTCTGGAATTATAGATGACAGTGGCGTGGATGCAAATTTACCTCAGTGATTTTGTGGGAGGAAGTATACTAATAACAGAAGAAGGATAAGTCCAAGCCTGTTCTTTTTCTGGTATTTATTGTGTAATTATGAGGCCACTTATGTCAGAAACAGGATACAGGGTCCCTTTTTCAGTTCTCACAGTCTCGAGTAAGCTGCAACAGAAGTAACTGCTCTTAGAGTTAGCTCAGAGGAGTCAGAGATGATTTTTCCTCCTGCAACTGCTAGTTGTCTCTGATGAGATGTAAGCAGAACCATGGCTCTCTGACAGCTAGGTGGTGTATTTTATTGTGCCCTTATCCTGAGTCATGGACACCTTGTATCATATAAATAAATACAAGGCATTTGTTTTAAATACAAAATTTATTCATGAATTTGCTAGTAAAATGGCAGCTACTTTTACTCCAAAATAAAACAGGTAACTTGAAAGGCATACAATACAAAAATAATCAGTTTCAACAAATAATCTACAAATTTCAAACAAAGGCTGAGTTAACAGGTTTCCCAAGTCAGCTAATGTTTCAAAACCACAAATGAAGGCTTAAATTTGAAACTCCTTATGAAGCACAACAAGATCGATAACACCATGATGCTTCATTTATCTTGCGGCATAAAAAACTCCTATTGGCAGAGATGCTGACTTCTACAAGATATAGCCCAAGCATTTGTATCTCTGTGGAGATTTATTGTGATTTGAAGTACTGAGCACCAGTATATATCCCCTACAGCTCCACTCAAAGTCACAAATAATCAACATTTTTGCTCTGCAATTTCACCCTAAGTAGTGTACTATTAGGGATCACCGACACAAGTCTTCTTCCAGTTTTCCCAGCTTCCCAGATGCAGGATTTTACTTGCTGCATGTCTCACATGTTTTGACAGGTGTTTCTCTTCCTGAGGTCTTCTGGAAGTCTGTATCCTTTTGGTAACTGATTTCTTGCACAGATATATGAGAATTTGCCTCCACTCTGGGGTTTGGGTCTTAGTCAGCTGTTCGCTTCTGCTCCACAGATAATTCATATGGTGGTGGCTGTTCCTGCTCATTTGTTTCACTGACAAACTCTGCACTGCTTTCACTATATGGAGGTGGAGGCATGTTGATGAATTCTTGCTGTTTTAGTATGGAGGCAACTGGAGGTCGGGAGACCAGTTTTTCAGGATTTATGCTGTCTTCATAAGAAGGAGGATAGAAGTCAGGCCTAAAATACACAAACCAAAAAGAAACACATCATGGTGAAGTGCAATTTATCTCACAGAGCTTGGTTAGATGCTTTGTCTGTTATGTTTCCAAAATTTAGATAAGGCTTTAACTGTAAATGGACACCTAAGTAGGTTTAGAGCAATGGAATATATTAATATAAAAAAGTAGGCATAACAAGAATCACTTCCCTTGTCTTTGTACAAAATGTTTTATTAAAACAACATTCTAAAAAGACAAGCCTTCCCCATGAAAATTCCCAACCATGACATACAAAACACTCATGCTTAGGAGTATTTCAACAACTGCTGACAAAAGTTTAATTTGGAAGAAGAATGAGATCACTGTTCAAAGTTATTTATTATTACAATAACCATTGTTTCCCACAGTTTTACAGTAAATTTGGTATATCTCTGCTTATCTAACCAAAATTTGCTAAATGTTGTTTTTATAGTGCCTTTAGAGCACCTATGGTCAGTGTTTCTAGTGTGGTTTCCACAACAGTCTGGGAAAAGTAATTTGTATCCAGTGACTTTGTTAAAGAGTTTTGCCAGGCCTAGTGCCAATCAGTTTAAGAAACTCTCTCAAAGCATCAGACTTTGTTAAGAAACAAAATCATAGCATCATAGAATGTTTTCTGTTGGAAGGGACCTTAATGATCGTTCGGTTCCTGCCATGGGCAGGGCCATCTTCCACTAGACCAGGCTGTCCATCCAACCTGGCCTTGAACAATCCCAGGGATGGGGCAGACACAGCTGCTCTGGGCAACCTGGCTGCAGTGCCTCACCACCCTCACAGTAAAGCATTTTTTTCCTAGTACCTAATCTAAATACAACCTTTCTCCATTTGGAACCATTCCCCCTTGTCCTGTCACTACATGTTGTTAAAAAAAATCCCTCTCCATCTTCCCTGTAAGTTCCCTCCATGTACACAAGGTGCTATAAAGTCTCAGCGGAACCTTTTCCAGGCTGAATAACTCCAACTCTCTCAGCCTGTCTTCATAGGAGAGGTGTTCCAGTCCTCTGATCATCTTTGTGGCCCTCCTCTGGACTCACTCTAGCAGGCCCATGCCCTTCCCGGGCCAAGGACCCCAGACCTGGATACGGTGCTCCAAGTGGTGACTGATAAGGACAGAGCCAAGGAGCAGAATTCCCTCCCTCAATCTGTTGAGGGAAAGAAATCACATTTCTTTCGGTACAGCCCAGGATATGTTTGGTTTTCTGGGCTGCAAGTGCACATTGCTGGGTCATGTTGAGCTGCTCGTCAACCAACACCCCCAGTTCTTCCCCCCAGGGCTGCTCTCAATACATTCTCTGCCCAGCCTGTATTTGTGCTTGGGTTTGCACCACCCTAGGTGCAGGACCTTGCACTTGGCCTTGTTGAATTTCATGAGGTTTTCGAATAGAGGGAACAATTAGACAAGAAAGCTTTAGCAGGAGCTGTATAATGAATGAGCTGAGGCCACCTGCATACCTCAACGTTGATAATTTACAGGAGCACCTACCCCATAGCAGCATCTTAAATGGTCTGCCGAGATGGAACTCGCGATGCTCCTGCATGAAGTTGGTGTAGCTGCACCTGCTGCCTCCACGTGTGGCTTTGGAAGCTTTGGAAACTCTGAAATCTCTGTTTCATGTAGTGTACCTTACATTATGTGTTGTTTGCATGAATGGCTGTTTGCACATTGCTGCTTGTTCTAGCAAATTAAATTTCAGACTACAGTTCTCTCCACATAAATATAATAAAATGGCTACGTAATTTTCGTTTTGTAAAAACCTTGTATTGCTTCCTTCTTCTCACAGTATGTTTGCAAAATAGCATCCCTCCCTCCCACTTCATCTGCAACACATACCCGTCTATGGTGCAAACACGTAGTTCTCCGTGGCTGCGATTTCGCATGAAGATGTCAAGGACCCTGTATTTCAGGACTTCATGGAAAGTGCTCCAGAAAATGCCAGTAATAAGGAGAAAGAGTCCCAAAGCTAACAGGCAATAAAACACTAACTTGTTATTTCCACATCTGCTCACAGAGGAATTTGTGGACATGCAAAGGACTCCCAGGCAAATAGTGGAGAAACTGAGTAAGAGCATAAAAAGACGAATGAAAGTAAGAACGCCTTTTGGCATCTTTCGCAGCAGAGCACTTTGTTCCTGTCTGTGTTTGTCTGCTGGCTCTCTCTGCTGTACTTCTCATCTTCATGTATGGGTACTTAATATACTTCAGGATCAACTGGCCTTTAGACAATTAAGAGGAGCAGGCAGTTTTAACATACTCATTAACTCTCTGAGAGACTTATAAACTCTTTCGAGATTAATTTGTAACCTTCTACCTACTTTAAGGAAGGAAGCAGAAACTTCCTGAACCATCCCTTTGCCGCTGTAATCTCCGGAGTGCATACTTGGACTGCTACGTTCATTGCATGTTATGATTTGCCATGGTTTATACTTATACTATAACTTTGCTGCTTATGAATGAGGCCTGTATTTTTTAAATTTGACTTATTTGACTTCAAAAGATAAACAACCAACAACCAACAAAAATGCTGTTCATAAATCCCCATTAAACATTTGAAGGGAAAATATGCTGCTTTTTTAATCACCCATTTTAATCTTCCATTGGATTTTGGGCTCCTTCTGTCTGTAGCACATTATTCAACTGCCTTGATATTTTTGATATCCTTTAAAAAGGGATAAATATGTGTTATAATAACTGCATTTAGTACATGAAGTGAAAGAAATGAAGATTATATAATGTCAAAAAATAACATGGGCATACAAGAAATCTCCTTTTTCTGCAATCTTCTTTTTCTTTCAATTGTACTCCAATTCCTTTACCATTATTCTCTTCTCTCTTCCAGCAAGTTTTATTGACTGATTTCCAAAAGGGTCAGTGCTCAAAACTACGCAGAAACACCTATAATAATTTTTCCAAATATATTTAGACATCTGAAATTCAGAGATTCTTGCTATCAAGAGATTTTAGGCCTAAATATTGCTACATCCAATGCAAAAAATAGTCTTTAGAATTAGCCAAAGGATTTCCTCTTGGAGCATATACCCACCAATTTTTGACAGGGTGTAGCAAACTTCATAATCAGAACTTGTCTAAAGATGATGTGACCTTATTGGAAACATTACTAGCTATCTGTCGGTACATTTTCAGCAATGAAGTAATTAACCAGACCTTGCCTAGGTTTGTTGCAAAATCTCCATTGGCTACAGTGAGCAAATCAGAACAGGAGATCATTCAAAAAGTAGTCTCAGTCTCAAATCTTTATTTGCAATAAAGAGTTCATTACCAGTGTTGTTGGTATTCAGTGAGGTGATTTACATACGGATAGCAACAAATGATGATGAAGATTTTCTACCATGGCTTATAATAGGGTTTCTTCCTACCTCCTGTGGCTTTATTTCACTCCTACAGTCCGTGGGTGCTGTAGGACTTTTGTAGTCAATGCAATAAAACTTCCCAAAACATTGCTTGGGTCTAGTTGCTGTAGGTAATTTATGGAAATCCTGTAAGCGGGAGTAATGTTTGATGGGGTGAAGAAAGCTCCAGCTCTTAATGTAGATCTTCCCTGTAGCTCTGGAGGGGAAAACTCTTCACAAACATTTTCAATAGGATGCTGGAGGCTTCATATCTGTAACTTATAGGAGACACTTTTGATTTTTGACTGGTCAAAGTACAGGATCTCCTGTCACATGCTGTCCTGGGCTGTGCCTGTGTGAGCTGCAGAACAACACACAATCACAAGTTATGCCTCACTGAAGCTTCATGGTATCTCATGTGACCTGGCATATCTGGTCCACCAGCATCGTATTTTTCTGCCCAGTGTTTATGTAAATGTGGCAGATGTTCATTTACAGCAAATCAGAGTATTTGTAAAGAAATAGCAATTGGTATCAAGCTGCCACACATTCTGATCAAGCACAAGTATTTTAATCTCCTACTACCATTAATGCTTCCTTAGTTGTCAAAGGATCTGTGAAGACATACTTACATTTTCTTTTCAGGATCTATCAGAATGTCAAAATCAAGAGCAAATCTCATACAAAGCCATAATCATTAGACAGAATTTTTCTAAGATGTGTCACTCATGTCATAGCAAAAGTGAACTCATAGCAAGACCAGCTGCTACCTTTCCTAAATGAAGCCATTCAGGTATGGAGTGATTTGGGGTAGTCCTCATTTTAGAGCAAAACCCTGCCAAAGTTATAATAGTCCTGTTCTTTCAAGCCTTAGCTACAGCCTCCTGCACAGCACCAAGGAATCATGGCACCACTTCATGTGCAGATAAGAGTGTTTTCCACTCTGCAATCCCTTCTGGCAACTCCTACATGTCACATTTCCTGTAAGCCACCTTTTCCTTCACCAAAAGTCACCTATTTACCAGTTTATTCTGATCTGTGTATTTAAAGCTTCCATTCACTTGTAATCTTCTGTACTGTATCTACCCTATTCACTTAAGACAAGAAGGAAATTATCTCACTCATAACTTATTAGACTGTCAATATTCTTGTGATTCTCTGGCATTTGAACACACAGATTGGTATAGCAGGTTCATTATACACAATAGTAATTTGCACTTCACACACATTTAAATACAACAAATCTCTAGATGCTTTGAATGCACATCACTATCATACACATTCCACTTAACATCTTGAATCCTAGATTGCAGCCAGTAACATGGCAAATTTGTCCTCCTTGTCTTTTCATATGGTGCATCCAGGAAACCACACACTAATTATGTCTTGGGCTACCTCCTCACAAAAAAAAAACCAAAAAATTAAATCTCCTAACAGGTTTGGGAAACACGTCGTCTTTCCTGGTAATGGATAAATAGAAATGAAAATTGCTCACCAGAGCTTCCTCTTGGGAGCTCATGTCTTTTTCTGGATCACTGTCATAGGCTTTCATATTAAGCAGTTCAGCTGGGGAAGTTGCTAGAAAGTTTTGAATAGCAGTAGCAACCTGATTCTCAGGGCTGCATACTCCTCAACTCCATGTCCCTGAAAAGGACAAGCTCTCATTCCTCTTCAGGAACGTGCTTTTTTTTCTCCAACTGCAACAGATCCGGGACTGTAGATAATAGGTCGGGCCAGGACTTCTGCTCCTGCTGCAAAACTGCTGCCCTGCTTGACATCATCCCTTAAAAACCTACATCAGCCGTGGAGAGCACTGTGCTGACTTCCCATCACACGGAGATACAGCTAACAGACCCGTCCGTCTTTGGGTCTTGGGCTTTGCATCTCCTCCTGTCACTGAAATGATAGTCTGATTGATACCTGCACTGAATATACATTTTCAGGCTGGATCTGGTCCCTGTCACCACACGGAAGAAAGGCTGCAGCACACACTCCAGGCTGCAGTTGGCTAAGTTTAACATGTTCCTGGGCTACCATCATTTTTGCCTGGGGAAGGGCACACTGGTTTTCTTTCACCTCAGTGTGAAGCAGTGGGCAGAGAGGCTCAGAGCCCCGGGGCCTGGCAGCACAGGTGGTTCCCCGGAGGCTGGGCTGCTGCCCGTGAGCTGGCGTGGGCACAGGCTGTGGCGGGTTGTGTCTCAGTGACCACATTTACCGCACCCTTCACAGAGGGGACTGAGGGGGCACAACTCAGGGAAACATTGAGTGGAGTCAGTGCTGCAGATAAAACCACTGCATTGTTCAGCATTTTAGCAGAGTTCAGATACACAGGGGGCTGAACCTGTTAATTCGTCTAAGGAGTTCAGCACTGTGTTCTAGTGTTGTCGGTGCTATTTCTTCTTAATAATAAGCAAGGATTACCTTGAAATTTGCACTAAGAATGCCCTTTTTTACTGAATGCAAGTTAATTTTCTGATCCTTACGATAAGAAAAAATTCCTTTGTCTGTTTCTCTGCATCTTGCCCATGCGTATTTGGTGATGAGATACAAAATTTTCATCTTTGTGTTGTGGAAATTTGCACTCAATCTGGTTCACAGTGGTCTCTCCTGTACTGTGTTTCCTTCTCAGACAAAGGAGAGTGAATGTTGTGCATTGGTACTTTTAATGGGATTTAGTTCTTTTGTAATGAAGACTCCCTACAGAGAAGATGAATCCTGCTCTTGTCATCCCAGGATAAAGACACAATTCTGGGTGATGCATATAGTGCTCAGAAACTGGCTATAAGTGGGACAAGTTCCTTCTCCATGTGCTCTCAGTTCACATGCCTGCACTGCACACAGACTGAGCGCTAATTCTGCAGGGTTGCTTACCAATAATTAACTTTCCATGAGGTGAGCTCACTCATTTTCTGTTCCAGCAGGCCTTGAGGATGAGCCAGGATGGTAATACAGAGGTATGTATGGGGAACCATATCTGTATGTATGTATACATGCAGACATTGACATGGGAGGGAAATGGACATAGATAATAACTGCTGTTCCCTGAGGGCGGTTATCATCTCACTTTTTCTCTCTGACTTCTCAGGATAAGGCAGAACTAAAGAATATTAGTGTCTGACAGGTATCAGTCTAGGTTCAACGAAGGATTTACTCCTCTAAGCACTAGCTGTTACCATCCAATACCTTGGTCTAGAGAGCCTAGGAAGCTGACATGAAGTACTTGCATGACCTATGCAGTCCATAAAGGAGTGCAGCACCTCAGATTGGGACACAAGGCAGCCCTGAGGGATGTCTGTGAACTCCCAGAAGAAGCAGCAGGAGGCAGTACATCAATGCATCTCTTAATAAGCAAGTTTCCTACATATGAAGTTACCCCAAAGATATGCTGGGCTCTGAACACCACGCACAGCTTTCTCTCCAACTGCTTAACTTGGGTGGTCATTACTGAATGGGTGTTACAACAGGCAGCTCACACCTCTAAATACTGCTTTGTAAGGTTCAAGCTGCAAAAACAGCAAAAAATTCAACAGCAAAAGCAACTGGTTAGCACAACAGATCACTTCCCTCAAAAGAGCTGCTACACTGGAAAAAACATAAAGTGGAGCAGATTCCCACTAATGTGGGTTGCCACTTAGCACGTGTGGAGGTGCCTGCTTCTTGGGGACTGGGGAGTCAGAGAAACCTCTTATTTTAGGCACTGGTTTCACAAAATTCAGGTCTTTAAAAGAAGTGGTCCAGTTGTGACCGAGGAAATCAGTAACCAGGAGGGGTAAAGCCATGTGTTGAGGGGTAGGAGTTCGTGCAGGGAGGGTTCGAGTGGAGGCTGAGGATGTGAGAGGCAGGTGGAGCACAGTGAAGCCCCCCCAGAACCACGGCAGAGTCAGTGCTGCTGGATGCCCATTCCACAGCAACAGCTGCTCTTCCAGAAATGCAACTGCAAAAGTGTGATGAGATGGAAACACATTCAAATAAGCTGTTTCAATAGGCAAGTAATTTATATCTGCCTTGCCTGGTATGAAGTCCACCAGTTCATTTCCTGCTGCTGCAGGACTATTTTCCAGGACACCTTTGCTTCATGCTCTGTTAGTTCAGATATTAATGAATGCTCTTCCTGCAGTTTGGTTTTCCCATAGGTTAACAGATCCAGCTGAATTTACAATAATATTTTTTCCTGTGTAAGTTCTACTTTCTCCATATCTGTTAAACATACTTTATTTTACAAAATTCTTTTTATTACTTCTGGGTTTTTTGATGTTTCAGATCTTAACTTACATAAATAGAAATACTGAGTTATTCCTAACTGCTATCTAAAGTTCAGTTAATTAATGTAATTCATATCTTCTGTAGTGTTATTACTTCTGCCACAAGATGGTATTTCTGAAAGAATGATGTTGACAAGCATACTTTTTAATTCTTGTTTTCTATATAGATCTGCACTCACTGACTTCTGTGTTGTAAACTTATGGCTGGAAAATGATAGCATCATATCTGGGGTGATAGAGGATAAGTTGATTGTTACAGGAAATCCCGGACAGGAATTTGTATTCTGTCTATATGAAAAAACCTAAGAATTCAAATACTCTCCCTTTCTATAGTAGGAAAAGAGATAAAAAGAGATAGTATGAAAAAATCTTCAACGAGGAAGTTAAAAAGATTAAATAAATGTTATAACTCTCAGAAGAATCAAAAGCCAGTGACTAGGCTACACTTTACTTGGGGGGAAGAACTGGATTGCATGATAAACTTTAGCCAAGGAAAAACTGATTTTCTATCTCAGCCAGCTCCCTGACTACCCTAAGAAAGACAAAGGAAGCAGGCGAGACCTGCCAGTGGCAGCTGCCGGCTCCACAGGCTGGCGAAGGCAGGACCCAGGCTGGGGAGGGAGTGGGCCTGCGGGCGACTGTGGTGCTCTGACCAGAGAACGGCCAGCTCGGCACTGCCCGGGAGCTGAGGGTGGGGGTTCACAATGAGGGGTTAGTCCTTGCGATCCTGTGGGAGAAGAAGATGTATAGGAGCCCCTTTTAGGGGGAAGATATATATCTGCCTTATATATCTGCCTCTTGTTTTGCTTTTGGAGATCTTACGGTTTTTTGCAGACTGTGGAAGTTCGGTGGTTTCTCTAAGAGGTCTGTTTAATCTGTGGCAACAGACTATGGATATATTATCCTTGAAAACAGCATTTGATTCTAAAGTACTGCATCTCACACAGTGGGTAAAAGAAAATGAAAAAAAAAAAGGTGAGAATAGCTCCATAATGCTGTTTAATTACGAGTTCCATTATTTTTCTTATTTTCCATCCAGATTTTCTGTAATGTTATTCTTGGCCTTTTCCAACTTCCCTAACATTTTGCAGCTTGATTGTTTTATTGGCAGTGAGTGTCTTGGACTGCATTAGACTGGATGAGCAGATTTCCTATTTCTTTTACAAAACAGGAAGAAAGTTGCTTCTAATGAGATCAGGTGGGAAAAGGGAATAGCTAACATGGCGTGAAGGTTACTGAGCAGAATTGGCTGCACACCAAGGTCAAAAGGTAGCAGACCAGATGCAGAAAAAACACTTCTTAGGAAGTCTGATTGAAGATGAACTTAATGGATGTTCCACTGGATGATTTGACGATTGCAATTGTTTGGCAATTTGCATTTTGCTTGGAAAGGTCACTGCTTATCCTGTATCCTGTTGAAACATGCAAGGCTTCAACAAACCAGTTTCTAGAATTATGCTACTCAAAAAGAACTTTGTGATATCATACACATTTTTATGAGAGCTGCGAAACACAAACTTATTTTTTAGCTACTAATAACATGGAAAACTTGATAATCAGAGAATACAAAAATAGACTTTTAAGTGCAAATATTTGGGGGTTGTTAGTGCCAGCTGTGTATCGTATGACAGTACATGATAAAAGATAACGTTGTATTAAAGGTCACATGTGCTAATGCTACTAGACAGGGATATTTTACCAGAATATTCAAGATTGTATGTTTTGCTCTAGTCTGAAATGAATTATTTTTAATAAAATTAATACTCTGAATTTACACCAGTTTTGTTTTTCTCTTCTTTAACTTTCTAGTGCCCTTAGCTGACATGATTTATTGTAATAAGTGACTCAAAGGGTTTTGTATGTTGTTGTCAATAATTCAGAGAAGATTTGCCAAAAGGTTTCTTTAGTAATTCCAGTATTCTTTAAAAATATGTGATTGAGGTAATGAGAAATGATTTTAAACTCTGCAGATGTAGTCTCTTCTCCATACCATACCTGATTTACAATCATTTTGAGAGCATAGAAAAGTTTAAGAATGACTAAGAGTCAATGCAATAGGAACATCAAAATCACATTTCACAGACCAGTTCCCAACCTGAGAATTTGATGTTGCCTATGCAAAACAAGATGCATGAACACAGCCAGGGCTACTCTTTGTTTTTGAAGATATTGTAATTTTATGAGGTGTGGCTCCTATTTGAGAATGAATGATTGAACTTCATAAAGGAAAATAGGTATAGTTCATTCTACAAATACTTAAAAAGAGCAGGGATGAACTAATTTTATCGAGAATAGTACACTGTAGGATTTTTATTGAGAAATTTCCCCAAACAGTTGAGAATAATTTACTCCAGATATGGGTAACATAAACAAGCAATAAATACTTACACTTAAAATAAAGAGAATTGTGATACTAAGTTTTAAAATCACTGAGAAAATTTTGAGGTTTAACAGATAATATTTTAACAAATATTTAAACTTTATTTTTGGTGAATGTATTGTTCTTTTTTTCCCCAGATTTTATTGCTTTATTTATTTACTAAAAAAATGAAATACAGTAATTGTGATAACAATAGTTTAAAGTTTAATAGTTTAAAGTTTTAATAATTCAAATAGTTTAAATTGATGATGTGAACTGGCTAGTTAGAAAAAAATTACACATAAATGGGACAGTTCCCTAATGAATGTGGATTTATCTTTGGTCTGTAAGGCTGTGGATAAATCTATCAGAACTCGTATATTTTTATAAAACTTTGAAATGAACATGATGGATTATCAGCAGATGTGAGGCCTTCCCTTTCAATTCATGTCTGTCAAAACCAAAATGCTAGCTGAGTCAAAATAGAAAAGGTACCAGTAGATACTGACCTTCTTTTCCTCTTAGCAAGAAGTTATAAAGGAAGGCTCTACCAGTGAAAATACAGGCATGCTATATTTGTCTTGTTGACTTTTAACCACCTAAACCCAGAAGCTCGACACTANTCCCCTAACTTCTAGCACTACTGTTGTTTATACTTTAGGGGACATGGGACAGTGAAATATCGCTGGTTCTCAGAGGACTAAAGATGATGAGGTATTAGGAATGTCCTATTATGAGACATGGGGTCCTTGGTTCTGAAGGAACATGATTATGGAAGGGTTTTAGGAACATATTTTGTCTTGCTCTCTAACAGAGTACGGAAACTACTTAGCTAAGAATCTATGTAGTTATACAATAAAAGGCTACAGGATTACAAATATATGAGAAATATAAAAGCAAAAATCTCTTTGGCATCAGCCTCATGTTCTCATCTTTAAAAATACCACATCTTGCAGGATATCCAAGAGCCTGGATATGGCCAGCTCCATAGCCTGAACTGCATAAGAACATCTATGGAACCAGACATTATGGTTTGTTCTGTGGTATTAAGTGTTAAAAATTGTCAGGTGTACAGTGAAATAGAAAGCTTTTTAAATTAAAAAAATCCAACAAACCAAACAACAAGATCCAAGACCACCAAAAAAAAGGCTTTATGTCTGTTTACCTAAGCACAAGAATTAGAGCTGTGGGTAAACAGAGCAGTGACTGAGCACATTGCCTGACTGAGCAGTGTGGTTTAGAGGATGTGTGGGGCTGTCATCTCCATTCTGGTCTGTTCTAATTGTTTGTGGTGCTTCCAGCAGTGCTGTATCTGCACAGCTTCTGAGTAGGAAACAATTTTAGAGCACCGCTTAACAAACATGGATACCTTTCACCCCGATGAATAAGGATCCTCCCTATGTGAGACAAGTTCCCTTTTGTTCATCCATCAGTAGTGTAGATGATGTGCCAGCTGAAATGTTCGTCTTACAGAAAGTTTCGTATTCCACCATTACTCATGTGTGAATTTGGCAAAATTCCAGTCATAAAAAATTACCAGTTAAATAACAGTTCTATCATGGTAACTATATTGTTTAATGACAGAGTAAAATGTCTGGGAAAAAATTTTACTTAGGGAGAAAGTGAACAAGCACTATTTTCCATTCAAAATGTGCCAGTCTTTTTACCTTTCACTCCTTCATCAGTTTTGTCAAAAGCAGGTCAAAAGTGAACTTGGAAGGAGCTGCTGGTAGCTCTTGTTCTAACAAAGAACAAAAAGCTTAGAGCTAGCTGTTTGGCTGTGCTGGAAGGTTTAATATTAAAATGAGAATTCCTATTTGCTTTCAAATACAGTTAAATATTGTAACATGGTTAGATTGAACCTCCTGAAACTCATCCTATTTGACGTCATTCTGGTAGGTTGGCTGAACACTACATTCAAATGTTGTAGACAAGTATAATTTAATTGTCATAGGTGTAACTTTTTAGAATTTTAAGTGGGAAAGATGCAAAAGCCTTGCTCTCTTTAAAGAAATATCCTGCGACAGAGTTTTACACAAAGCCGACAAATGGTCCTAGGCAGTGAGACCTTAAAATATTTTTCAAAATTATTTTCAGAATGAATCTGGTGTTAGAAATTAGAATTATCTGTATTTGTTTCTGTAACTGCAGTGCATTCTTTGGAATGTGATTTTATTTGCAGAGGTGTACTCACCTCTGATTCAAACCAAATGAGTTAATCAGTACTCAAGTAAGCCTCAACAGTCTATCATTCAAGCAGTCAGGTTTGTAAAGAAGTAGTTTTTCAGCACTCACAGTGTACCTGATTTGTCAAGGAAAATGAGGACAGTGGATATCACAAGAAAATGCAAAATAATTTTAAAAAGGAGAGATAAGCACAGTGGCCTAAGTAGCAGTTAGCACAAATATGGTTTGGTTGGGAAAACACACGGAAAAGAACTACAGCCTGTGGCATGTGTAAAACTCTCATTGTGCAAAGCTTTCACACTTCTGTGCAAATGAACAGGTGTGACTGAGGGAGAACTGGTCAGACATACCCACAAAAAAGAACAAAAAATAGTCCAGAGTACGAAGGAGTGTCCTAGGAGGTGGGAGTTAGAGATGAAAGTCTGCATTTTGGCAAGTGGACCCAGAAACATCAGTAGAGCCCTGGGACTGTTCAATTTTCAGTTCAGAAACCAGACTGCTGATACTGCCGGGGAATACCTACACAGCACTGCTCATTAATGCAAGGAGACCTATGTCTAGGTTGCTGCTTTACACAAAAATGGGGTGCAGGAGACTGATATCTCCCTGATGATTCAAGGAGAAATGTCTCTGGCTACTGCAGGACCTGAAATGCATGATGCATAGATGCATGCAGAGGCTGACAGTCCCATTGCAAAAGCTGACGAATTCCATGCCTCTGGGAAGCATTCATGTTCTCTTTGCGGGCTGCTACAGAATACTGTACTGGCATTGCTTGTTGTGATTCGAAGATCCCCTACTGTACATGATACAGGAACATCTCCAGCTCCACACAAGGCATGTGCAAACTCTGTCTCCTCAGTAGATCCCCAGACTTTCACTTAGAGAAGACGAAAGGGCACTTTCCACTTTGGTAGGGTAGTCACGAACCTTCTGCGGGAAAGTAGGGGTCTCTCTTGAAGGCATTGGCTAAGCTCTTCCATGAGTGTGGAATGGCAGAGTGGACCCTGTTTCTGGTCAAAGAGGTGTTATACACTGACGTATGCATACCTAAAATACAACCTGGTCTGCAACATCATGGAGGTCCAAGTGAATCAATGGTCCAAGTGAATCACAGTCTACAGCTTCCTCATGAGAAGAAAAGGAAGGGCAGACACTGGTCTCTTTCCTCTGGTGACCAGGGACAGGACCTGAGGGAATGGCATGAATTTGTGTCAGTGAAGGTTTAGGTCAGATATTACGTAAAGGTTCTTCACCCAGAGGGTGGTTGAGTACTGGAACAGGCTCCCCAGTGTTTCTATCCACCTGAGACACGCTAGATCTCATAAGTATGGTGTCCATGCTCCTGATATCTTTTGTCTTTACTATCACATTCCAAACATTGAATCCATTGAATGGTTGCCTGAAGTGTGCCAAAAGCTATCAGAAGTACAGCTTCAAAGATTGCTCCTCTAAAAATGTAGCTGTTGAGCAGTGTCTCTGTATTTTCTAATGTGGCCAAAACAGGTTTTTCTATCCAGACTGGATTTGCTGGGGTTGTATGTCTTTCAAAGCCTTTAATGCTCTAACCTTGAAGGAGAAGCAGAATCAAAGTCCTGCATATTTACTTCTCAGCTACTACTGAATATTGTACAGAAGTAATTTAGCTTCCAGAATGATGTTGCAGGCCTTCAGTCAGCATAAACCATTACCAAAGGGATTATCTGCATACCTCCTAGCTCACAGTCACTGCCTTTTGTCCATCCCAGCCCTTTTTCCCTCCCTTCCCATTTGATTTGATTAGATTTTTCTGCCTCTTACCCAATCCTCTTTGCACAGCGAACTTCTTTATTGCTCCTGCACTGTTCTTTGAAACCAGCAATGCTGCAAGTTGAACAGCACTTAAGGGTCCAATTTTAGCTCCCCATTATAAACCAGATGTCAATATAGTTGAATGACTCTTGGTAAGAGTGACTTAAATAGCTGTAGCAGGAGCAAGTGATATTTGAGAAAAAGTTAGGTAGGGAGCTCCTGTTCAGCCCACTGAGAGCAGGATGAGGTGGGGAAGTTAAAGCAGCATTTCATCTTCTGGAGGGAGATTAATGAGAAAAGGCAATCTTTTCATAGAAGCAAAATAATAAAAGCAAAAAAAAGGGAATGGGTACAAGTTGCAATAAGGAAGCATAGGAATGGTGCAACTCCAAGGCAGAAACTGCAATCCCCACTCATTTTCAAAGTTTGGCAACTTCACCAAGCTTTGCTGTGAATCCTGTCTGGACCAGAAGCATAGACTTCCACAGGTGCCTTCTGATCTAAGACCTTCTTTTCTTTCACGTTGCCTAGAAGTGTTTGGTATTTTGAACACAATTGCCATTATTTATCATGACAAAAATGGGATACAATAAGACATTTAACTCACATTGCTCTACTTTCTGTCAGCAAGCTCTGTTCCAACAGCACATAGTCTTTTAGCATAAGGATTTTGTTATGAGGACTGATGCTTTTTTGGTGCAGAAAGATAGCTGGCAATATTTGTCCAAATTTATGATTTTTTCAGAATGCCATCTTTTATTTGTTTTAAATCATGTAATGTGAGAGGCAGTGGTACACCTTCATTAGCTGTATTGTTTAAACAAATGTTAGAAACATTTCTATACATTGTGTAATCTTTCCAAGCAATATGAGTAAATAGGTTTAATACTTTTAAGCTGATCAGCTAGTTCATTACAAGAGAAGTCACTTTGGAAACATCGCAGACTAATCCTCGTTTTCAGAGTGTTATTTGCTTAATGAAGATAGATGCATTTTAGAGGTAAAGAGTATCCAGTATTTCTAGGTCTTCAATATTTTTCACTATTTTCCACTTTTCTAATTGACTCCATCCAGTTTGCTTGCAATCCACTCTTCTGAACTCTACAGGTCCTGTTCATGCTTACAGAAAAAGGGAATACTGCTTCCCTTTATCCCCAACCCTTGACTATGCAACTGCCAAAGTTGATGAAGTCTTGCCTTATCCTTCAGTACCTTGTTCATTTGCAATTTGCTTTGCTTTCAGCTTCATTTAAACTCAATTTCTGATTTACTCCTGGATTGTTTCCTCTAGAATTGCTGAGGTCAGCAAAGACAATTTACATGAAGTGTGACAGAGAACAAGCTCTCACAAGGAAGTACACCTATGAACTTTATGTGGTTTAACCGTTGGAAACTTCGCTCTTTTCTTTAATTTCTGAGGTACAAAATACCTCAAAATGTTTAGAGTTCCGATAAGCAGCATTTTAACTCTGCTGTTATTCTTCAGACCCATGACATTCAGCAAATGAAAACAAACATCAGTGTTTTTAAGAGGGAAAAGAGAGCTCTTTGAAATTTCTTGTTGTCCTAAACACTGAATGTCTGCACATAGATTAGAAGGTTTCCATATAGATCTTAGACTGAGGGAAAAGGAAAGGAAGTGCATACGACTGTATTAAAACTTAGGCTTTCTAATAGTATTTCAGGCCATACACAATTTCAATTCTACCATTGGTTAATACTTCTGTTCCCTGCAGAAGACCACATCTGTATCCATCTTTATTATCTAAAGCATACCTATAGAAGGTTGCTGTCAGATTAGAAGATAAATAATTAAACTTTGCGTTGCTACTTTCTTGTAGTGCAACTTCAGCGATCTCCCCCACAGCTGGGCAGTAACAAACACAGCTTTGGACTGTGCAACTTGTGATCTCACTGTGGGAGCTATATGCTGTGTTGTAACTCAAAATATCTTGAACTCCTAGTGGCAAATTTAATGCTAAGGCTTTGTTGTGCTTGGTTTGCATACTTACCCGATGAAAGTGAATCATCTTGCAGTGGCAAAGGAGAACCACCATGCCCACTGCAGTCTAATTATTTGTCAGTGTGCAAAATATGGCTGGGTAGCACCATCTCCACCTCGGCCCCCAGCTTTCTCACTTTAATTAAGACTTTGTTCTTAACAAGATCGACATTCAACTTGACACTCCAGGTCAAGACAGAAAGAAGAACACTCTGTCTTGAACTCTGGCCTTGGAAAAACATGATCATGGGAGTATTTTATCTTCTGCAGTGAGTGAAATAAATGGATAAATAAGAAGTTTCATAATTTTTATGAAAGTGCATGTATATTTTAAGGTTCCATATCACTTTCCTAGTCATCACCTTTTAAATAACAGTCTGAAAAAATGGTAATATTCTTCACAAAAGTAAAATTTCTGGTAACTTCAGTGTCTTTATCTTCCCCACTAGTCTGAAATCCTCCTTTCTTCACCCATATTTCCATACAGTGTTGGCACCTTTTTATCCCATGCAGCTTCCCACCTGATGGTTCTGGCCTCATGTGAATAGTGTGACGCACTGCACAAACAGGAAGTGGAAAAAAAAACCCCATTGAGAAGAAGAGATGTCAGACTAAATACAGAATAAAAGACCCTAGCTGCATGCCAAGTACATCAGCGAGAGTAACATGATCACAGCCAGAAAGCTGTATTTATAACTGATAGTCCTGAAATACAGGTTATCTAACTGAGAGTTCCCTTCCACCCTGTTATTGTTTGTGATTGCAGAAAAGCACACGCCATATGGAGAAAACAAAGCTGGCATTGTTACATTCTACTCTCCAAGAGGACGGATTTTTAAAATCTAGGATTGAATCCATGATACTGGATTATTGGTAGCAATGCAATGCAGACTTTACTCCAAAAATACATCCATATTCATCAGCTGCAAAAGAAAATGCATACCTGAGTCAAACAGAGCAAGCAGGTAGGTAAGAAGGAAGACAAAGCTAAATGGAGGCTGGTCTTAAGAATGATTTATAAAACAAGAGATGAAAAGTCCTAAAAACAGGACAAAAAGGGAAATGTCATGTGATACTGAGGCAAAATGAAAAAAGAACAAAGCTAGGATAGAAATGGTCTGAATTTTGCTTTCCTGTTTGCTCACAATAATTAGATGAAGTTTGGGATATGTAATTTGCACTTTTTTTTTGAGAAATGATGACTTCTACAGAAGATGTCCATGCTCAATCTTTTGGGCTGTTTGGNTTTTAGGTAGAAAAAATCTTGTTTGTCCTCTGTTGGTGAAGTTTCTCAGTATGAAATGGGATGGATGTTACTGATACATTAAAATTGTATGACTCACAATATCAGAGCTTCTTATACAGGATGTGTATGAGAATGCAGTTTTTCAAAACTCTTAAATACAAGGAAAGACTTTTGTTAACTAAGCAGTCTTTGACTCAGGCACTTTGTAATCACCTTCTATAAAACTTCCCTACATTATGACCCCAAGGTCCACATAGGATCTAGTGTCCACTTATGTTCTTGTAACAGAAATTATGAAAACTTAATCTGCTGGCTTTGCATGCTCAGAGAGTCTTGAGACTGGAACTGACCAACGCTGCAGTGGAATCTCATCAGCTTATATCACAGCCACTTCTTACAGACGGAATCTCAAACGGCATTTTGGAGAGAGTTTTGAGTTGAGTTATGCAACTCAACCCCAATGGCTCGATGTGGACACAGTAGTGAACTATTTCTGTCAAGTAAGAGAAAGAGCCTAGGATATTCCCAAAAAGGACCACACGAAGAAGCAGCCAATGGGCCCATGAATCACACACTCTATCGTAAGCTAAATGTCAGAAGGAGAGGCCAGGTAGTGGTGAGGAATTCCCTTTGTCCATCAACAGGTGGGTATGGACCAGGAGTGTATGAAAGTGCTCACCGCCCTATCCAGCAGTTGTGTCAGCAGCCAGGAAAATCTGGGACAACTGCTGAAAATTTTTGTTATTGGGTGTGTAAATAACAACACTGTTAGCCACAATCACGTGAAGATGGCATCCCATCCTTCAGGTGTGTCAACTGCACCACTCAGCTCGGTGTCATCTGCAAATCTGCTGAGGGTGCACCTGATCCCTTTGTCTACATCATTAATGAAGACATTCAATAACACTGGTCCCAGTGTGGACCTCTGAGGGACACCGCTTGTCAGTGATGTCCATTGGGATATTAAGCCTTTGACCACCACCCTCTGAATGAACCACCCAACCCATTCCTCATCCACCAAACACTCCACACATCAAATTAATCTCTCTCCAATTAAAGAGAGAAGGATGTTGTGAAGGACTGCTTTAAAGGCCTTACAGAAGTCCAGATAAACGACATCTGTAGCCCTTCCCTTGTCCACTGATGTAGTCACTCCATTGTAGAAGGTTATTAGATTGGTCAGGCAGGACTTGCCATGCTAGCTGTTCAAGCAGTGGCCCTAACAGATACCTCCATTCTAGTGCACACCATTCCCATGCAATGCCATCTGTCTTGAATGGGCCTGTGGCACAGCTGACATCAGACCAAGTTGACCATGCAGCCCAACCCGTGGTGTGTGAGCTGTATTTTGATATTTAGAGCACCTTAAAAAGGGAAATGGTTCCTTACACCTGATTGACTATAGAGATATGCATTGTACAAATTGCCAGATACTCCCATGGTGATATATGACCTCAGTTGAAAATGTTCCATTTTATTCTTTGTATATTCAAAAAGAGTGCAATGAGCCCTAGAAACCCTCAAAGAGCTTAATAGCTCATCCTGCACTTCACACTAGAGAGCTCTTTTTATGAATAATTTATTTTTCTGTAGGATTTCAAGCAGGAGATAGTTTACTTACGATGCAGTGCCAAAGATGCAGCATTCACATCAGGAAAAGCCACAGGACACTTTCAGCAAAAGGCAGATTCACACACTGGTGAATGTCTAATATGAACAAAAATCTCCATTAACAAGCTAGCAACAGTAATTTTTATTGTTCCTCTTGCTACTTCAGGAGCTTGAGTTATTATGCTTTCAGAGCTCTGAAATGTTATCTCCATTGCTTTCAAAAATTACAAAAAGTGCCCATCTGGTACATACAGGCCAGATAATTTGGGTATTTCTAGGAGGCAATAATAATCATTTTTGCATTTAGAGAACACTGCTAAAAAGAAAGCCTCTGGCCGGTACTTTGCTACTACTGTAGCAAATTTACCTCTGTGTTTTCACCATTGAGCATGCATATCATCATATGTGCAGCAACTCAGTGTAAACTCGTTGTGTGTGATCCCTTCTGACAGACATCCACAGATGTACATCGATAAAATCACTGGCTTCTAATAACCATAATAGCTGGAAAAAAAAGAAACACCAGAAGCTGAGCACAGAAGAAGGTGCCTAGAATTTAGTTTCTTTTGTATCCAAAAGTATACACATATTACATGTAAAATTCAACTGGTATTCATGTAGAATTCAACTAGTATACAATCTTCCAAAACATGAATGCAAAATAAATCACTCCACATTGTTATGAAACAATTTATATGGTTGTATGTCTATGTCTACAGTGAGGTGACATTAGCCTGCTGTGTGATTGGCTTATATTCATGGGTTGCAAAAGCAAGAAGTAGTTGATAGATTCTTTACTGTTTGCTTCCCCCATGTACAGGCAATCCGTAACTCCATAATCCTAGCTCATTCCTTACTTCAAAAGAAACCTTGTCTCATTAAGTGCAGAGTCCAGAAGACCTTTAGCAAACCTCTTAAAGTAAAAGACAAAAATTCAACACTCTCATCCGTTCAACAAGTGAGGCTGCAGAGTATTTGCCAGCCAGTGCATAAATTAGAGTTGCTTTTATCTTCAAGGTTTGCTTTACAGAAAGTTTGCTATAACAAAAAGAAATAAATAAATAGAATTCTAGTTTAAAATCCTTAATTACTTAGTACTTAGTTCAAACCAACTTGCTCAGATGTCAACAAACACCAGCAGCTGATGTCAAGGGCGATCTGTATCAGAGGCAGTGCTGACCGTACTTTGCAACATGCCCTGCCTCATGCAAACACCAGTCAATCGTTTTACTCTTCCCAGAGGCAGAAGCTCAGCAATAGTGCCTCCCTGTCTCTCTCCTGTAAGCTTCTCCCAGCCCAGAGTTTTGCTGCCTGTCTGCCATGGATGAAGCTCTGGTAGGACACGGCGGCGTTACCTTGACTCAGCCAGTCATGGGGTGAGACCAGGCTGTGCACAGCTTGGGGATTCAGATGTTTGCTCTCTGGCTCAGCTCAACACCTGCACACAGGTGGGCACTGTTTGGAGGTGCAAGCTGGAACACTGTGAAGGACCAGAACTGCGGGGCTCAGAAACAACCTTAGAGAGAAGTTACAGGGAACTTGTTTCTCTGTCTTAATCTGAGCATCAAATATCCCTTTACACATCACAGGAGTAGTCTGCAAGACTAGTAGGACTGGACTAGTTTTAATGAAACTTTATTCCTCCAAATAAAAAAAATCATCAAACCTCAAATTAGCTCAATGGGACAACACAATAGAATAATTGTGGCTTTTGCCTTGAATACTGTGTAGATGCTCCAGAGATTATGATGAAGAATGGCAACTGGAGAGTTTTTCAGTAATCAGAACTATTATTTGCAAATCGTTAAGTATGAAACTGCTTCACTAAGAGTAAATAGTGCAGATTAATGTAAGTCTGTGCAGACTGTAATATCGGTTTGGTTGCTCTTCCAATTACATCTGAAGGATTTCTGAGCAGTTAGAAGTTAAGCGGCGTTTTCAAAAGATACAGTAGTTAGCATAATGTAGTTCTACATCTGGTTACACTTGACATAATATTTCATGAACAGTCAATTTTGTTTGGAAACTTTTACCACACTTCAGCATTTAAACATTAATTTTCACAGTGGCATAATATGTGTGTATATATATATCTACACACACACACATTTATATATTATATTGATATTTTTTAAAAAGCACAAGAATTTATGTCAACTTTATGTTAACTCTCATTGCACAGCAGGAAATTTTCTTAATATACTATGTTCTTCACTCAGAGAACCATTTCCCATGTTGTTCCACAGGGTCATCTTGTCATTTCTTTAAGTAATCTTCATGATTGAAGCATTGCACCTTATCCCCTTCTACTGCAAGCTTGAAATTTCACACTTCAGAAATGATCATCAGCATAATTATTCTCCTCAATAGCCAACAGCATTAAATTGCAACAATCATTATTTCATGAGTTTCACTGGTAATATAAACATCAGTTCCTTCTTAATTCTTACTTCACTCCGTGTAAATCTTGAATAAAAAAGTCAATTCGAGGAAAATAAGATCTTGCAGAAGTGAGAGTTTCCATAGGATGGGTGAAGATGCTTACATGCCTTTTATTCAGTTTTTCTAGACTTTGCAGTGCTAAAACCTCTGAAGGGCCACAGACCTGCAGGCACAGCAATCCTAGCTCCTGTTTATCTGAAAGAGCTACATCCAGTTGTCCCTTCCAGACATGTCTGTCAGAGGCAAAGCAGCTCAGCCTCATCCTGCAGCTGAGAGTGCTTGTCCAAGGAGCTCCCTCGTGCCCCTGGCTTGGCTGGGACTGTGCCAGCCTCAGCAGCTGGCAGCAGCATTGCTCTCATCTGAAGCCAAGGTCACTCTCAGCCACATCATACAATGACTGGAGCAGCCGTGTAGCTGTCTTCCAGCTTGATCTGTAGCTCTGTTTTGACAAGGGAGGGTGATTTAACACCACAGTGTGTTCCCTGTCTGAAAGGATTTTCTGCAGGGATGTTGTGATGAGAAGTGTGTGTGCACCACCCTGGGAAGGTGGTGAAGAATTGGTAGACATTTGACACAAATGAAGACTCAGTAGACATTGGCTCACACAGCTAGGATGTTACAGAGCAGTCATCTGCTTGGGAAGGGCTATACTCTTCTTTCTCCCTCACAGCAAAGAGCTGCTTGACATCTGTAACTCCTGTGCAGGAGGTGTGTGTCAGGACACATTCCCAAATGGTGTCAGGTGGTTCTTACAAGGGGTACCTTATCCTGCGTCTGCTTCTGAAGGAGCACCCTGCCTGAATGGAGATCACAAGGATGCAAATAGCACAGCATCATGCCCAGGCAGACCCCACGGACAGTGCAGCAGTTTGGTTGATTGCATGTCCCTGAGGACAGCTACAAGGATCCATCCCCTCTCTTTGCCACAACAGTTCTCCTTAAGATCCATCTTGCCTTGGTGACTGCAAGGGCCAGATGTATGCTATGAGCCTGGTCTGGGAGTGGGGACTGTGAAACAGCCATGTCTGAGGTGCTTCTCCTCTCCCTCACTCTTCCAGTAGCTCTCAGAGTAGCAACAACAGCTTGGGAAGCCTTAATTAGAAGGTCTGCAGAAGGCACTAAGTGGCTCGATGGAATTGGTGTGGAAAAGTACAAATGAGGCAGAGTTACCCAGCACTGTGACAGAGAAGGTGAGCTTGGACCTGCAGAGTCCAGGGAAATGAGGGGTAAACACATTGGGAATTTAGCATATGGAAGAAGCCATGGGACGGGGAAACTGGGGATGTCTGGCTTGTGGAATTAAAAGAAAACAGGGTTTTATGAGAACAAAGAAAAGGATTATATCAGTGTGGAAGGGAACTGCTCTGCTGATTTGTTCAGGCTGCCTCATTCTAGGAATGATCTTTTCTGAACCTGCTGGGAAGCCATTTCTCTTACAGTCTTTTTTAAACTGCATGTTTTCCAAGCGGTGAATCTGCAGCCATGGAGTTAAGCTAGGTTAAACTTTTGTGGTTGAGTGGGACTCCGTGATTTTTGCCCCAGAAATGTTAAAAGTGCTGGTCTTTCACTGACACCTGTGGATGTAAGGCAGAATTGCACACAGGCTCACATACCCTGAAAATCAGGAATTTCAGCTCCCAAACTTGCTGGAAAAGAGTATCTTGCCTCAAAGTGTTGCCTGAGAAGGCATCAGTACTATGCAATGTTCATAATACTGCTGTAGCGATACAGGTGAAGTGACACATATTAACTTACGAGATAGAGGTTTGTCAGTCTTTCTCACTTTCCTGGGGGAGAATCATCCATGCAAAGTGATTTATGGATTTCACCTTCTTCAGCTGCACACCTAACCATGTGTTTTACAAGATCCAGTGCAGGGCATAGCAGTACGCCTTTCAGTCAGAACAGAGAGGCACGAAGCATCGCTGCCCCTACAGAGGCTGGTTTTGGCCTGCCGGTGGTTTTGCCTGATGAGTGGAGCAGTGGGATGGGAAGAGGGGCCAGTACCTGTCTCTCACTCTGCATTGCTACTCCGGTTAAAAGTGCTGCTGAAATAACTATAACACTGTTTACAGCCTGTCCTAGACCTGCTTAGGCAAACAGGGGCTCACATTTAGCACAGACTGAGGCACAACTGTAATCATGTACCTTTATGTGCAGCATAAACTTTTAAATGTTTGTTTTGCTAGTACTTACAGATGTGGAAATCCTTTTGCTGACATACAGGATTTCTAAGAAAGTTACTGGCTTGTTGAAGAGAAGCTTCTGTTTGTACGAAAATTTTTATATAAAGCTACGATAAATTGACCTCAAACCAGGATGATTTCAATGCCGAAGATGCATATTTTGATAAGGCCTATAATGCAGTGCCATGTGCATGAAGAATAGAATAGGAATTAATTTACAGGTAGAATCAATATTATAGGATCAATATAAAAGAGAGAGGGGCAAGGCAAGGCAAGGACCACCGCTCACCATCCTGACACTCCCATCTATGAGGTCAGGGACTTGTCGGAGTCAAATGAATAAGTTTCCTTGACTTTGTCTTCTCTGATTGTCTTGACTGTCTTGGTAAAACAACAGCTCCTGTTAGATCAGTTTTGTCCCTGACAGAAAGCTGTGCACTAACAGCTCCAGCTGAAGCCAACCCAGGAAGAGTGTGGCAGTCATTTGACAATCATTTGTGGTCAGATTGAGTAACTGCAAGAGTATCTTTCCCCATCTCAGAAGTATGCTCTTCCCCACCCTTCTTGCATAGATTTGTGTGCTTTGCAGGAGTTTTGATTTGTAAACTCTTTATTGTAAATGGGTTTTGAAAGAACTGGTTATTATCCCCGTGATATGTAGTGGGACTTCTGCTACATGCTGGAAAAACTTTTCAAAACTATTTTCTCTGTGACATTTGTGGTATTTTGGAAACAAGTAGTGCCTGATCTACAGCATTTTACTGGGGTAAAATAAAAAGGAAGCCATGGGTTTTTTGCACTGCTGTAGAATCTTCTTGGGACTGATAAAGATTAAACAAAAAGATTTGGTCAATGGTGGAACCTTGCTACTGCACCAACAGAGAAACATGCATTCTCATGGCTTTCAAGAAATGAAGTTCCGTGAGCAGCCCTCTGGCAAGGAAAGCTTGGGAGAGAAAAAAACCTCTTGGTGATAGAACACTCACTTTTTTTGCAATAGACCTTGTCACATACTTTGGTGATTTTTTTTGCTATGTTTTAAACCTTTTTCAGGACCTTGAAATAGATATGGACCTCTCTCTCAGGAACTCTTCCTATTTGGCAATGTTGGCACCATTTTCTGTGTGCTGTTCCAGTGTTATATCAGTAACTCCCACTGAATGGCAGTAGCAGCCTGTGCATATAATTTTGGCATATCTAAAATGCCAAGTATTAAATTAAGTGTGCACAATAAAACCCTTCAAATATTGCACTACTTCTGAGCTAATTTGGATGCCTCCACGGTATTTTATAAATACACATTGTATCTACAGTTCCGTGGTTAAATTGAAGTAACCTATTATCATAATGATAGTATTCCCCCTGTCTATTCAATATGATAGAAGCAACAGGAGAAGGCACAGTTAGAGCAAAAAGTGTAATCTTTCTCCTTAAGTAAGGGCTCTTACTTGTGGCTTTACAAGTCTATGCTATGGTGACCAGAATTAATCTTCTTCAGTACCTACCTGTGGTTTACATAATATCTTTGTATGAGGGCGGTGTGGTCCTAGTACACACTTCATGCATTTCTTGCCAGAGAGTCCTCTTCCAGGGTGAGGAGAATAATCTGTGTTTAGAGAGCCAGCAAATGCAGTAATAATATTCCTTGATTAAGGTTTCAAAAGAACGTCAATAGACATAAGAGTCTACGGTTTGTAGCTTGAACAAAAGGCATTCCTTGGTCCTTTTTGTGATCTGTATGCACACAGAGTTGATGAAAGCAATACTTTACTTGAGCTTTTGTGGTCATTTGTGCTCAATACAGAAAAATATCTCTGTCTTTCCAACCCTTGTTTGTGGGAATTGACTCACAGAAATCAGTGGCCAGAGTTTACCACATCTGGTCATCAAAGAATCATAGAATGGCTTGGATTAAAAGCAACCTTAAAGATAATGTTTCCAACACCCTGCCATAGGCAGGGACACCTTCCACTAAACCAGATTGCACAAAGCCCCATCCAACCTGGTCTGGTTATGCTAAAGATTTTCTAAGCAGTACCCCATTGTTATCACTAGTATGCTCTTGGACTGTTCAAATTTCTCGTTCAGCCTAAATAACACTGTGAGATGGGTTAGCCCTTCACTGAGATACCACTGCTTGGATTGCTATCAAACACCAAGCCAAAAAACCTCACAACTTCATTGCATCAAATACTTATTCCTCTGTAAGTCTCCATTATTCTCTTTAAAACATATAGCTAGCTAAAGGACACCAGTGGTATCTTGGTTTGTACCAGCAACAGTGTAGCCAGCAGGACCAGTGCAGTGATTGTCTCCCTGTACTCAGCATTGGTGAGGCCACACCTTGAATCATGTGTTCAGTTTTGGGCCTCTTACTCCAAGAAAAAAGTTGAGGTCCTGGGGCAAGACCAGAGAAGGACAATGGGGGTCTGGAGCACAAGTGAAGGGTGAAGAGTCTGGAGCACAAGTCCTATGAGAAGCAGCTAAGAGAGCTGGGGTTGTTTAGCCTGGAGAAAAGGAGCCTCGGGGGAGACATTATCACTCTCTACCACTTCCTGAAATGAGGTTGCAGCGATGTACAGGTTGGCCTCTTCTCCCAGGTAACAAGTGACAGGACTAGAAGAAATGGCCTTAAGTTGTGCCAGGGAAGGTTTAGATCGGATATTAGGAAATATTTCTACACAGAATGGGCTGTCAAGCATTGGAACAGGGTGCCTGGGAAGCAGTTCGGTCACTATGCCTGGAGTTATTTAAAAATGAGTAGATGTGGCACTTAGGGAAACAGTTCAGTGGTGGAACTGACTGGCAGTGCTGGGTTAATGGTTGGACTTGCTGATCTTAAAGGTCTTTTCCAACCTAAATTACTCTATGATTCTATAGAGATGCACTTCCATGACCTTTACATAACAGAACTGCCCCATTCAGCAGCTCTGGAGTCTTACTTGGACTACATTACAGATTTCAAGTAATAAAACAATATGGAATTAATTCTGTGCCTGACAAATTCTGAAGAAGAGAAAGGGAACCTTGAGCTTAGCTTGTGTGGAATCACACTGAAGTTGCAGCTCCTCGTTGCTGGGAGGTGCCCACACAAGCAGTGCTGCCATTTCACGAGTAACCAGCTCACATGATAGAGGCGGGGATTGCTGAAGGGATTGCCACAAGTGGCATGCAGGCCCATGGAAACTAATACTTCATTTCAAAATATATCTAATAATTGGCCCTTTTAAGACACTTTTGAATGTCTCCTTGATGGTATGGCTACATAAACGTAATTTTTTTAAAATTGCAACTGCAAACTGAATAATTGCTAGAAGCATATAAGGCATAGAAGCATCACTGATGTGTGGTTGATACACATAAAGAAAAAACCAGAGTTGCAGGTATTTTTGCTGACACTAAATTAAGAAACCACGCATGTTTCTGGAGCTATTAAAGTTTCTTTGAAAAATGTAATGGTTTGAGTATCCTTTTATTTTGGTGCTCTAATCTAAAGCAGAGTTAAGGAATGCAATTTTAATGCTGGTTGCTCAATAAAGCCCGCATAGAAAATGAACTGAATAATTTAAAAGAAAGCTGATTTTTCATCTTGTCCAAGACCTGACTGATGGTTAGGAAAACAAAGAAAGCATCATAATAAGCCCCAGTTACTTCAGTCCATAAAGAGCTGTCATAGTCAATTACTATGCATGTTTCATACTGCTAGAACGTAATTACTGTTTTCTGACCTGAGCACGATTGTGTGTAGTTCACTGAAACATCTGCTCTACAGATTTTGGCTCTCCAGAGGAAATGGTAAAGGGATATTTTTTATTCCTGAATATCACTGTTGAGAAGACACTAGTTCCATAAGAGGACTGAGTGGCACAGCTTCAGGTCAAGCGCTATCTGCACTTCTTGTCACGGCAACTTTGTAAAGGAAGTGGAGGCTGTGGAAAATGAAGACCAAGAGGAATAACCAGAGACAGTGTCATGTGGGCCCGAAGGGAAGAGCTCTTTGATCTCTGCAGAGCAAAGCACAGCCTGTAGCAGTATCTCAGATGATGGGGACTACGATAGGGTCATGAAGGAGAGGGTTATTAATGTAGGGCTTAAAAGGGGAAAAGGCAGAGGTAGTTGAGCAGGAAAGGAGTGTTATGGCAACTGTAACAGTTTCAGCAATGTGTATATGAGTGTCTGAAGATGAATAAAGGGTAAAGAAAGAGAAGCAAAGCCAGAGAGCATGGAGATGGGGTAGCTCTCTGCCCTCAGCCCCAGGCTGAGCTCTGACCACAATGAAAGCAGGAAGCAAGCTTAGCTTCTGGGTTGTTACAGCTTGAAGGTGATGTTTTTCTTCCTTGAAATCTAGCCTAATGCAGTTATCAAGACATCATTGTTTCTTCAAAAAAAAAAAGTTCCTCCCACACTTAAAAAACCCCAAAAAGCAAACAGTTCTGCATGTTGTCTTACCCCCGACCACCAGCATTGTTGACTGAAGAGCTGACAAGCAAGATACTGAGCCCTGCCGTCTCTGGGTGTTGCTGATGCGTCTTTGCCACAGAGTTTGGGTACATGCCAATGGGACACCACGCCAAAGCACAAGTGATGCTCATTTCAGTGCATGTCAGAGGAGGCTACATAAGATGCCTTGGGAATCGAGCCAGAACTGGGGGAATCAGAAGGAGGCGTTGGAACTACAGCCGACTTCAGATTGGAGAGCACCAGCGGTCTGTGGTCAAATCCCTGCTCAAGGTGCCTTCATGGGTTGCTCCAGACCTTTCCACAGACGGATATTTCAGAGCCTCATCAAACAACCTGTCCCTGTTTTTGACCAAAGTTCAGCAATAAGGGACAGTTAGAGGAGAAGCAGAAATTTCTGCTGCTACAGAGCTTAGGTTACAGACCAATCTCAAGTGCAAACTGAAGTCAAATCTCAAAGGGACCTGTAACTTCGTGGGGTTTTGAAACTAGTATTTAGAATTCGGCCTAATTTTTGCGATCTTTCTCAAGATCTCTGCATGTCTGAAGAAAAAATATTGACACATCAGCATATCTCTTTGTTATGTAAGCAGGCACTTGCACTGCAAAGTGAGTAGTCAGTGATGTTGAAAGGAAACATTTTTGAAAGGTTACAGAATTACAGAATGGCAGGGTGGGTCAGGTTGGAAGAGACTACAGTGGGTCATCTGGTCCAAACTCCCTGCTCAAGCAGGGCAATCCTGGAGCACATGGCACAGGATTGTGTCCCGACAGTTCTGGAATATCCCCAGTGAGGGAGACTCCACAACTGGTCGGTCTGTTCCAGTCACTTGCACAGTAAAGAAGTTCTTCCTCATGTTCAGGTGCCCATTGCCTCTTGTCCTATTGCTCAGCACCATTCAGAAGTGCCTGATCCATTCTCTTGACACCCTCCCTTCAGATACTTACAGACATTGATAGGGTCCCCTCTCAAACATCTCTTCTCGAGGATGAATAGTTCCCCCAGCCTTTTCTCCTAAGAGAGATGCTCCAGTTCTTTAGCCATCTTTGTAGCCCTCCATTGGAACTACTCCAGGAGCTCCATGTCTCTCTCATCCTGTGGACCCTGTAACTGGGCACAGCACTCCAGATGTGGCCTTGTCAGGGGTGAGTAGAGGAGCAGGATCACCTCCCCTTCTTGCAATGCTCTTCCTAAAGCACCCCAGGATATCACTGTCGTTCTTGGCCACAAGGACACACTGTGGTTACTTACAGTGTTGTCTGTGCTGCACTGTTGTGTGCTGGGCACCATCAGCAGTCATCTGTGCTTTAAAAAATCTCAAGTGAAAGAAAGAGCTACAGAGGAGATGAGATTAAATAATACCCATTTTGAAAAGCCTGCTGGCACTTAATTTTGCCTATCGTGTACCGAAGAAGGCATAGATGCATATTACTGTCACCCAAGAGATTATTTCCTTCACAAAGAATAATACAACTTATTCAGGGGTGTGAGGGTGGGAAGCCCTTGATGTGGGTGCAGCAGGGGAATATGGCTAATCCTTATGCCTCCCAGGAGTGCCCAGCCACACACAAGTAGGGAGCAGGAGGAGAGGGTTCCCTGAACTCAGTGAGTCTCCATGCACTTGCCACTTGCATGGTCAGAAAAGAGTACAGAGAATGCAAAGAGAAGGGCTTGACTAAGAGCTGTCCCAAAACTGATTTACACAGCTTTTTTATCTCCTTTTAAAAATGATGACCACTAGTAATACCACTAGGTAATTTTTAAACTTTTTTATTATTTTAGGACATCACAGTGGAAACATCTGAAAAAACAGGAGAAATCTGATCACCTTGGCATTTACAACACAAGCAGCAGTGTGAACAGCTGATGCAGAGATGCCTCATCTGTTCTAAGTTAAACAGGGAAGAGACCTGTGTTCATAACCCAATGTTAAACTTAACAGGATTTCTTTTGAGAGGAGTGCTGAGCCATGGATGTCTCTGAGTGCAAGACAAGCTTGAGGCTTTTTTATATACGTAGTATTTTCTTATGTGTCTAGTAACACAACTACCTATTTATGAATCCCTTGTTTAAGACCTGACAGCTTGCTTGGTACTATATGGAAAGTGTAAGAAAGGCAGTCGTTTCTCCAAAAGACTTATTAATCGAGTGCTCAGGTCTTTTTTCTCCTCAGTGTGTTTTCCTCTTCTGAGGCAAACAATAGGAAGACCAGATCAGTACTGGTATAGGAAAAGCACAAGCTGCTTTGAAAACCCCACACCATGGAAGACTCCTGTTTTTCTATCCGCTACCACACCTCCTTGGCCTGGCAGTCTCACAGGGTGGTCCTATCCCCAGAGAAACTCTGTTTCCTGGGTTTAGCTGAGCTGGAAGCAGCACTAATCACAGTGGTTTGTGCTCTGCTTGTTTTGCTACTCCTGATCTGGGGCCCGAATAGGAATCATGGCTATCGAGGAAAATAGTTGATGTTTAAAATTAATCTTCCTGATAGTCAGCTGTAATTAGCAGTTGGCTTGAAAATGCTGGTTTTAGGTGAGTGAAAATGTGTTTCCTCTCACCTCAGTGAGCACTTTGCCTGCGTGAGCACCCTGCAAGGGGCTGGGAGTGGCATAACACATCTGAATTTGCCTTTCCTGAGAGATGAACCAAGTTCAGTAGGGAGATAAAAAGCCTAAAAGGGGATTGCAGGGATCTGGTTGCTGTTTCTAGGTACCTAATGAGGGTGATAGAGGACATGGAGCCAGAGTCTTCTCCAAGATACAAGGATAAAAGGACACAATTTGCACCAAGGGAAGTTCTGAGCATATACTAGGAAAGGGTTCCTCACTGTGACAGTCTTTACACTGAAACAGGCTGTTGAGGGATGCTGTGGGGTCTCTGACCTCGGAGATACACAAAACCTGTCTGGATGAGACCATGAAAAACCTCATCTAATTTTGGTATCAACTCTGTTTCAAGCAGGGAGTTGGACTAGAAACGTACAGGTTTTCCTTCCAATCTATGAAGCTAATGAATATATCGATAAGTTGATACATTATGACAAATTATTCTATGCGATTTTTAGACTCCCGGAAATTATCTTATTATTCAGGGCTAAAAAGAAATCAGCCAGTTAATACAGAGCATGGGAAAGCATGCTTGATCAGACTCCTCTCGGGCAAAGGCTTAAGGGAAGCCTGTTTTGTCTCTAGCACACTCTCTCCTTATATGTTATTCTTATGTCAAATCTTGTAAATAAAGCCGTATGTGTATTTGTGAGGTGATGACAATGACTGCACATATTTACCGTTTAATGGTGCACAACATAGCATGGCATATTATAATTATCTGTCCTAAACAAATGTGAGTGAGCTCTGTAATAACAATTGGTGGTGAATATACTATTTGATAATATCCAATTTTAAATAAAGATACACAACCTTGACTAGCTGAGGAAGAAACCAAGAAACTGTGCATTTATTACTGTCTTCTATGTGCAAACCCCTTGCTACTGGGCTCCTGTGGCACCTCCAAAGCCACCTGTGGTATTAGGGCTAGTTTGAGAGAGCTAGTCCTTTCCCAATGGGGCTGTCAGTGGCAGTGCAGGGTCTCATTGAAATGCTGAACTTTAAGGATACTTTTCCATTTGGATTTCATTATTTGTGCCAAGCAAAGCTGTCATCACAGCCATACATTTCTGTCTGTAATCACAGAATCACAGAATGGTGAGGGTTGGAATGGATCTTTAAAAATCATTTAGTCCAACTCCCTGCCATGAGGAGGGACACCTTCCACTAGACCAGGTTGCTCAGAGCCCCATCCAATCTGGCCTTGAATATTTCCAGGGATTGGGAATCTACCACCTACCTCTCTGGGAAACCTGTGCCAGTGTTTTACCTCCCTCATTGTAAAAAAATTCATATATTTTATCTCAATTGAACCTCCTTCATTTTAAAACCATGATCCCTTGTCCCGTCACAACAGACCCTGCTAAAACGTTTGTGCCCCTCTTCCTTACAGGTCCCCTTTAAGTACTGAAAAGCCATAAGGTCTCCCCATGTGTATGTATTGCAGTTTCTAAGAGCTGGGAATCAGTACTCATTTTCCCTTCAGTCTGTGGTATATCTGCAGGAATATGACCTGAGCCTGGCAACTCCCTCCATGTTACTATTTCTCACCTGAGCAGACTGAGCAGAACTTGTCCTCAGGCTGTGCAACAGCAGTCCCAGCCACCCTGGGACAGGGCGGGTAAGAAATGAAGGAGGGAAAAGTGTTTGCCTCACCTGTCCCTTTTGGGGACACTTTATGAGGGCAGTAGGTGGTGAATATTGTCTCCCTACAGAGAAATGGTGAGGCTTGGGAAAGCCAGAGCAGCTGCATGACAGATGGCTGTCTCTTGCTAGGCAGAGGCAGCAATGCAAACAGGGGGTCAGGCTAAGTGCATTGACTTAAAATCTTAACTTCAACATTTAATTAACATTTCCAAAGTTTCCTGGATCCTTATGAGACTTTTCTCTTTTTGTTGAGAAATAGCCAGTATTGTTTTTGGGCAGATGCCAGCCACTTCTTGGCTTTAAGTTCGTAAGTCTGAACCACACTAGCTTTTTCCCAAGCTTTATGTCTTGATCTCTGATAACATCTTCACTTCTGTGATGGAAATAGCGAGTCTTTACAGAACTCCTCAGATTTTTTTCCATCCAAGTGTGTGTCTGTGTCTATGCACATACCCTGCAGCCAATCTGCTCTAAACTTGCATCCAAGAATTGCACGAAGATTTGAAATCACTGCTTGTAATGAATTTAAAAAAAAAATAAAAAAGAAAAAATCTTTTCATAGGGTATTAAGTAATGCATCTGTGGCTGGTTGCTGGAAGAGTGGCTTACAGCTCAGCAAGTGTGACAAACATGAAAAAGGATATAGCGCAATGTAGAATAAGAGGATCCAAAAAAAGGACAGAGCAGTGAGACTTTAGAAAGGCTTGGGGTGAATGCCATTAGAAATCTCCCTAATGAACACAACACCTGGGTCTTGCAAGAAAAGGCTACAGGCCAGAAGGCCAAAAAAAGTGCTTGGAGGGACAGCCCCAATGATTTAATGCTACATCTAGCCTGAGCCAATGCAATGCAGTCTTACACATCAGGGAAATAAAACACTTGCTTAGAGAGCCTTGCTTAAAGAATGCTCGTAAAGAAAAATTCTTGTGTATTCTGTATTGCTGTATTGGCATATTCTGTATGCTAAATATGACATTTTACATTTGAACAGTTTTGTTTCCTCCTCCAATGTTTTGGGGGAGACAATATCTGTTAGAAGCATGATTTGGAAAAGTCAAATATCTGAAGGAACAAACAAGGAAATACAGATACTTTATGAAGCCTTAATTTATTCTATAAATTTAATTTGTCATTGGTCTTCTCATTCTTGCTCTGTTTTTTAACTCAGACACTGAAATCATGCAAATGGAGCAACTCACATGGCAGTGCATGGCCTTGTCTACTCTGGTTTGCTCAAGACACTGCTATTCTTGTCTCAGGTGTAGTCACCAGAGGGAGGTGGACACGTGGGCCTGCTCTTCTCATGCTCATCCCAGGAGGGGAATTTGTAAGTAGTGACCAGAAAAGTTTTTCCAGGTTAGTGCATTTCTATGTAGACCTTGTCAGGAGATGTCTGTTGTGGAGTTATTTGAAAAATATCATAAAAAAACCTATCCAAACAAACAAAACCAACCCTTTCCTAAGTACGAACATGTCTTACTGAAGCAGCCACACCTCAACCAGCAGCATCATCTTGGTAAAGTGTTTCACCTGCATCAACAGAGGGCACGATTCCCATAGAAATCACCCTCACTCTTTATTTAAATGAGGCCCGGGCAAAGCTTAGCTGGTAACGCTCTGAGCCTTTGGGTCTTAAAGAGAAAAGCATCTGCTGCTGCTTCTCTCCCTACTCGGGTGTCCAGGTGGTTTTGGGTGGGCATTCTGTATTTCACATGGCCATTGTGCATGTATTAACATAAGTGGCCACTATCCAGGCTAATTTCCCACAAGCTGTTGAGGTAATAGGTCTCCAGTTTTTTAAACTGGTTGTTGCAACCTGACACCAAAAACCCTTTTAAATGTAGCCCATTGAATCTACGCAGCCAACTCTTTTCTTTCCTGGTGGTTGCTCTGTCTATGTTCCTTGTGGAAGCATCAACAAAGCATTGCTTTTATAAATTTCAGCCTTAGTCAGTATGTCACTGGATTTCAGATGGATCCTTCTACTTCAGTAGTTATTTGATAATAGTCAGGGCTCATGGTTTGCTGTTATAATCCTTGTGGTTATCTCTCCCTGCAGCAGATCTCACCATCTGCTTTAGCATTGCTGCCTGGGGCATTGCAGTCCCTTTTTTCTCTCTCTTTCTGAAAATTATGTAGTCTACTTCATTTCTCTAGTCAGCGAGGAGAAATTAGCTGATTTCAGAAGCAGGTGGCCAATTTTTGTAGCCTTAGCTAGCAGCAAAGCATCTTCAGCCTTGGTGTCACATGGAAGAAAGCCCCAAGATCAGTATGTTTCATGGTCCTGTGGGATTCAGCTCTGGGTTTGGGCTCTTTGATTTAGACTCATCTTCCATGGACGTAAAATAATTGTTCTGGTGTGGGCACACCAAGAAGCAGCTGAGTGCCACTTGGCTGTTACTGAGCTTGAGGCTGGCAGGGACCCAGTACAGAGATGGAGTGGGAGGGGAGGTTTCTTTTCCTTTTCCCCATCTTATTACTCGAGGTGGAGGAGAGTTGCAGGCACAGCTCAGTCCTCCTACCTGTGTTTTGGAGAAGCTGTAGACAAGCTCTTGGTGATGTTTGGCAGATGGAACTGTGTGAGATGCTGCATGTCAATGTATCATTGCCTGCACCAGCTCCTGACAAGGAGTATGCTTCATAAGGAAACCACAGAAGCAGAGTCCTTTTTTAATGCTTCTGAGCATGATCCAAAAGAATGCGGCTGTTCTGTGTGTGGGCAGGGGCAAAGTGTGACAGTCTGGCAAACTCTGAAGAGCTATTATCCAAAGAGACTCATCTGGAGAGTAGGGACTGGAGCCCAGCTGTGGCTTTCAGCAGTTGTTGTTGGCTTGGGTATCTGGCTATGGCCACTGGTAGCACAAAATGGAGCTGGTGGAAGCTATGTGTCACCAAGATGTTGCATGGAGAAAGTATGAAAAGGTCTTTTCTCATTCTGAAAATTTATGTCAAAAAATAAAGGAAATATCCTGTAAATGCTTTCCCTGTGCTTTTGATTTTATTTTGCTCTTTCTGGATAGAGTAGGGTGTTTCTCTCATCTTTGAGCTCATTACCCAAAACTCTAAGGAAAAAATAATAGCTAAAAAGAAAGTGAACCAAAGCAAGGGTTGTGTGGCCAGTGTTGCAGACTGCTCTGTACCTTGATGGGAAGTTACTGTGTCTCACAGTGGGCTCCCAGTTCTGACTTGGGTACTGCTGAAATAGAAATATCCTGAAAGATAATGTTTAGACATTGAAGCACTTAGTGTTTGTAACCTTGCACTAACTCCCCGTTCACCCTTTACACTAGAGCTCTCCTTGAACAAGCAGCTGTGATGGAGAATGTCGCACTTGAATCCATTTAATGTCCTCTTGAGAGCCTTTAGAAGGCAGATTCTCAGTTGATATAGGTCAGCATGACTTGCAGGAGCTGACATTTTGAGATTCGCTCTCCACTGAGACTAATTAGATAGTGCATAGGAGTAAGCTCACATGTTTTGCTGTGTGAGGTGAGATCTGTGTTGCTTTTCATAAGAGGAATCTGTGGAAGAAGCTGATGGCTGGGAATAGCAGGCCGGTCTGACCAGGCACTCTCCCAGTTTGTGTGGAAACCCTTTTGGCTTCTTCAGGGTCCTCAGAAATTAATCAGTGCAATCACAAATACTTCTTCTCTGCTCCCTTCAAGACTCACTATGGGCTCAGATATTTCTTAACCAACCTGTAAGAGGAAGGGTAAACTATGCACCCCGCATGCGTCCTCCCTGTTCTTGGTCTCTCCTGCTTTGCTAAGGTGGACAGATAACACGAAGGTGAAAACTCTCTCCTGATCTGGAAGCTGTCTGAAATCAGGAAAGGACTAAAGTCTCCAATGTGGGAATTTCACAAGCTACCTGACAGGTTGACCAAAGCCAGGCTCAACTGAAGCCTGGACATTAAGAGGATTTTAGAGAGTGAAATATTGGGCTGCCAGGAACGAGGGATTGTGAAAATGAAGCACTAATAGAGTTATCTATTTTAAGCTTGTTGTGCATATGGGAAGAGAGAAAGAAACAGTAGGATTTGAGATATCGATGTGTTTGTAGCTGTTTTTATTTTAACTGCTGTAACAGCTGGTGATGGATGATGCTATTCTAATGAAGAATATTCTTCTGTAGAAAAGCAGTGATTTTCTCCAGCATTTATTGTCCCTTGGGTTTTGAGTTACTTGTGGTTTACTCTGTGTTGCATATTTTATAGTTTTCCAGTTTGATTGGCATTTTGCTGAATCACAGCTTGGTTTTTAATTTCCCAGTGACTCAGGAGCTGGTAGCTGTTGTGTGGGAATATGCACTGCAGTGCTGGGCAGTAGTGTAGCTCGAAATACAAGGGGCAACACAGCAAAAAAAAAAAAAAGAACAGCTCGTGCTTGACTGTAGTGGTTGGATTTAGCTACAGTGACCTTCTCATTACTGGATTGTAGGGAATAACAACAGAGGAGAAAAGTGGCCGATATCAAAGGCCCTCCACCTCTTGCTTCAGAAATATATTTCATCTGTAAAAATTCAATTTTCAATTAGGTGTAACAGAAACCTCTGAGGAAAAGAAATTAATCTATTGATATACTGTGCTTCTGCCAGGGAAGGAACAGCTTTTCCAAAATGCCACTATAGCTAAAGCAGGAAAGGAAGGCCTACATTTCTGCTTTAATTTTAGAGAAAGCAAATAAGGCAACTGCTACATCAGCTGTGGTCTTTGATAAGCTGTTTGCTGATAAATGAGGGGAGAGGTTCCAACACCATAATTATCTCTCTCAAACATCACACTGTCCATGACTTTTCTTTGAGTGAAGAAGTCTGTAGGAACAGTTATTGCAGACTTGCTGACTCAAGCCCTTCATGTTCCAGGGTCAAAAGTGAGTTGCTAAATACAATTCTGACTAGGCTATTCAAAGACATCCCCTTCAGGGACATGTTTTGAAAATTCAGGCTGGGAAAATACATGAGTGACTGTGACTGTGATTGCTGTGGCAGTGAGCATCACTGCTGGCCCATTGGAAGCAATCTCCTAAAGGGTGGGAGGAAAGAGCCTATCATAATAAGGTTTGCACAGGAAAATGTCCCTTTGTCTATAAAATCCACAAATTAACGAACTATGTCCGCTAGTGACAAGCAGTGTCATCTCAGAAAGGGCTTTGTGTTCTGTCCCGAAGATGTGTAGAGCAGTGTTCACCTCTTGCCAGCTTCTGACATGTTTTTACCACAAGTGCAGAGTTTTGCCTTTGGAAAGATCACAGTTAAAGTAAAATTTGTGGCAAGACTCAAGGAGTAAAGTTTGCAGAGGGTACTATTTTACTGATTCTTTTGTTTGGGAGAAAGATATAGATGCCATCTGAGCACCCCAAAGCCCACAAACCGGACCCACAACTGTAATTACAGATCTATTGAGCTCTTTTTCAGGTAAACACAGGGCAAAATTTTCTACCAGTTACAGTTACTAGAAACCAGTCACGGGCCAGTACAGTGTCTGTACAAGTAGTGCAGCGTTTTCCATTTCAAAGCAAGGTGTTTATTCCACAGGGTATAGGAGGAAGGTGGGAACATGCCACCTGATGCAAAGAAGATCTGTACAGACATTGAAATATTCCAAGACAACACTTTGCAGATATCCCAGCAATCCCAGGCCTCGCAGCAGGGTGTACTGGGAGAGGAGAAATGGGAAGTATCCACAGCTGAGGGAATATTGGTGTTGGTGGAGCCTGTGGGCTTGCAGTCTGCCATGTGGACAAAAGACCATGTATCCCAGCCACAGAAAAGGGATGCCTGATGCTTCCGGGGGAAGGAAAGTGATCACAGCCTGATCCCTTTACTCTGGAGAGGGAATTCCATGTTCCTGTTCTGGACTGACTGAATTCAGACTACATCTGTCCCAGGTGCTGGTACAGCAGGTGATACAGGAACAGAGAAGAGATGGTCTGTCAGATACCCCTCCTATGCTGAGTGCATGTATTTTATATGCCATTGGTTCTGAGGTGAATTCTTAATTCTTCCTTGCTGTCTGTTCCAAAACACATCTTCATCAAAGTATACTTTTTGCTCTTCAAAATGAATGTTCAGTCATCGTAATTTTCATATTGCTATTTAAAATGGTACTTTGATGGATACAAATGGTTCAAAGGTCTTAAAACATGCACAAAAACTACTGTATTTCTCAGCCTACAATATTATTGATACAAACAAATGCTACCTAGCCTGCTGGCAAGCTTGAGACATTGAAATACCAGCGTCTTTTCCTGCAAAATAAAAAATAAGAGAGAATAGAGCAAGATTAACCTGTTTCAATTGCTAACTCAGTTCATAAAGTGCAATCAGGCCTCAGATTGAATATATGATGGAGTGAAATCACTTTTCAATTCCCTACTTGACTATAAGATGCTCCCAGAAAAATACTTTCCTAACTGTAGAACAAATCAGTTTTCTGAAGCAAGCTTTGGGCCTCAACTTTTTCTTCAAGGAATGCTTTGTTTATATATTTTAATGCATGTAAAGTCAGATTTTTTGAATTGACCTGGTATTCAGAAGTAAAATATAATAGCTGATAGATATGCTTAGCCTTTCAGCAGCATGATGTAGGCATTATTGTCTTGTGAGACGATGCTTTGGTATTCAGGCACATTCACATTTGACAAAATGAATTTTTTATCATTCTGAAACACTTTTGCCAGATGAATAAAAGTAACTCAGAATTTGTTATAGTCTTTAGGATCACATTATGACTATCTGTGGGTGGATTTTGCTGCACAGTTCAGCATATAAATGGAAAAATTATCTAGAAGTAAATTTCACCCCACTTTTCTATCAATTTGTGTTTCTTCATGCTGTGTTCCAAAATCATCTGTAAAACATAATCTGTTGTCAAGATTCAAGCTGTTTGGCTGTAGCACACTCTTTGCAGACACCAAAGTTCATAATGCAGGACTCCTGTCCCCAAAAAACCTGAAAGCAACAACCAAAATACCCCATGCCAAACCCTTGGATTATTTATTTTTAATTCTGTAATAAAAGCCAGATAGGCAAAAATTTTGTGATTTCCAGAGTTTCAGACAAATTGAGCCCATAGAGACAACTATGAAGACCTGAGCCAAGACTCCAGTTTTATCCTCTGCTGAAAACAAGGAGCACTATATTACAGGAAATATGTGGATTTTTTATGATCAAACTGTATAGTACAGCTATGAGCAAACCTTGAATAAAATTTTCTTAATTTATCACCAAGGGTACAAATACGATTAGCATTATAATCCACTCTTTCTGCTTGAGTCACTTTGACATCATCTTCCGCATTTTCACATTTCTTAGCAAGGACCCATTCACAAGCTTTGCTAGAAGCTAGGCTGGAACGTCTTTTATGATCCGCTCCATTTTCATGGTGCCTTACACTTGAGAAGCTACCGTAAAGCCTTATGGCAGTTATTGTTATCTTCATAGATCTGTGCAGAATCACTTCTCTGCACCTTCTGGGTGCAGAATGTCTCCTTTAAAGGGGCTGGTTTGAACTGCTATGGCAGATTAGTGACTGTCACACCCAAGACGTACACAGATTAACTTGATCACTTGAAAACACATAAATAGAACTTATGTTTAACATTAGGTCATTCTCACTCTATCTGTTCTCTACATTCAGCATACCAGATTAATACTGGCTTAATGCAAGCAGTAAGTAAATCCGGATAAATGCATGGGATATAACAAGCCTGAGATGCCGAAAGGTAGAATTGTATAGGTTAGCTCCCAAGGATTTAGGCAGGCAGGAACTATTTGGAAAATACTTTTCAGATATTGGGGTGGTGGGTTTTTGTTTTTTGGTTTGGGGGGTTTTTTTTGAGATTGAAGTTATTTCTGTACAAAAGACAAAAAGGTCAAAAGGACAAAAGTATGTCCTCAGCTACTGAACCTTACCAGAGACCTCCACATGAACTGTAAATCCATCCCCCTGCTCCAAATTAGTCTTTGCAGCCCAGCAGTAGGACAGCAGTGTAATAGGACGGAGATGCAATGCGGTGAGCCTCTGTGGCTCCAGCTTTCGCTTGCTCTCTGGCTTCTGCACCTGGGCAAGCATTTGCACCGACCTCTGGAAAGGTCTCCCTAAAAGCTTGAGAGCTTGGAAGCAGTTGGCTGTAGCAATGGTCACAGTCCTGCCTGGCAGCCTTCTCTCTGAGTCATTTCAACTGAGTGTCCATATCCACTGTCCCCTGGCATTCACAGTGACCCATTCCATAAGTCTTCTCCTCTGCATACCTTTCCATTATGAGCATCACAGGTGCAAAAGCAGAAGTACAATGTCTTAACAGCCAAAATCTCAAATATACAGTTTTCATTTCAGATGTGTAATTTAGTTCTGCTCTGAGAGTCAATTTCTGGTCAGTGAAGATTTTTCATCCCAAGAAATAAATCAAAGAAATAGGAGACGGTCACCCAAGACAAGGGATGACTCATTTGCCAATTGAAGCTCAGCTCCAGATACTTCAGGCCAAGAAAAATATGAACTGAGAGAAGTTTTATGTTTTGGTTGTAGCACTAATGTCTTCAAATGGACTTTTGGGGTGGTTTGCTTTGCGAAATTCAAAACCAGCTATGTTTAGCGTGTAGTAAAATAAGTAAGCAAAAATATCGTGTGATAATTATGCCTGTACAAAAATAGCATTCTGCAGAAGTTTAAAAGTATTCTAAAAATTTGATGTCTGTAAGAATACTAATTAATTCTTTTTATGGTAGAAATATTGAATGAAGCATTGAGAAATGTTTGTGAAGGAAGGCTTTATACAGAGGCTTTGTAGAGAGGACCATATATTCAGTTTGATCATTTCTGTGTGATCAGATACGTTAATAATGGCATTCTCTTTTTGTTGAACTAATCTGATCATTACGCATTTTTGCCAGTAGGGCTGGTAGTGTTAAATTCTCAAGTATTGAAGCAGGTGTGATTTTTGTTAACGCACGTTTTTCAAATGCTTGCATAGACAGAGATGGATGTACAACAAATACTGTCACACATTCCCTGTCAGTCTCATGGCCAAGGCAAGCATCTTGTAACATCTACATTGCTAATAACATGGGTTACCACTTGATTACCTACTAAAGTAGCTTCAGTTGAAATGGATATTTCAGTGTTGACTAATATCTTGAAAATAATCTCCTTGTTAAAGAACTGTATGCTGGGATGGACAAACTTTCAGGACAAAGAAGGAGAATTTATTGGCTGAGTACATAGTAAGTAATATGAGCATGTTAAATATGTCCAAAAAATCAGTTTCTTTAAGCGGAATCTAAGCCGGTTTTGCATTCCTTTTTATTATACTTGTTTGGAACAGGAGCTTGAAAATTGTGATAGCAGATGAGTTACTGATCTAATCCAGTATTCAGCAATGAATGAAGAAGCTTTGAGACACACATGAAAAGATTTTGAAATGGGCAATCATAAATTAACCTTTTGAGAAAATAAGTTTTTTTTATAATGCCATTTGATGGGAAGCTGGCATGTGCCCTGAATAATGAAAGCTTATAACACTTCCAAAACTCATAGTTTTTTAAATTAAATGTTTTACTGTAATGGTAGTTTTTATCTTTGTTCACAATGTAGTTCAGTTATTGTTTTGGATCCTGTGAAGCTCTTTCCTTTAATGGTGGGGGAACATGTAGCTCCTGGATAATGCCTTTTTCCAGTAATTTTCCTAGCAGCTCTAAAGAAGATCACTATAATTAAAAGATTCTCCTTTTTAAACTTAAGCTGTATAATGAGTTTTATGAAATAAACTGTGCTTAAGAAACGGTTTCACAATTTAACGTATGCCATATCTTTAACTTTTTTCAGTTATTTTTCATAAGATTTCCACTAGGATCTTATACAAAACGCAGACAATGAAATTACTGCCAGAAGTATTGAAGTCCACATGTTATCAGCAGGTTTAAGTCTCTCTTCTGGATGATTCCACTCTGTATTTGGCCCTCTGATAATCTGAGGTCAGGCAGATATCAGCAGTGTTTTACTCTTTCTCAGTCTTGGGGCCCAAGAACTGCAAATCGTGGGTCTGGCAAGTGTCCCCTGAGCTGAGCACCCATGCTTTGGGCTTTCCTGTTATTTGGCAACAAGGGGCAGAGGTGTGTGTTATCCCTCCTTTCCGTGACCATCTGGTGAGCTTCGTGGTGTCTGCACAGGGAGTCAGCTGGACAACTCGCAATCCCTCAGGCATTGCACTGGAAATACCATCTTCCTGCTGTCCCACTGGTTCATCCTGTGGAGGTCCCCAAGGTGGAGGGCAGTGACAGCCAGGCTGTTGGGCTTTGAAATGAGCTGCCATGCCTTCTCAGTACTGGTTCTGAGCAGCACTGTTTGGCTCTGAAAACGGAGGTTATGCTCTGCACTGCAGATGTGCAGGGATTATGTCAGTAATTTGCAACAGTGTTGGGAAACTGTTTTTGAAATTATTAAATGGATGAATTTGCTACAGCAATCTGAGTCTAAACCTTGCCATGACCAAAGCAGTGATTTGGGCTCATTAGCTGGGTGAAACAGAGAAAAACAATTTTGAGCACCAGTTGTTACAAACCCTTTGTGACAACAAAGATAATTTGCAGAAATTACTTCATGAGTTATTTCTGAATAACACATATTTTAGACGAGTCCTGGATTTCTTGTCAATAGCATTAAAGAAAGGTGGTATTTGTGAACCATTTAGCCATATGATTTATGTGCTTCCAGACTGAAGGTGTTCCCTGATATGTTCTTCTTCCTCCTTTTTTTCCTGGTGTGATAAAACTTCAGTAACAAGTGCCAAACAATTACATATTCCCACCAAACATGGCTTTGCATTTGTCAATTCTTCGGTGTTACTGAGCGATACATTTAGTTTCTAGGTATCTTCCTTCCCCTCTGGGGACATGAAAGTACCAGAAAGTATAAGAGCTCACCTTACATTTTTAAATGAGTTTCTAAGCTGCAGGTGCTGCTGTTCATCAATACATATAGAGATCCATGACAGGATTCCAGCAATGACTAGCCAGAGAAAAATATCTTGCATTACTCACATTGGGGATGCAGCAGCTCCTGTACCCTGGCACAGACTGGCCCATCCCTGAACATTTAGTGCAGGTGTCATTCCCTGGCCAGCAGTTGCCCTTGGGGTTAGTAGATGGTACTGGAGACATGAGCCATGAACAGCAAGAAGGGTCACCGGGCCTTGCATCACTCCTGTTGAAATCACCATGCCTGATGATGCAGCGATAGGTGTGCTTTCTCTACTCCCCATCCCTTTGTTGAGGGACTGCAAATCCGTGCATTAAAATAGCAACAATGGGAGTATGAGATCGTTTTCCCACTAACAGAAGTGCTGAAATAGGCAAACTGTGAACAAAAGGAGCAGTGCTGCAGAGAGAAATCTTGTGAGAAATCCGTATTCTACTCCAATAGCAATCAGGTGGTTGGCTTGTGTTATATTTCATTCTCCAGACAACTCTGCTCCAGCGCTATAATTCTGACTTAATTTCTGGTGTGTAATGCTTTATTAATTTTGAACTTTTTTCATTCACTTCAGTGTAAATGCCCAACTAGCCTTGGAGAAAAATAGAGAATTCTTTCATTACACATTTCATTCTTTCTTACACATTTCATTAACCTTCCCTCTGCCACCAAAAGATTTCCTTCTGAGGCTTCATTGCCATGTCAGGAAATTTTTTTCCCGTTTTATGGAACTGTATTTAAAATACGACATCCCCAAAGTGTGTGTGTTCAATCATGTCCAGCCAACAGATGCCAGGCACCATGGCCTCATGGTATGACAGTTTGGGAGGTTGTTAAGATGTAGCAGCCAATTATCTGTGTTGTAGCCTTGAGTGTGCGTACCAAAAATTATGTCTACAGCTGAGCTGAAGCATAAAATATCTGCAATGGGTGAAATTTCAGGAAGAGAGCCTTTTCTCCTGCTTCTCCTTTTCTTTTTATTTATCCTTGAGAAAGGCAATGCTTAAGGACAGAGACAAAGGGAAGGAAATGAAGACAGATACTACAATGTCCTCTGAGATGAAGGCCTAATCATATGGTTTCTGTACATGTGGTCTCATTATCAATCTGTTGTTGAAGGTAGCACGTGCAAAGGAAATAAGTAGATGATTGATTTGCATGAAAAAGGCTCATACAGGTCATTTCGCTTGACAGGACAAAAATACAGTAACTTATGATCTGTGAAAGCATCAATGGAAACAATAACCGAACACAACAAACTTGTCAGTGAAAACCTCCGTTGTTGTCTGCAGTGGGAAGCTTGCCTGTGTCACCGCTCTGGGAAGCTTGTCCAAAAAGCAGTGGAATGGATGAGGGCCTGTGTAGTATAATGGGGTTCCTGACACCTGGCTGGGCTCAAGCCTCGATGCCGGCACCCGTGCCTGAGGGCCTGGTCTGGTACCGCTCCAAGCGATGGGTGGGTGACTCACCCTGAATGTGCCCGCTCAAAGTGAGGCACAGTTTGAGGCACAGATTGACCACAGGAACCAGCAGGAGATAAAGGGTTCGGGAGTGGGGTCTCCGTGAGCTCTCCTTTATTGAAGGGTGGGGACGAGGGTTCCAGGCGGGAGAGTTGGCAGGGAGAAATTCCCCGAGCACAGGGTGTGCAAGGGGTTAAAAGGGGACCAGAAAGGGGAGGAGTTTAGGGTCACAGCCAACCGGGGTAAGGCTTAGGGGAGGATCTGAGGGATCAGGGTCCAATAAACACATCTGAGGGGAGGGTACATAACATAACAACCAATCAACAACCAAATACGACAGAACTTTCCAGAACAGAAGGCGGAACTTAGGCTTAACAGACAACCGGTGTTGCCACCGAGAGAGAGAGAGAGGGTGGGCCCTAGACACTAGTCCTGTCCTCCGACTCCTCCCCCCAAGAGGAGGCATCAGCATCGGAGGCGGGATCTTCAATGCCAGCCATGGCAATGTGGGGGGAATGACCCACCACAGGGCTGATGGGCCAGGGTATGGCACCAGAGGGGGCCCATGGAAGAGGCTGGGTATCTGGACTTCTCGTTGGCCCAGTATCGTGGTTTAACCCCAGCCAGCAGCCAAGCCCTACACAGCCATTTGCTTACTCCCCCACTGGTGGGACTGGGGAGACAATCAGAAGGGTGAAAGCTGGAGAACTCATGGGTTGAGACAAAGAACATTTAATAGGGAAAGAAAATCTGCACATGCAAGCAAAGCAAAACAAGGAATTAATTCATGCTTCCCATGGGCAGGCAGGTGTTCAGCCATCCCCAGGAGCGCAGGACCTCATCACACATAACAGTGACTTGAGAAGACAAAACTCCATCACTCCAAACATCCCCTCCTTTCTCCTTCTTCTCCCCATGAGTTTATATACTCAGCATGATGCCATATGTTCTGGAATATCCCTTTGGTCAGTTTGGACCACCTGTCCTGGCTGTGTCTCTTCCCAATCTCCCACGCACCCCCAACTTCCTTGCCAGTGTGGCAGTACAAAAAGCAGAAAAGGCCTTGGCTCTGAGTAAGCCCTGCTCAGCAACAACAAAACCATCTCTATATTATCAACCTGTGTTCAACACAAAACCAAAACACAGCCCCTGTGAAGAAAATTAACTCTACCCAGACAAAACCAGCACACCCAGGAGGAAGGTATTATTTGTGTGGCAATACAGAGCTGCAAAAGTCATAAAAACAGCTTTTGGTTTTGGAAAATAGTGATACAATTTTCATATAAACAATGTATAAAATGCTTTCCATGGTTCTACTGTGAAGTAGTAACCTTGTTCCCTAGCTGCTGATTGAACATCCTTGTGGCAAAGAGGCCCTTGTGTCATTCACTCCCTCCCTCCTCTACCAGTCCCAGCATCATGCCATGATGGTGGACCTGGTGGTGGTTCCAGCAAGGGACTGCATAAGGGGCCACACAGCAGAGTCCTTAAATTGCAGAGAAGTTCTGGGAATAGAGCAGGGCCAGACAGCGTCTTTGCTTTTACAGCCAAATTGATGCCGAAAGGTGTTGAGTTTGGGGTGGAAACATAATTATCGCAGATGATAAAAACCAGCATTCCTCTACCCTGGGGAGCATTCGCCTAGACTACTGTGTAAATTGAAGCCTTGGCCTTGCAGGTGTGCATGGGTGAACAACAGATCTCTTTTGGTTTGGCTCTCACCTCATTGTAAAGGTTCTGGTCCTCCATTTCAGTTAGGACAGGCCAAAGATAGGAAAAACCTGTGCTGGGGCACCACCTATGGCACCACCATGGTCCACTCAAAAACCAATGCTCATTCCTGAGCAAGGGAAATTTCAAAGTTTCATGTGAAATAGAGAAAGCAAGTTGTGTTGAAATGTCTCTAAGGCAATGAGTATGCCCTCTTCCTCCCAGAAGTAGCCTGCAGAAAGGCAGATCTCATATTCTGCTCACTGTTCCTTCTCAGCAGCCTCTGACTGCTACATCTGTCCTCTTTATGTTGCCCAGGTGTCAGTCCTCCTTTATTTGACTTTCTACCTGTAGAGGAGCAACGCCCAGCATTACAAATGTGAAGAAACTTGCTGGTGCTGGATATACAGATGTGAGCGTGGGATGGTCTTTTATGAAGGTAGGAGCTTATATAGGCAAACAACAACGGCATATTAGCCTCCGGTAAGAGGTTAAGCATGCCTTTATTCATTGGTACCTAATTCTTCTTGGCTGCTGTTAGTGAAAGAGATGCAAATTTTACTTTCACAGCTGTCATTGAGCATGAGACATCAGTCCTTCTCTGCCATCACTAGCCTGTTTCCTGGGAATTACTGAATCATAAAGCAGGGGAACGAAATCTGAACTTATAAGTACCAGGGTTCCCCTGGATGCTTCTGGCTGTGTTTGTCCAATGCTATTTCCTTTCTCAGAAAAGCCGCCTGTGTAACACAACTTGGACCATTGCAAAATATAGGTGTAAAAGAAGAGATGCCAATATGAAATATCCATAGGGAAATGGTTGTTTATTCCCTGAAGATTCCTTCCTCCACCTAATGTTATCCAAATGCAAAATGCCATCTTGATCAAGTGTCATATCTGGAGCAGAGAAGATCTTTCATTTTGATTAAACCACTCTTGAAATTAATTGTTGCTTACTGTGCTGTCTTAGAGTTATTAGCTCATGTTTGCTGTTCCTCTGTTCTGCAATCCTGCTCTTGTCTGTCTGCGAACATTTTAGTGTCTCTAAAAGTTCCATCGCGAAGTGTAAAGACCACAGTAACTCTTGTGAGTTAACTTCTGAACATTTTGTAGCAGCTGGGATGCTTTATCTCTCTGGGGTTGCAGATGTTGCATGATGGCTGGGGATGGGGTAAGGAAAGGCAATACTGGAAGATTGTATGCGCAATTTACATGGAGGGATTATTAGCTTTGTGGGAGGTAAACTGTAATATAGCTTGGGGATATGAATATTTGATTTTTTGACTGGGGAAAAGCTTTCAGTCTCCCAGGAAGTCACTGTTTCAAAACAGATTCTGCTTGCAAGTATTAAGCATGAAAGTGAAGGTGAGTGGTGATGCAGGGCATTGATGACAGGGTTACAGGGTTCAAGAAGATAGAGACACACAGATGAACTCTAAGGTGTTTTAGAAGGTTTGAGTTGCTTGATTTGGTTTTGTTGCAGTACAAGCTGTTTTTAACATGGTTCTCTCCCAGGCCTATGCATCCAAACAAGAGGGGAGCACTCATTGGTTTGGACTGTTTTGTCCAGAAATGATCTCACACTTCAGCTGTCCTGTGGTCTGTACTCTCTCCAAGTGCAGCACTTGACAAACCAGGTCCTTGGTGAAGTCTGGCAAGGCAAACTCTCAGTGTATGGTGTGTTTGCCTGGGGACTTGTTGGGGGTGGGGGATGTGCATGAGTCTGCAGCTGAGAGCACAGACCACGGGTTTGCCAGTAACTAGCAGGGAGCTGCGGCTGCTCCACAGTCCCCTGGCACGTCTTGCAGTCCAGTTTTAATTGGCTGCAGCTTGAATTTGCATTCTGCCTTTTCTGACATTCATCATGTGGGTAATAGATGCACACACAGGCTGTCCTTATACAACAAAGAAGGTGCAGAGCTAATTTAAAAGCACTTGTGAAAATTCCAACATCAGAGAGCTTATTAAAACAAAAGCCCCCAAACTGCTGGGTGTACTTCACTGCAGTGAACCTGGCTATTGCTGAGATTCATCCCACCTTACCACAAGCTGGGTTTTGCTTTTCTTCTTCAACATACATATTTCTGTAAGGGAAATACTGCCATAGCATTGCACAAGCACTTTCCAAATGCTTTGTTTACACAGGAATACATGCTTTGTATTTCAGGTTTTAATCTGTTCTTTCATACAGTTATTCTTTCAGTTGTTGGGTGTATTTTCCCCACAGCAACATATTTGGTTTTTTCCTTTCTCTCAGCTCCTGGGTTATTTGTGCCTCTGTTTTTAACTGCAAAGGTCAATACAGCGGACCAAATTCAGCTTTGGTGTAACTGTATTGGATTAAATGTGCAGCATTGTCACATTTTTATATTGCATTTCAATATTAATTATTAATGTTTGTACCTAGCACATTGATTTAAAGGGCACTGCATAAGTTAAATGCTCTTTCGTGAGACTGAAACCATTCCTGGCCACACTGAGTGACATTGCAGAACTATTGTGCTGCTCTCACCAGAATCCTTGGCAATCGCAACACTGTTTGTCAGACACTGATATAAAAACCTGCAAAACCAAACTCAGCAAACAGCAGTGTGAGTAAATGCAGCTTTCCTTGTACTCTGGAACTTTCTATGTGTGTGTAATAGCCACAGCCAGTGAGGAGGAAATCATAACTATGAGACACATATGGACAGAGACATATCTTTTCATACATGTAATTATAGTCTTCAATGTACCTTTTTACTTTTGTTGTACTTCTTGCTGACTGTACCTGATTTTATAATCTGAAGAAAAATAACTGCATAGAATCATAGAAAGGCTTGGGTTGGCAGGAGCCTTGAAGATCACCTGGTTCCAATTCCCCATTATGGACAGGGACATCTCGCATTAGACCAGGCCGCTCAAAGCCCCATCCAACGTGGCCTTGAACACTTCCAGGAATGAGGCATCCACAACTTCTCTGGGCAACCTGTTCCAGTGTCTCACTACAGTCACCACGAAGAGGTTTTTTTCTAATATCTAATCTAAACCTACCCTCTTTCAGTTTGAAGCCATTCCCCCTTGTCCTGTCACCACCTGTAAAAAGTACTACTTGTAAAAAGTCCCCCTCCAGCTCTCTTGTTGCCCTCTTTAGGTACTTGAAAGTTGTTACAAGGTCTCCTCAGACCCTGCTCTCCTCCAGGCTGAACAACTCCAAGTCTCTCAACCTGTCCTCCTAGGAAAGGTGCTCTATCCCTCTGATCATCTTTGTTGCCCTTCTCTCTACTCAGTCCAACAGGTCCGTAACATTTTGTGCTGGACGTCCCAGAGCTGGATGCAGCACTACAGGTGGGGTCTCACCAGAGCAGAGGGGCAGAATCCCCTCCTTTGCCCTGCTGGGCATGCTGCTTTAGATGCAGCCCAGGATACAATTGGCTTTCTAGCATAGAGGGTCTTTACATTTTGGAGAAATCTGTATGTTCATGAGAGGGTTTTTTCCCCACATGTGTTTCATGAAGGGATGCATGTGAAATGCTTGAGCCCAATCCCTTGCTTTACACCAGCTTCGCTGTGCTCGGCCAGCCTTGCACCCCAAGGATCACACGGGTTCCAAGGCCAGCCTTTCTGAGGGCTGGTCTACAAGGACGAGTGTTCGGTCTTCCTGTTTGGGTGAGAGACTCTGAGAGCAGACAATTGCATTTCCTGAAAAGGAAAAAGGCATTAATTCCTCAGTGAAACAGTGTGGCAACGTTGGCAGCTCTTGGTGCAGCCATTCTGGGGGAGCAAAGTCTCCATCCCTTGTGCGAGCTCCAGGCTCCTGAATTATGTCCTTTAGCAGTCTTTGGCAATCCTACCAATTTGTTGCCAGCATTAATTATTTCTGCGATGAACAGCATCTTTCTGATGCCAGCTGATGCCTATTACTTGTATTAGTAAAAGGGATGTTGTAATTGGCACTAGAAATGAATATTATTGCAGGATTCTTGTTTGTGTTTATCAGTAAAGTGTCTGGGAATGTCTCAAGTGCTACAGCTTAACCCGGGAGTATCAGCATGGTGCTTCTCAGGAAGTGCTGGACTGAGACCATAAGCTATGAGTAAAATAAAACTGCAGGTAATTTTTTTGTATTTCTAGGCCTAGCAAACCTGTGGAATAAAGAGCTGGTTTAAAACTATCCTTTAACATTGTCATCAAAACATTGTTTAGTACTTCACTGATATAGATCACATCACAGAATATTCTGAGTTGGAAGGAAACAGCAACTCTTATGGGAATGCCCTGTATCGAACCTGCAACCCTGCCATTATTAGCACCATGTTTTAACCAACTGAGATAATCTCTATTCTGCAAGAAAAAAAAACCACCATGGCTGCATTTGTCAGCAAAAGCTTATTTTCTTCTGAGTTGCACAAGATGAGCGGCTCCTTTCTATCGTTCAGCTGTACGAGAGTGATGCTTTCCTTGGGTTCTTCAGCCTGTACAGTAACATGTGCAGAGCCCAAATCCTGATCTCATGAGTGGCAACAGCTGGGGCTTGGGCCATTAAATCTGCATCTGATGGCTCATGCTGTGTGATGTTGGGAAAGCCCCTTTTGCAGATCAAAAAGCCACGTGGTAGGCTGGCATAGAACTCTGTGGAGTTTCTCTATAGTAATTTCTCCCCAGGGTTTTATATGCAGAATATCATTGTGCTGTTGAGAGACTATAAAGATACGAAATGGCCTCTGGTTGTATGTTGTGTGAGACAGTAAGAAAAAAAAATTTACTCTCATGCTTGTTTTTAACGCTGTGCTTTTTCTTTCCCTTTGCTGCATTGCCATATTTTTGACATGTTCTCTTTCCAAAGAGAAAGAGTGTATTTACACTTTCTTCTGTGGTGAATAAAAATGTACAAAGAGAAAGAGTATATTTACATTTTCCTTTGTGATGAATAAAAAGCTCCAACAGCCAATACTTCCCTTTACAGAGACTCTAATTTATACCAGATGGATTGATCTACAGGAACACAGAAGATTTGCTATGCACAAAACATGGGATTGTCACAGCTTGTGCTCTGTCAGAAAGGAACTTGTCTACAGATTATATGCTTGATAGCAGAAAATGTTTTTAAAGTTTTGTGCAGATGGCTGACCAGTTAAACCAGTTCTGTAGCTCTCTGAAAGGCTTCCAGGGGTACCATAACATGCTTTACTGGCCGATGCTTGGTGTTCCTTAATGCTGTTCTCCTCTTATAGTCCTGTGTATTGTGGCATAGTATACCTCAGACATTTTTCAGCTGTTCCTCCAGAGGAATATATGGAGCAAAGCTTGTGAAACTGATGAAGACAAGTTTTTTTTTTTTGCATATATACACATGGAAAGCTTGGTATCCAACCTGTACTGAATCTATACATGCATTTACCTTGTTGCAACCATGTGTTCTTTTATGTGTGTTTAGGTCATAGGTAACACCCACATACACACAAATACATTTTTCTGTGTGGATAAGAAAATAGGGCAACATGCCCTTTAGCTGTCAGTATACCCTCAACACTGCCTGACTCATCAGAGCAGGGTATAAATTTCATACTTGTTCATGTAGGTTTTCTGAACAGCATGTACTAAAAAGAAATCCTAGTTAGACTGCTAGGTTGGGTCTTGCTCTTTACAGCATTAATTTTGTTTCAGCAAGTTTTAGAATGGCAATAACAGCTTTGTGTGCTATTAGTGGCTTCATCCAAGAAGCTCTGAGCTCTTTAAAATCAATTACATTTCTAAAGAATGCATGAAGTACAATACTTGCATTTCACTATAGGACATAAAATAGTTTGGAGAAGTCAGGCTCTTGCCCGCAGTCTCTGATCAATGCAGTGACCCAAGGATGAACCGAGCTGGAGGTTTCTGACCCTTAGGCAAATTTTCAGCCATTAAACCTCTTAGTCAGGAGCTGGGACTTAAGCAAATGCTATCAGCTGGAAAACAGGCATTTTGAAAAGAAAGGAAGGGAACGTCTGGAGTAAAGTGGTATCCTGCACTGTCAGACATCTGCAGATTCAAACAGCTGTTCCATTATTGATTTCCTACATCACTGTAGCAAGTGATTCCCTACATCACTGTAGCAAGTGATTCCCTACATCACAAGTGCAAGGCACTGATGACAACATTTTAAAAGAGTACCTGCATTTCCATTTCCCAAAGACCTGGCTTCCAGTGAGACAAAGACCTAGTTACTAAGGATGTAACTCTGGATTTAAATCTGCTTTCTGAAGCTGAAGCTCGGTACATGATATTCCCTTGTAACTGAGGATCTTCTATGTCAGATTCTCTGGTTGTAGAAGAGGATTAAATGATGACACAGTATTGCAAGTGTCACTGGATGCCACAGTGACAGTGACTGTGCATGCATCTCAGGCAGGGAAGAGAACATTTGTGTGGTCATCCCCAACACAGGGAGGACATTGACCTGGTGGAGCAAGTCCAGAGGAGGGCCATCAGGTCGATTAAGGGGATGGAGCACCTGTCCTATTAGGAAAGGCTGAGAGAAATGGATTTGTCCAGCCTGAAGAAGAGAAAGCTTCAGGGTGACCTGACTGTGGCTTTCTAGTACCTGAAGAGAGCTTGTAAGAAAGCTGGAGAGAGTCTATTTACAAGGGCAGGTAGTGATAGGACAAGGGGGAGTGGTTTCACACTAAAAGAAGAGTAGGTTTAGATTAGATATTAGGGAAAAAATCTTTACTGTGAGAGTGGTGAGACACTNTTAGGAAGAAATTCTTTACTGAGGGTGATGAGACAGAGGCACAGGTTGCTCAGAGAAGTTGTGGATGCCCCATCCCTCGAAGTGTTCAAGGCCAGGCTGGATGAAGCTCTGAGCAGCCTGGTCTAGTGGAAAGTGTCCCTGCCCATGGCAGGAGGATTGGAACTAAATGATCTTTAAGGTCCCTTTTATTCTATCATTCTCTGACTCCATGATTTTTTTTATTTAGGACATGTGATGGGTTGAGCTGGAGACAAACTTCAGATTCTCATGCTTAGTTCTTTAGAGGAGAACAGACAGCAACAACAGGCTGCAAACTTGAGAAATGATTAGATATTTATTTGCTAACTCTACTAAGAATAGAAAGAATGAAAAATAATGAAAAATATTAAGGCATAATATACAAATATTATTCTCCCC
>VZRJ01000263.1:35085-76860 GCA_013397565.1 Ptilonorhynchus violaceus | reverse complement strand
GTGAGACCGGCTGCCCCCGCCGGCCCCCCAGGCCAGGGCCTGGGGGTGGAAGGGAAGCCTCTCCCTTGCTGGTGGTCAGCAGGGAGCCAGGGAGCAAGAGAGGAAGTGAGGGAGTCCTGCATCACTTCCTAGGGTTGTTTTTTTTTTTAACATTCCTTTCACAGAGATGTCACAGGAACACTAAATGGCTCATAGAACTGTCCTTTACCTGTTTTTAACCAATCAAATCGTCTCACACCGGGTCAAACTGTGACAGGACACAAGTAGCTAACACTGTTCCTCACATTATATTGGCTGTGATGAACCTTCTTCATGAGAATTTCTATGCTGTTGACATAACAGATAGAAGATCATTAAGTATTTTCACATATACTAACATAACAGGCTGAGAATTCATCAAAACACTGATCTATTCCAAATAAACAGCAGTCCAAAAGGGCCTTCATCTTCACCTCTATGGGATAAGGCTTGCAACCTGCCTACCTTGTCCTGTTCTATTGGTAGAGTAGCCCATCAACACCAGCGAAAGTGACTGTTTCCTATGCTGAACTTCAGCCCTTTTTGAATCACCAAAAAAATCAATGTGACTTTATTGTCCTTCACTGCTGCTGCGCTGCACAGCATGTCTTCTTAAGGTCATAGAAATTTTTGAATGATCTACATGTAATGCAAAATGATTCACACAATATTGTTTTTTTAAAGCATGAACTTGGCTTCCAGTTGAACTAAGGCTTCCAGTCTAGGATTTCAGTTGTATTTAGAGTGGGACAGTTCTGTACTTCCATGAAGACCTAAGAGCTCACTGTCCAGTTCCCAGGTGGCATATGGATTTTCTGAATGACATAGAGAAGTTAAATGAGCTCAGAAATCTTCGGTGTGCTTGAGTGTTCCATTGAACAGGGAAATCCGTGCTGAAGTACTGGCATGAGCTTCGAATCAGGCATGCTTGGGCATTAGCCTCATACCCTTTCTCTTTTCCAAGCAAAAATATTAACAGCAAATCGCTCCTACGAAAATATTCACTTATCCTTACAGAAAAGCAGGACGAAGACAATTGGGTCTATGTTTACGATCCATACCGGTGAGACACACAAGGAGCTGAGCAGGCACCTTTACCAAGGTAATATTCACATTGACCTGACACTGGAGTTACTGTGAATAGGGGTGGGGACCTCAGCTGCCCACAGGCTTGGCCCAGAGCCTGCTGGACAGAACTGCAAGGAAGCAGCTGGACCTCTGCCTTGGGGAGGATGATGGGCAAGAAGACATTTTACATATTAGGATTAAAGTGCAGACTAACAAAGGTGACACTGCTGTGAATGTTTGCTACAGACTGACTGATGAGAAGGACAAAGTGGACGAGCCCTTTTACAGACATCTGGAAGTAGCCTCACAGTCACAAGCCCTGGTTCTTGTGGGGAGTTTCAATCACTCTGACATCAACTGAAGGAACAACAGAGCAATACATAAACAATCCCTGATGTTCCTTTCAGGTTGCCTCTGATGTTAACTTTCTCATAGAGATTGTGAAGGAGCCAACAAGGAAAGGTGTGCTGTTGGACCTTATACTAACTAAGAGGGAAGGTTGGAGGTAGCCTTGGCTGCAGTGACCATGAGATTGTGGAGTTCAGTATCCTGCAAGGATGAAGCACAGCAGCAAGTAAGATTGCCACCGTAGACTTCAGGAGAACTAATTTTGCCCTCTTCAGGGAACTTCAAGAAAAAATGCCATGGGCATAGCCCTCCAGGAAAGAGAGTCCAACAAGCTGGTCAGTATTTGAGGATTGCTTCCTCCAGGTTCAAGGAAGATGTATCCATCCCCATGACCTAGCAAGTGAGAAAAAGGGATAGAAGACCTGTATGGATTAACAAGGAATGAGGAAAACCTAGACATGAGGTGGAAGCAGGGACAAGTCCCCTAGAATGAATACACAGAGTATTAGGGTTAGAGCATGCAGAATTGCAATGAGGAAGGCCAAGGCTTAGCTGGAACTAAATCTGACTAAGGACAGCAAGAAGAGCTTCTTCAAATACATCAGTAATGAAAGAAATTCTAGGGAAAATATGGGTCTGCTACTGAATGGAACAGGGACCCTCACAAGCAAGGTTGTAGAGAAGGCTGAGATACTGAATGCCTTCTTTGCTTCATTCTTTACCACCAAGCCCATCCCTTAGGGAAACTCTGACCCAGGAGACCAGCGAGAAGACCTGGAGAAAGGAAAACTTTGCTTTGGCTGAGAAGAATTGGGTTAGAGACCATTTAGTCAAATTTGACACATACAAGTCCATGGGCCCTGATGGGGTGCATCCATGAGTGCTGAGGGAACTGAAACTTCATTGCTATGTCACTCACTATGATCTTTGAAAGGTCATGAAGATCAGGAGTGGTGCCTGAGGACTGCAAGAAACTGAAGGACTGAAATGGCACCCCAGTCTTCAAAACTGGGAAAAATGAGGACCCAGGAATCTACAGGCCAGGCAAACCTCATCTTAACCCCCAGAAAGGTGAAGGAATGGCTCATCCTGGAGGCCATCTCTAAACATGTGGAAGACAAGAAGTTGGCCAGGAACAGTCAGCATGGATTTATCAAAAGGAAATCATGCTTAACCAACTTGTTTGCCTTCTATGATGAAACAACTAATGGGTGGATGAGGGGAGAGCAGTGGATGGATGTTGTTTCCCTGGATTTTGGAAAAGCTTTTAAATTGTTTCCCATGATATCCTCATAGGTGAACTCAGGAAGTGTGACCTGGATGAGTGGACACTGAGGTGGATTAAGAACCGGCCAAAGGCATCCCAAAGGGTCATAATCAGTGGCACAGGGTCTAGTTGGAGGTGAGTCTCTAGTGGTGTCCCCAAAGAGTCAGTACTGGTCCAGTATTGTTCAACTCGTTCATCCATGACTTGTAAGAAGGGGCAGATGCCTCCTCAGCAAGTTCACTGAGGTCACAAAGCTGGGAGGAGTGGCTGATACCCCAGAGGGCTGTGCTGCCCTTCAGAGGGACCTTGACAGGTTGCAGAGATGGGCAGAGAACTGTCTGAAATTCAACAAAGGCAAATGCAGGGTCCTGCACGTGGGGAGGAACAACCCCACAGACCAGCACAGCCTGGGGATTGACCTGCTGGAAAGCAGCTCTGCAGGGAAGGACCTGGGGGTCCTGCTGCACAACAAGCTGTCCTGAGCCAGCAGTGTGTCCCAGGGGTTAAGAAAGCCGATGGTATCCTGGGGTGCATTAGTAAGAGAATTTCCAGCAGGTCAGGGGAGGAGATCCTGCCCCTCTACTCAGCCCTGGTGAGGCCACATCTAGAGCGCTATGTCCACTTCTGGGCTCCTCAGTATGAAGAGACTGGAACATCTCTCTTACAAAGAAAGTCTGAGGGAGCTGGGCCTGATCAGCCTGGAAAAGACCCTGAGGATTTCTTATCAATGTCTCTAAGTGTCTGAAGAAAGGGTGTCAGAGGGTGGAGCCAGGCTCTTCTCCGTGGTGCCAAGCAATAGGACAAGAGGCAATGGGCAGAAACTGATCCACAGGAAGTTCCACCTGAACATGAGGAAGAACTTCTTTACTGTGTGCGTGACTGAGCACTGGAACAGATTGACCAGAGAGGCTGTGGAGTCTCTTTCCCTGGAGATACTCCAAAGCCACTTGAACACAGTCTTGAGTAATGTACTCCAGAGTGACCCTGCTTGAGTAGGGAGGTTGAACTATGCGACCTCCAGTGGACCTTTCCAACCTTAACCATCTATAATTCTGTGAATGGAAGTCCTAGTCCTCAATCCCTGCCTAGGCCACTGAACAGACACCCTTACTCTGTGCTATGTCTCAGCATGCAGCCTCTGGGTTTCTGTCATTGTTTGATGTGTTCTGGTGCCTCACATAGCAGTTCTGCCTACATCCTCCAGAGAAGCTCAACATCTTTTCCTGGAAATCATTTAGCAGCATTGTAGGGATCTGCCGAACTGGACTCTCTTCCCTGGTACAGCAGTTTTGAAGATTTACAGCTGGTGAGGAAGATATTCACAACAGAGCCTGTACCTGATTGTCTTTCAAAGGTTCCACTGTGAGCTCGGCAGTTTCCTGCCTCAGGAAAAAAATATAGTCATTGGATTTCACTAATTCTCAAAGGTTCAATGTGCTTTATTACATTGTCCGAATCTGCAGATTGATAAAATGGCAGCAATAGGTTTGAAGGGCCATAAGCATGAGTTTGGGTCCTGGATACTGTCTTTGGATGAGATGTTCCAATGTCAGGAAACCTAAACATTCCCTTTGAAGAGTTAAGCTTTTAGGAGAGATGTAATAAATGCTTTAGTGTCTCACTGTAAATAATTCACAAAATGTCAGCTGACGTCACAAAATGAAAACTTTCGAATGCAACTGAGATGATCAGTTATGTATTTGCTTCTAAAGCAAGGCTGGAATTATGCAGGAACAATGCAAAGTACTTTAAATATGCAGGCCTTATAAACTGCTCATCACGGACATAAAATTGTAGAACACTGTCTTCTTTCTTCCCCTACCTTCAAGCAAATCCTTTGGCAGAACTTCCTGTCTTGGTGTCACATACAGTTGGCAAAATCCTGGTGCTGTAAAAATTTGATAATGCAGGAAAAAAGTCAAAGGCCATAAAACCACATAAAAGTAACTGTTTAAGCCTTCTGCTTGTTTTCAGAATAACGCTGCCGGGCATTGATTCACACATCTGCCTTTCACCTGAGTGATGAAATCGCTTTTTTTTTTAAATCTGGGAGAAGAAATCAGTTCCCATCGTTCAGGCCTCTGCTTTCTCTCTTGGGTACCATATAGCTGGGTGCTCCAAAAGACTTGGGGCTGCAGTAGCAAGAACCAGGGCATTTTCCCATGACCAGGGCTCAGAACTGATCTGTTTAGTAATATGGCCACTTAGACTTCTGGTGTATTTTACCAATCATATCCACACCAATTACTAACTCTTAAGCTTTGTCTTCTCTGCATTTCTCTGCCCCTGAAAACTGTCAGTCCCCCAAATGGCTGGTACTGCAGATACTGGACAGCAGACTTCATTCTGTCTCTCGATATCCCTTAGATAACAAAGTAAAAATACATTTTAAAAACATATATTATTTTCTCCCTTTCAGTATTAGAAGACAGGGCAACTCTGTGAAGCAAGGACATAAAGCAAGGCAATTTTAAATTACTGTAGCAAGAACCAATACTTTCATTCAAGCTCCTGCAATACCAATGTAGACGTGGATTTTGTCAAATCTATGTCTGCCGCCTGCTCTGATAATCCACTGCTGTACATTATTTATGCATATAATTTCAGTAAATTCTGCAAGAGGCTTTCATATAACTGCACTTGAGTGATCATTGACCAAAAGGGCAAAATTGAACCCATTCCTGGGCTCAGCTTTGTCTCTGCTTCTGCAGCATGCTCCATGCCAGCTGCTGTGAGACCAGACCAAGGCTGTACCGGTGTTTGCCCTCAGTCCCCCAGAGCCTGCCTTCACCCAAGAATGGTGGCACTGTCTTTGCCCTCTTTCCGTCGAAGGAGAGGCATGTGTAGGCTCCACAGACAGGTAGAGAAGCTGTAAGAGCCTTTGCCCCAACTTGCCCCTTGCACTGTAAATGACTAATTGTAAATGAGCTGCTTGGGAGGAAAGAGGATAACTGGCTTACTGACTCACCCAATGTTAGCAAACACTTGCCTTATGGGCAATGCACGGAGTCATGATTGCTCTGAGAAAATGGGCCAATTCTGCTTGTCTGAAGAGCATTAAGTACGTTTGAGGAGAAGAACCTCTATCTAGGCTGTGCCATTAGCACTCAAGATACAGTCAGAGACTGGAGAGTCAGTGTTTCCCTCACCCTGGCAGGCTGGAGATGGTGCAGGCCCACAATGTGGAGGGCTGGCTGTGCAGCCTTCTCCAGGAGCCCTGGGGCAAACAGGTAGCAATTGAGGCAGAAACAAAACTCTTCTAATGGCTTTTACCGTGAATTGAAAGGTGCTATTTCTCAGAAGGAGATGATCCATAAAACTCCCTGTAACAACCTGGTGCAGAGAGAGCATGAAGATGGCACTGACAGCCTCATGAGAAGTCAAGGGGCCAAAGAAGCTATCTGGATCTTGCTGCCTGCCCCAGGCATGGAGCAGGAGCCATGCCATCACTATGTACCCTCACAGCTTTTTAAGAAAGGCTTGCTTGCTGTGGAAGTGCATATGCTACATCTGCAGCAGCAGCTGCAGGGCTAACGGAGCTACCGTACCAGAAGATGTTGCTCAATGATACACAACATTCTTTACCACTCTGATCAATGGGTATCAAGTGAAATTGCAGAAGCTCTTTCAGGGAGAGAAAAAAAAAAAAGGGATCTGCATAGAAACATATAGATAAGAACGACTGGCCTGGCAGTAAATTCAGTAGAGTTTCTGAGAAACTCAGTGCTACAGGATTACATTCTTATTATAATCAAATGTCTTGCAGGAACTGCTACAGCCTAACCTGATTTCAGAAAATATTCAAAATGTTAAAGTCATGTATGGATTTAATAGTAAAGAAGGAGTAGGTAAACAGGTTTTCATTGTACCTTTTGTTTCTACTTATCAGAAAGGCACCAAATCCCTAAAAGCCACAGTCTGTGTAAAATCAGTTGCATGTCTGTATCTGTGTGATACATAATGGCCCATCTGGAAGACAAATCACCTGCTATGTAGGCGCTGTCAAGATAACAGAACAAAAATCAGCCATGTAATTGTTCTGTATTTTTTTGAAATGACCTTTTCATGTCACTTTGAAAATTTGTGTCATTATGTTTAAAATGGAAAATATGGAATGGTATTATTTTTGGATGTTTGATGTAGTAGAAGAAAGAATACAATACATTTCATGGACTTGCATTAACAGCATAATAATCTTCCATTTGCAAAGATATGTTAGAGCAAAACAGCACTGAGATCACATTCCAATTCTTTGTGGTTTAGGAGGTCGAATAGCTTTTATGGTTTGACATTTGCTTCTAAAACTATTTGCACTAATTTGCTCTTACTTCAGTCTCTACCTGTTAGTCTTTTCATAAACTAGTGAGTGGTCTGCAGTCTCTAGGCAATGTGGGACTAATATTAAATCCATTACACGTCACCTACCCTTTTCCAGTCTTTACAGGAGTAATTGCTAATAAATACTGGTTGTAGACCAGATGAAATGTGCACCACAGTAATTGCAGTAATGAACAAGATGGCACCAAATAGCACTGGCACACTCTTCAGTGCCATATACTGTCTCACCCTTGAGCAGGTAGAGAAAAGGCCTTGAAGACCATCCTACCAACATACCAGTAGGATTAGTGTTGGGCATTTCCTGACTTAATGCTTAATCTTTACAAAAGCTCAAGCTTTTAAGATTCCTGCTTGTCTTGTAGGCTGAAAAACAAGAAAAACAAGGAAAATTTTTGCTATGCAGCTGGGACTGTGGCAATACACTATAGTGTCACGAAATCTCTCTCCTACTTTGCTCTCCTTCCTATTGTGCTTTCCTGATCCTTCTCTCTCCCATCTGACCAATCTGGTTCCTCCCCCCCCTGCCCTTTGGCAGCACTATCTTATTTTCACCTTGACTTACATCCACCTTTTCCTTTGCTGTTCTGGCACAGCTTGGCATATTTGCCCTCCTCTGGTGTATCTCTTGCTTTTTTCTCACTCTGGTTCTGCTGGGGGCTGGGCTGTCTTGTTTTATCACCTTCCTGTACTTGTGGGCAGCCTTCACTGTGTGTTACAGTTGGAGTGTGCTGTGGGATGCTTAGTTCTTCCATTAAAGCACTTCAAATTTATCTGAAGGTCTAGAGTCTTGGGGTACCTTTAACAGATGGCAGCATGTAGTGCATAAGTGTGTGTCTTCTGGAGGATAAATATTTCCGTGAACAAATGAGATGAATCAGTGCTCATGGAGTGTGTATTTCTGTCTGTGGTTTTCTCTGACTGTTGTAATTTTTCGATTTGCATTCCTTTCATCTATTCTAGCCTAATTCTGTGCATTATGCTCATTGGCAAGAACAGCAAAGATAATAAACATTGGCCTTCCTACTAAGGTTTTTCTCCCAGATTTTTATAGATTTTTGCCTGATTTCCCACTCAATTGCTCTCTCCTTCTCACTAAATGTTGCTCATCTGCCCTGCAATTCTATGTAGAAAGCAAATTATGGGTTATTGTGTACAACAGGGTACATTTGTGGCCAACACTGACCACCAGCAACATGGGCTAGGGGCAGTATCTGTATCCATTTGATGAGTCATAGGATCATGCCGTGGGAATCAGCCTGGTAGAGAGCTGGCCTGCAAAGAGGCCTGGATGATGGCAAGGCAGAGCATTATGGGCTCATAAAATCAGGTTAGAGGCCAAACAGATAAATACTTACCTACAATCAGTTTAAAAAAATTTGACAGACCTGTGATGATGAAGACAGCTATAAATGTATGTCAGAAATGGATCTTAGCTTTCCCCCATCATTTTATAGTGAGGCATAGGACAGAAAATCCACAAGCAGATGGATGGAGATCACAAGTGGTTTCTATAAGAGGTACCCTTAAAATAACCTTAGGACTCAAGTTTCTCTGTCTGCTCTCTGTGTTTTGATGTTTTGTCTCCAGTCTTGGGGCTTGATCCAAGAACTAATGTTTTATCAGGATTAAGCAGCAACAGAAGATATCTAGAAGGAAGACTCTGCATTTACTTACTGTATCCTTCCAAAGACAGATGATGATAATTTATCACTTTCTTTACCTTCTTGATACACTAATAGTAGGGACATCAATATTCTATTACTTTTTCCAACAGTGTTGCTGTTTTGAATCCATTTCAGTATATATTGTAGCTGACTGACCTTTGAATCCCTTTTCTTTTGGTTAAATGAAGAATTTTGAGGTCGCAGTCAGTTTTTACATGTGGCTGTGGGTTTTGTGCATGGGACAAAATATGGAACAAATAGGAGAAAAATATGCTTGAAATCTTTTTGAAATGCATAGAACAAAAGAGTTGTAATGCAAGATTTCTAATGCAGAGCCTTGTGAAATTAATCCCCTTTCAGAAACAAAGGAATTTGTAATGACTGTGATACCTTGATTAATGAAAACCTAACAGGAAGCTTGAGTTGATGAGGGACATCCTTCATTTACTACAGATAATTTATTATGGCAAAGCATGATCAGAGATAGTCAGGAATTTCCACCCTTGGGTTTTTATTTCTACTTAATAGAGCTGTAGTGTAATGTTTTTGGTTTGAATGTTGGGTGTTTTTTTAAGGGAAGATACTATTTTAGGGCAATAAAAGAAAATGGAAATAGGATGTGATAATCTTTCATCCTTTACCCTTTTTGCATCTGTTTAATGTATTGCTATTAGAATTTATTCATAAATTTAAAATAACTTTTAGAACTGCTAGAAAAGTGGAAAAAAGATGCGGACTCTGCATCTAGCTTGTATGGGGACTCGATTGATTGTCAGCGATTGTTTTAATTTCTTTGGTTATCATAATGTGGACTCATTATTTATGTGCATATCTAATTTAGAAAAGTGAATAATTTAATTCAGAGGACTACTCACACATTTTAAGTCAGTCTTGTGACAGGGTATCATTTAGAACCAAAGCGGTAAATCTAAACATGTGACCTAGTATTTTTTCTCACTAATGAAGTATTTTCAGTGGGGGATTAAAAAACATTCAGAAATACTTCTTTACTTCCAGCATCTGAGTGACATATAAATGTTTGAAACAGGATTGCTGTTTTTATTTACAAAAACTGTCTCCAAAAATTTGTTCTCATCTTGTTACGATGTAGGGATGCTAGAGTGTACCAGAGAAATAAAGATCCAGTATTTCTATATTTCCAGAAATAAAGAAAATACGACGTTTGATTTTAAAAAAAGTCAATTTTTTGAGCAGTGATAGACCGAAGGTTTACATAAGTATCCAAACTGACCATCCAGAGTTCCTGAGACAAGAATTCAATACTACATATCAAAGTTCCATTTTATTAATGAAATTCATTATTTTCCTTTGTCTAGTTTCTGAAGGGGCTGAAAGGACAGAGCCTAGACCCTGATCCATAGCACGCTGTTCTATTCATTTCCTGGATTACATCCATAATAAATCAAATAATGGTGATGTCAGATTTTGTTACGTATGTTTTTTTAAATCACAAAAATTATCACTTTAGTAATCTATTTCAGTAATCCATACTGCAAATTAATACCTGTATTTACACCCATGAGACTTAGCAATGGTAGTTTTTCTACTACCCACTCACTTTGTGCAGAAACACTGTCTGCACATGCCACACATAGGTACAAGGTAAATAATATTTTGATAATTCATTACTTTGATAGCTTGGTAGCACTGTATTGATGAATTACTCCAAATTAAATGACCACATGACTACGACCTTCTAGTATTTTCCTTATTAAAACAATTGTTACTGCTAACAAAACCATATTTTGAAATATTTCTTTGTTATTTGCAGTTGCTGACAGATGTCTTCAGCTTGGTCTTGAAGAACACTTCTAAGCTCCTAGCAATTGATGAAGTGTGTGTGGTTACATATAACCAGATGTGTCAGACCTGAAATTTCAAAGCTGACGGAGTGACTACCTTTTAATAACACTGTAAGAACTGCAGAAGCACAAGTTACAGATATGTGACTGCATTTATTACCAAGTCTCTGTTCAGCAAAAGCATCTTGTTTTCATCAACATTTTATTCCCAAGATCCTATAACTTGTATTAGTACATTAATTGAAATTAAATGCTGTACATTAATTGAAATTAAATGCTATCAGATACTAAGACTTCTGCAATATTTTCAATGTTGCTTGCAGTTCTTCCTTGCTCGGTTGGTTTTGCTTTGTCTGCTTTCACATATTCAAACAGTTGTTTTTAGCTTTATCCCCTTCAGCTCATGTTTGCAGAAAATTATACGGTGCATTGACTTACCTTGACTCCCTGGTATATTTAAATTACCACTCCTTTGGTTTCTCAAGGAATGTTTTAATAGTCCCAGCTGCAGGAAGAAATAGAAACTGTAGTGCAGTCCTGCCTGGATCACCTCCTACAGAGTGTTTCAGACACTCACATAGCACGTTTGGATGCATCTTTGAGAAATAATCACTTTTTGTATGTATTTGTATGGCAAGGATTTGGTAGTGGGAGGAGGCTAAGAAGGGTGGTTTCTTTGAGAAAATGCCAGAAGTGTTTCCCATGTCCTACAGAGCCAGTGCCAGAAGGCTCTAAGAGGGACCTGCTGCTGGCCAAGGCTGAGCCCATCAGTGATGGTGGTAGCACCTCTGAAATAATCTATTTAAGAAGAGAAAAACTTTGTGCAACTGCAGGGAGAGAGAGGAGTGAGACTGTGAGAGAAACAGCTCTGGAGACACTGAGGTTAGTAAAGTAGGAGGGGGAAGGAGATGCTCCAGGTGCCAGAGCTGAGATTCCCCCGCAGCCCAGAGTGCAGAACACGATGAGGCAGCTTTGTCCCTCCTCCATGGAGGTCCATGGGGGAGCAGAGATCCACCTGCAGCCTGTGGAGGACCCCACACCAGAGCCAGTGGATGCTGGACTGTTACCCCATGGGAATTGTGGGATGGTGATCAAGGAGCCAGGCAAGGGCTAAGACTTCCTATCTATGGCCTACACTATGTACCCTTTTCATTATCTTTGAGGATGGAGATTTGCACAGTTTGTGTCAAGAACCATTCAACTGAAATTCATTTCTGTTTCTGATAGTGCTGCATTTTTTCACAGCACTATTCAAAGTGACTACTGTATGTTGTCGGTGGTGAGCTTTTATGCCATTACGTGTTGGTATTTGCTTTCAGGTGGCAAACAAAAAACCACAGTTCACTGTAGGACTGCTCTCCTCTTTATTGGTGTGGATCTTGATTTCATGCAGTCTCTTACAGTTGGCAATCAGTAAAAAGGGACAAATATGATGAATTTTTTGTGAATAGAAGAGTGTGTTCCCCCTTTTAAACCAGAAAAACACATTGCCTGCTTTTCCTTGTTAAAAAATAAGATAGTAACACGGAGATGACAGATAATAACTAGTGTTATTACTAGGATTTCACATTGTGCCCTAGATGTTTTGATGGCAGGAGTGCTTTGTCAGGGTCAGCTGCTGCTCCTTTGTCCCCTCCAGCCCTTGCTCCTGCCAAGCAGCCCACATCGCAGTGCTTGGTGGGGCTGGGGCTGCTCCCCATCTGGCATTCCTGCTGAGCATCTGGGCACCTTCTCCCATGGCTTGGCAGCTCTGCCAGGACACAGACACCGCGAGGAACTGGCAGTGGAAAGACTTCTGATCTTCAAAAAGGAGCTGAAGAGCTTTGCTACTGCCCCTTCCAGCCTAGCATGCACTGGTGAACCAGGAGCACAGAAGGGGATGGGAACAAGCAGGAAGTGCCCACGTCTTTTGCCTAGTGTCCATTGCACTGTGAAATACCATTGCCTTTTGTAGCAACAGTAAACCCCAGCAGAGCTTTGGGTTTGGCTTTGAGGTCTGTTATTTTGATACTTGAGCCAACTATCAGCCATTTTTTTGCTAGACTTCTAATGACTGAATGACATTAGATCTTCAAAAATCACTGGAAATATATTGTCATCATTGTAGTAGCTAATGTTTACGCCCCAGTGGAGAATAGTTCTGCATTTGACAATTTATCACTCTGATGATTTTTAATCTGGTTATTACAGGCTGTCTGACACAATATTAATAGTCAACACTACATCCTCCTTGCCATTTGGTCTGTAAGTTTTGTATGTGCAGGTAACTGTATCTACAGCATCATTGTGATGTTTTCTCTTTGAGTTACTGAGTCACTTATAGCCTACATGCAAGTGAAAATGAGGTTATCTGTGGAAACAATTGCAAGTGAGGAAGGATGTAATACTTGTAGTATAGCACTCAGAAGGAATTGAGCTAAGGGGGTAAAATATTCCGTTCATTTCTTAGGTCCATAGGAGCCGTGAAGTTGTTGCACTGCTGGGTAGAATAGCCAGCCCTGACAAGAATATTGCAATTGAAGCCTCACTGTTATAAAAAGTAAATTCAATTTGTGTTTATCACAGTTTTATATTAAATCTCCAGGCTGAAGCACTTACTGTAAACAGTCTCAGCCAATGTCATCTACATGCCAGGCTTTCTTGCTTTATAATTTGGATGGGCTGCTAATTGTCACAGTGGAAATCAATCCTTCATTAGTTTTGTGTCTTTTGGGAGTTATGCCAGTCTTCTGTGTGAAATAAATCTAGGCAGGGTAAATAAAAGACCAGAGAAATTCAGCAGTGCAGTTACACTGATGAGTATTTGAACAAATTAATGGTTCATACTAAACAAATAAATGAAGAAATCACAAGGAAAGTTGTTAGCAGGTGAAGGCATTAAGATATCGGTGATACCTGTGCAAAAGTACCCAGCCTGTTGGAATTGTAAAAGATTCTGAAAACTGCCTACAGGAGTTTACTACAGGAAACATGTCTGGGAGTGGTTGAGCTTCTACCCACGTCTCTTGTTTCTGTCTTGATGCAGATACCGTGCGAGCAAATGAGTCAGCACTACTATAAACTCTCACAAAGGGTTTCTGAGTTTGGGTGCCTCAAGCTGTCCAAATCCACAGATTGCAGAGATCTGATTTTGCACAGGACAGGTATGTGATGACTCATTTTTGAGGGAGACAACAAAAATGATGCATGCTCCTAGAAGACCAAGGTGAGCATTCTCTATTTGCTTAGAAGGATCAGATGTGGACTTGATGGTCCCACAAGACAAGATCCACCCAATGTGAGTGCCCCGAAGTTTCACATAGCTGGGCAAGTGGGCTCCTGACACCCTGTCAGGTAGCATAATTCTTCTGCAGCACAAGGTTGTACAGCTACTGCAGTGTAAGGTGAGTGAGGGACGTCAGATTTTGAAAGACCACAAACGCAGAAGTCAAAAAGAGGAACAGACGTTCTCCCACTGAACCACAATGTGCGTATTCAGTCTTATCCTGGGAGCTCTATGCATCCATGTGAACAATAGCTGGGTTACAGCTATCATGTAGATCACATACATTCCTTCTGTATTGCCATGTAAGACAGCAGACTGACAGACCTTTGGCACTGGCACATGACATGCCGTCTTGACAGCTGCTGAGTCAGACAGTCCTGAGTCACATCTGATTGTGCCCAGCCAGTGAGGCCATGGTGAGCACAGCAGAGCAGCTACATCTTCTGAGGAAGCAAATGGTGCATCATTGCCATGTCACAGCACGGCATTTTTTCGCCCTGGGCTGTACACATGTAAATATCTCAATAGCATCATTTTGAAGATCACTATCTGCAGCAGCTCTGGCTCTTTCTGTTCAGTCACTGAGATGGAAACCCTCTCTGTTAGAGAAAATGTGCTGTAATGAGGCATTTCGAGTTGGTGGGGATTCCCTCTAGAACAGCGCGTTGTTGGCTGCAGGTGCATGACTGATCGTCCTGTGTGTCAGAGTACCTGGCTTTCAGCACATGCAGTATGTTGGAGCTTACAGCACACCCACCCTTTCTCATTGTTTCTGGTGTTTCTCATGTACCTTACCCACTGCATCCAACGCAGCTAAAAAACTGCCTTCTTGTTTAAATCGTTTGAAAAATGAGGCACTTAAATAATAATACCAGTGCTCAATTTTAAGTGAGACTGCAGAGTGCTTGCATGTCCTCAAGTGAGACATTCACTCTCCTTTTCTCAATGCTCTGCTTGCAAATCAATGCCTAATATGTTACTGTGCCCTAGGAGGATTGTGAGGGTGCACGTGAGGTACATGGAAGCTATTGTCTTAGAACAAAATAAAGAAAACTTCCAACAGCCCATCTGAGACCCAGAAGTGATGAGCCTTGTTTGCAGAGAGACATGAGGATCCATAAAGGATGCAAGGATTTCCTGGTGGGATCAGGCTGGCAGATCCTGCCCTGAAGTCTGTATCCTGCTACAGTGATGGCAGGAGTTTACGGCACGCAAATGTGAGCCTCAACCCTCCTTCTCTTTTTCTCCTGTGACTCTACAGCCACAAGTTATGTTGGTGCACAAGTTGTGTTGGTGAATACATCTCTGAGCCATCCTGTCCAGATCCTGTTGTAGAACTGTGGTCTATCTGTCCCTCTAAAACATTTCTGACCATGCTGATGCCATCTATCCCAGACCCCTGTGGCAGCAAATTACAGAAGTTACTACTTGCTGGGTGTACTGGTAAAGAAGGACTGTATATCATGTGGTTTAGTCTTACCTCCTACTGATTTTACTGCATGTTCCTTAATTGTCTGACTACTTGGTGTTCGCAGGGAAGGGTGGGACCTGTCCACCAGGAGAGCAGGGCCACAAATCAAGCGCCTCTCAGTCAAAGGTGCCTCTGGCAACCTGAGCGGAGTTGAGAACAAGTTGCCAATAAATCCCCTCTGACTCTTCTGGAGGTGGCCCCAGGCACCTCCTAGGAAACAAAGCAGCTATCTGGTCTTCTTCGTGCTGCTCAGGTAGTGTTTTTACAAAGGCACGCAGACCTCTCCTGAAGATGCCTGGGCAAGCAGAAAGCACAGGGTAAGGTTTCCCATGGGCAAGGTGGTTTGGTTGTCTCATATCTCACAGAGAAGAACTGAGATGGTTGGTGAACACTCCATGATCAAGACCCAGCTAGGAAATCCTAGTCAACACTTTTATTTTCAAGTTGTCACTTCTACTGGTCTTTTTACTTCACGCAGAACTGTGGGAACTCCATTTGAATTTTGCTCTCTTTTTTTTTTCCCCCCTGTTTCAGAAGCTTATTTTTACTAAAGCATATAATGGAAGAGCTTAGCAAGACTTTCTAACCTACTCATTCAGTGTCTTAGCACATACAAGAAACACAGTTACCTTAAAGTTCCAGAATGTTCCTTGGGCAGAGGTCAAATATGTCTGAGGTGCCTAGAATGCTTTCCTGAGGACTTTTTTCCCAGTCTGTCTGATGACATCTTTCTCATTCCTGAAAAGACATCTTCCCTTCTAATCAAATGATTTTTCTTACAGTCACTGGTCTCCCCCACCATGTAATTCTGCTTGTCAGATGATCTAGTGCTTCCTTGCTGCCTCTGGAGATTTGGAGTAGGGAAACTGATTTGTGCATCACTACAGCAAGAAACTGGAAGTCCACCAAACTCAGCATGCTGTAGGAGGAGCAGATCTGAAATTTGAAAAAGACAGCATCTGTGCTCCCTGTGCTCAGCTAGGAGGTAGGCCAAGAATCACCAGGTCGCCCCTCTTCTTCCCTCTTCTAATCTGAGTAAATGAAAGGAAACATGAAAGCAAATTTGTCAAGCAACACTGCATGAATTCTACAAGCTTTGCAGATACGTATTCTTCTCACCTCAGTTAATTCATTTGAAGAAAACCACCTGAACTCAGAAGTGAGACTTGCACAAAGTGTTGGCATTAGTCCAGCTGTTGTGGAGTTTTGCTGACTCCACAGTCCAGGTGACACCAGGGGTTTATTGCTGCAGTCCAAGAGGGGTTTCCTTGTGTTTTCATATTGTTTTATATTTGGCACAGTTTAAACATGTACTTACTCTTATTTGAAACAGCTGCTTTTATTCTGCTTTGCAAAGAACTCAGAGCTGTAGCCATGGCTTTCTGACTTGTATTTGCTGCTACAGGGGGTTTCTGTGGCTTGCGGTGACATCACCAAATGAGACCAGTATGACCTTAATGTGCAACCTGTATTTATAGAGCTGCTTCAGATTGCCCAGTGCTGCCTTTGCCATGCCTACTGGCAATCACCTTGTTATTCGCAATGAAAAACTGCATTTAAAGTAAAATAAATTAGTGTATATTTTTGCACTACCAAACTCATTAGAAGTCTAAAGAGAAAGCCTTGCTATCCTTGTTTCAGAATCAAGGGTACTCATTTGCAAATGTGATCTTTTCTGTTACGGCAAGAGATTAAATTTTATGTATTGAAAAACAAGGTGTTTTCAAGACATTTGGGCTTTTACTAGTGTCTTGGTGACTTCGAGTCACCATAGAGTCAGTTCCAGCTGGACTCCTGCCTGAACAAAAGGTTTGTTTGAAGATGAAGGGCATAAGCGTGCTTTTGGAGAGCTGTTTTGCTCATGGACATTGATTCTGTGACATGCCCCCATTCTGTAATAAAAGTAGTGGCATGCTTGTCACAAGCAGCTGTACCTACAGCAAGAGATGCCTGTACACTGTAGGAAAAAACTCCTTGAAACATACTGTTACAAAGAGCTCTGCTTCCTCTAAAGAGAGGTGAGCAGGGAAGCAGAAAACACTGAAGAGTTTGCTGTGCATCTCCAAAGTGTGCTTGAAATGTTTTATTTTCCCGGCTTTCAGGACTGACCAGATCCTGATATTTTTTTCTTTTTGGTCTATGTGGAAGCAGTTCATAAGCATTCAACAGATAGTTCTGTTACCAGTGTTTAGTCTCTGACTGTTCTTAGGGCTGAGACTGCTTATACCCTCAATCCTTATGGGTTTCAAGGAAATCTTTCTGGTACTCTAAGTACCATAGTGTAAGAGGTGCTATTTCAAAGCAGTTCCCTTTACTGTGGTTTGAATAGTGCATGTACAAATTCCTTAGTCATGAAAGATTTGCTCCATTGCATCCCAGAATGCAGCAGCCCAAACTGTATTAATCAGCCTGGTCCTTGACTCATGCACACAAATGATGAGTGGATTCTGCAAACTGCTTCTTCTGGAAGTGTGACTGCATCAGCAACACCTAGATACATATTGATAGAAAGCAATGTGCAGAAATCTGATCCCATGAAGGCTACAGTTATTTTGGTTGGATTAAGAAATGAACATTATGCATAATTGCAGAGAAAACTCTAGCTGTTTTAAAAGATACTGAATTGTGTGAAACGGCTGACACGAAACAGATGAATAAGGCAGTCAGAATAGATGAGAAATGAATGAAACCACAGACAGCAGCAGCAGCAGGGCTTTTGCAATTATCTACAGTAGTATCTAAACTGCCTTCACAGTTTAAAACAAGCACAGCAATAGCCCTAAAAGTCTACAACAATGAAATGCACATGAAAATTTTCAGCCATTCAGTAACCATACCATGTTGCAAATAGACTGCTCATTATGTTCAGGCTAGTAGCTCTCTCACACAACACTGAAAGGAGATGTCCATGCACCCTTGTGTCTCACCGTCAGGCAAATGGCAAAGGCTAGGGAAGAATGTCAGCTGTCTGGGTTGCTCCTGGGGACTGCCAGGATCTGAATCCACTCGGATAAAGGATATGGGAACTATTTGTGGCAGCCACATCTGCACTGACACACAGCAGTGCCAGGGCTGGGCAGCAGCGGGAGAGGGCAGATGTGCTTTTGTCTGCCATATCTGAACTTCAGCAAGTTTTAAACTTTCCACTCCAGCTCAGAAGCAGGTGCCATATTGTAACACTTCCATCTGGGATGATGTGGAAATGAACCAGGTTGGGATATCTGATTTCTGTCTATGTGGAGGGCACTAGTACTGGCTATAGACACAGACCTCTCAGCTTTAAATGCTACTGGTTGCCCACTCCTTCCCTTCAGATGTTTTGCAACAAAATGTAATTCAAGCTTGAAGCCATAGATGACAGGTGAGATAAGGAAAATGAAAGCCATCCTCCATCAGCCAAATCTGAGCCAGGACTACTAATTAAAATGAAGTAAAAAGATGTCCCCAAATTATTTTGGCAGTTAAGGATGACAATTCAGCTTGACTGCTTTGTGTGTGATTCCCATAAGCACAGTAGGCTCAGGTGCTGTATTGATGGGCATGTCTGCAGAACTGAGAAGTGTTACAAGGCCAAGCATCAGTGACATCCATTTGAAAGTTTATACCCAAACATTCCCTATTTCCGGTTCCAGACTTATGATTAGTTAATAACCTTAATTGGTTCTGAACTTTAAATTGGTTTAGAACTTTAATGTTCTAAAGTTTGCTGTTCAGCCAGAGGAGGGAAGCCAGGTCCTGTGCCTACCATGATCAACCACATCCTGAGGAATTAATGGCTTGACATAGACTAATCTTGTACCCAGTATAGGAAGTGAACCTCTGGGCCTTCAGAGAAGCCAGATTTGGTGGGGGTGGACAGCTGGATCTCACCGGAGGACTGCAGAGTGTTAATGACCTTCACTGGTGTATTGAGGAGAGACCACAGAAAAGAGATCTTTGGGTTGCTTTCTCCTTTAGAAAGGGTGTTTAACATCAATTTAATCATCAAGTGAAAAAAAATATTTTTTTTGTTTTGAAACATAGTCTTATTTGTTTAATTGCAGTAAAAAAAGGTAAAAGACACAGAATATCTGAAATACAAAAGGAAAAGAATATATAATACTGGAAAACAAAAATGTTTCAGTTGACCTAGATCAAAATTGTTTCTGGAGTTCCAGTTTGGGGAAGCTCATGGCATATTAATTTTTGGCCTGGAGAAAAGCTACAGTATCATTAAATTTTGAGACTGGAGGAATTACTCCTTGTCCTGCTGTCCTAGCATCCCATCCACATAAGAGAAAAGGTGGCTGTGGAACCAAGTGGTGTGACATTTTCCAAACCTCCTCCTCCAGTGAACAGGACAGAGAAGCAGCTCAGCTTGCCCTGCAAACATTCCCCATGTTTCTGTGGTGACCTGTTTGGTAATAATGCTAGCATGCAAACAGGAAAGAAGGGTTGTGCTGGCCTTACCTTTTTCCACAAAAACTCAGAGCAGAATCTAAGTAATACATAAGCTACTTTGCATTTTGACGCTTATAAAACTATATTTGATAGGAAGGAGGCTCATAACTAGCTTTTACAGGACAGAAGAGAAATGAACTGAAACTCAGACTTTTTCTTTCTTGTTTATCACAGGTGGCAGGGTTCGTGCTACGTGGGAATGATGAGAACCAGAGCTGTTCCTTTGTTTGGTGGATCAGCTTTATGTGGGAAATGGATTTTGTCTGCACCCAGTTCAACACTGGCAAAACAACAGGCTGTTTGTTTAACAAGACTAAAACCATGTCTGTTTCCCTGCCCAAAAATATCTCTCACAACTTATCTTGTGACTGAGGTCAGCCTCAGATAACTGAGTCCTTGTCTGTGACTTGCTATGGTGCGAATGAGCAGGCAGGAAGAAAGGTTTGCGTTTATTCCCTAAGTTCCCACTAGGCTCCCTATGGCCCATGCGAAGAAAATGTGTCATGTGCCCCCAAGACCCACAGTGAAATTCTTCACTATCCTTATTTATCTAAGACTCCACTTCATTTCAAACATCGTTCCCACTGAGTTCAACAAAAAACAAACACAGGAAGCTTCTAGCTCTGGCTTTTAAGAGTGCTGCAGTACTGCTGGGCTATTACAAGCATGGCAAAAAATAAGGCACCAGGAAAATACACAGGCTGCTTTAGCTGATGATTTTCAAGAAATTTCACCTTTGAATTTTTACATGGGCTTTTTATAGTTATACTGAATAGCAAATAACTTCTGAGTACATGCTGCAGAGATGTAAAAGCACAACTTCTTTTTGAACACAACCCTTTAAGCAAAATGCGTGTGGATAGAGCTCCCTAATAAAATTCCTCCACTGAGCTACGTAAGTGCTAATAATTGTACAGTTCTGAAGCCACTATAACCTGAATGGTGATTATCTTTATTTCATGTTGCAATAACAACAACGGTCTAGAATAAGTCAATGTATAGGTCTTGGCTCTGGTTGAAAGAAATCACATTTTAGGTAGCAGGCTGTGCCTAACCACAAAAAGTTTGCAAATCTAGAGCAGGATTGTAAGTAACTTAGTAGAGTGCTGTAAGTCTTTGAAAGATTGAAAATAGCATGGAAGACCACAAAAGTTTTGGAACTCCATGCCTTTCTTATCCTTAATATCCTTAATATCACATCCAGTCATCAGTTGGATGGCAGTCATGTGTTCGCTATGCCTTTGAGACAGCTGCCAAAGACATTGCCTGGTATGCTTTAGTTGCCTGTACATTTTGCTGGAATCTGGAGGTAATTGTAGAGAAAAGACGTCTTGAAGATGGATCAATAAACAGGGAAAGGAAGTAATCAAGTCACGTCTTGGCATGTAGCACTAAGTGGCAGTGACTGGAGAGGTCTTTGCCTCAATTGCCCTTTCTAGTTGCAGAGGGATGTAAAATAATTGCAACAGAGATGCTCTAACACAACTTAGGCTCCTCTCCGCGTTCACTTCTACATGTTGCTAATGGTATTTGCCTTTTGCTCACGGTGAAGGAAATAGGACTGCAACTTAGCACCAGCATAATTGCTATGGCACCCTTGGCTCCTGCAGACAGAGTGGCAGGATGCAGTCCTTGGGACTTAGACAGTCTGATTTCTCAGCTGAATGTCATCAAACTGCAATTAGTGATTTCATGTTGTCTGGAACACAGGTACAGTACTGAGCTGAGGTCAGTGCTTGATAACAAAAAGTGTGGGGCAGTTTCTATTAATAGCATGCATGCTGATCTTCTGCTAACTAGCACACATGTTCAGGCAATATGTTTGTCGTACTGTACGAATCAGTTCGGTCCGGCTTCTCATGTGCTCATTTCTTTTACGATATTATGTTCACTCATACAAGGATTGAAATCTTTCTGAGGAGATAGAATTTATCAAAAAAGGACAAGGTTGTTCCTGGGATTTAAAGGGAGATCTAGAGTTCAGGTCACTCTCTTTCATTTCAGAAAAAAAAGCACTCGTTTGCTTTTATGAAGCCATTTCTACCTTCTATTTCAACCAACATATCTTTCACACAGCAACTGTTGAACAAGCAACTTTTAATTATGCACAAGATGGATATTGCTCTGAAATTCTTTAAAGACCTCTGCACCAGAATTTGCTTCCTCAAAAGTCTACTGAAAATGCTGTGAAGGCCTCAGGGCTTAATCCTTCATTTCTTAATGCACTGGAAATGATCAGCAGTGAACCTTTTAATGGACGAAAGGGAATGGAATGTTTCAAGCCTCCCTCATTACTATTCACAGACTGTTTGGAAAGATAAGTACATAGTGGCTTACTGTCCAGAAGGGCACATGCCCTTATTTCTCCTGTAACTCTGTCCAGGGAACCATTCACAGGACACCAGCCTGAATTATATTGCTCCTGACAGTGATGTCAGAATGAGCAAATGCTGAGGTCATCTACAAGAAATGCTGTCAGCATGGCACAGCAGTCTTCAGCTTGTAGACCCATGCTTTCTTTATTCTAAGAAAAAAGAAAGACAGCAGAATGACTGCCTTTCAGCTTCACAGTGTGATTCCACGAGCCTTTGCCTCTGGCTGCAAACAGGCAGGGCTCCCTGGATGCCTGCCTGGGCCTGGGGCTGCTTCCTCCTTTTTGCTGCCAAAGCAGTCCGCTGCCTGTGGGAACAAATGACGGGGGTGGGGGCAGCCTATGGCCCCTGCTGCCTGCACTGCATTTCCTGGGGTTTCCTCCTGATCCTGCTGATGTCTTACATCTGCAGGTATTGAACCCACAGTGACTCGCTTCAGTATTTTCAATATTTCCCATGTATTTTGGTTCCCCCAAGTTTCAAAGAAACAACTTCTTTGATTTTTCTTTGACCTGCTCTGTAAGTGGCCACTCACAAAGCTGAAGTTTTCCCTTCAGGACAGACCTCAGCAGTTTTAAAATCTCTTCTCCACAGCACCATACCACATAAAGTACAGCTGGTAGCAAACAGCTTCCAAACACTGCACATCCAGATGTTGCTGGGAAGCCTGGTATTGCAATATTCAAAGTCCAGTCAAGCAAAATCTAGGTGAGGCTGAGCATCTGGGTGGAGAGGTATGGTCATGGGCACAGAGCAGGCTGCACAGTGACTGGTTCCCATGACGCGACGGCTGCGCTAAAGAGCAGGGTGCCTTGGTTGAGAGAGACGTGATTTCCCTGGGGCAAGACACGTCTGCAGCAGAGTAGGAACTCCAGCAGTGTTCGCCTGTCAGCTTCAGGGATGGCGGAGCAATGGAGGAGAGGCACCGTGCAAGAAGAGAGGAATGGATTTAGTCCCATCTTCCCCTGCCTCTGCCTGGTTTCATTCACCAATGTAGAGCAAGCACGTGTTTTCTGCACAGCAGCCTGCTTGGGAAGAGTGTGTGTGTATATGCTAAATTTGGGCGGGGTTTTTATCATTCTCCCAAAAAGGAGAGGAATTTTCATCATAAGTGCAAAGCTCAGCTCTCTACTGCAGATCAGAGAGAGAAGGATCACTGGACTTTGTGGAAAGTGCATGGTAAACACCGGCAGCACCCACTAACCGCAGTGAAAATCCTTGGCATCTCTGACTGAGCTGCTTTGCATGCTTGATGTTGCACATCCTAAAAACTGCAACATGGAAATTTCAACTACCCACTCCAGTGAACCCAGTTATACTGTTTCCAATACTTCTTCAGAGCTATTTTTTATACTGGAGAGGTCTACTCCATCTCCTGTTGTTCTTTGTTTTCCAGCCTTTCCAGCATTTCCTTGCTGCTTCTATGTATGGCATCAGGGCAAAGTTAATCCTCATTTCCCCTGATGCAAAGCTGGTCCCTGAGCATCCCTGTGTCTCTCCCTGCTTCATGGCAGGGTGCTACTATTTTGATATAGAGGAAAGTGAAAGGCTTTGCCCTCCCTGATGAGTCTGGCACTACCTGCTGTGAGTTTAACCTAGAGATGCTCTGAAGGAACAACTCCTCATGCATGGCATTTAAAAGTAATTAAAAAATATCCCTAGGGAAAATAGTTGCTAGAATTTGTAGAAGAAACAAGAGTGGATGCATCTTGAGGTTTGTTTCATGCTCTCAGAGATGTGGGGGCAAACATAGGCTTAGGGACCAAAGCGTGCTCTGGTCTGGTGAGATTAGGTATCTCTTACAGCAAAGGAGGAGCAGCTCAGCTCAGGACATGCTGTCTGCAGGACTCTGCAGACTGCAGTTGAGAAAGGGTTTTCCTATCTGTGCTAAGAAGCAGTGTGTTGTGACCACTTCAGTAAAAGGTCAAAAATTAGGCATTTTATGTGTGTCTGCATGGAAGCACTCGTTATGCAGTGCTGTGACTTGCTTTACTGGAGCTGTAAACTGCTCTGCCACCAGCTGTCCCACTGGTGTCCTCTGCCAGAAGGCACTCACTGCCTCCATCCTTAGGTGAACTAACAGACACAGGCTTGGTACCATTCTGCTTTACATGGGGATTTTTTTCTGCCTTTGACAAGAAAATGACACTACAGTATTGAATATCCTCTCTAAATTTAGCTCAGGCACCTGGACTACTAGTGCTTTACATCTCTTTGAACTGAGACAAGTCATGTAATTGAGGATTCATGCCAAACTGAATCTGCTGTTGAAATAGAAGAATTGAGTGAAACAAATACCTCCATATGCTGGAGAAGTCAAATCCCCTGTCTTCCATTCTCCATGTTAGACATAAATTTAGAAAGTCATAGAGAAAAACATGCCATCCATGCATATCTAAAGTGTTGTTGAACTGTTTTGTAGACTGCTTCAAATTCTTTAATGTAGACGTGTGAGACAAGAGGCAGATTAACATTATTTCTGTTTCTGTTGGTACAATACACCCTCAGGTTTCTCACAACACGGTAGGTCACCTGTGACCTCCAGTCAAGGTCAGGCTCTCTGTTTGCTTCCTGCTCTACAAACATTAGTAAGTAACAGCATCTGTTCTGATAAGTATACAGTGTAAATAAACAAGGTCAGTAAAAGATTTAGAAGGAGAGCATAATTTTATGGCCAGCTATCTGAGACACAGAGGAGTTAAGTTACTTGCCCAAGGTCACATTGGAAGTTAGCTGGAAAGCAAGGACAAGCTGCAGCTTTCCACAGTACACATCCAAATCCTCTGGGGAGCACCCAGCGAAGACAAACGGCCTGTTTTGCCACATCTGCAGTCTTGACTGTAATTTGTCATTCTACATGTGGAAACTGTTTATCAAACACATCATTTCCAAGTACTGTGAATAGTATAGCTCTGGCTGTTTGTGTGTTGTTGATTGGTTTGGGGGTTGGTTTTTTTGCATTTTCATTCTGAACTGCATTGTTTGCAAGCAAAACTCTTCATTTTGCTTTTAAAGCCCAGAGACCATTAGCAATGTAAAATCAGGTTTTGCTTCTGTTAGCTAACTGTGATGAGTTTGCAGTTATCGATGAACGTCAAGATCTCCTTACAGTCTTGGTGTTTGATGTTAGCAGCTCCCAATCAGGGCCTTGCAGGTTAGTAGACAACTGCCCTTAGTGTTGCTGAGTCTCCCTAATTCACAGAGTGCACAGCACTTCACAAGCCATCCGCCTCTTGCTGACACATCTGACACCTTCTGAGTGCGGAACAGTCTGCATTCAGTTTCCCGCAGTCGAATGAAAGAAAGATTAAGTATGCTGCTTCCTGTCAAAAAGGGTCAAATATTATGCTGGCAATCACAGAAAAAGGTATGAAACCAGAAAATCATCAGTACTGTGCTTATCAAGAAGTCTTTCCCACCACCCTATCTAAAGGTGATGCCCTGCCCGAGGAAGTCCAGGGGGCTGGCGTACCCAGTGGCAACCCTACATCACTCATCCTGTGTTGCTTCTAAACAAGCTTCTTTCACTCAAAATAACTTTTCTCAATCTTATTTTCCTTCTCACTGATTGTGCTGTCTGGATGCTGGGACAGGCATTTCTTCTTCATGTCTTTATGCTTGCTTAGTGAATACATCTATTGCTTTGTTTGTACCTTTTATTTCTCCCTGGCCTCTCCTAGCACTATGATCTGATGACAGAGGTCTCATTTGTACATTTAACCATTTCTTGTATAAACCCTGCATGTTTCATTCACAAACTTTGCATAAAGATGTAATGTGAAACAGCTGATGGTGAGTTCGGGTAGCTGCTGTATGCATGGTGCTTATCTTAACAGGGAGGCTTCCTCTAGGGCCCTCTCCCAGCACACTGGGAAGAAATTTTTTGTGGGAACATTTCTATTTGGTGTGGAACACTACTTCTGAAGCATATCTAAAGCACCCCGACTGGCTCTGTAGAGGACTATATGGTGTGTGAGCAAGTTTCTTTGGATGCAAGATGAAGCTGTCTTTTACAAAACTGTCAGTGTGTCGGGCCCTATTTCAATGTTATGTGTGCCGATTTTCTTCACCATCTTTGCCTCACTGCTACTGCTTTGGCATGGCTGATTCTTTGCACTAATGCATGTCAGGAAGCGTTTTAGTTAGTGGTGTAACTATTATTAGTTTATAGAAACAGTAGGCATTTCCAGACATCTAGCAGGAGCCACCTTGGACCTAGAAAATCTGCCAGGTTAAGGGAAGAAAGTCAAGTCTAGGTGAATGATGCCCACACTGAGCAGATCACATATGTAGTGTTTAAGCCGGTGTATTTCACTAAGGTGTTCAGCTGTACAGACATACCTGTGTGTGCTGAACAATGTATACCCATTGGCAAAGGCACAGCAGCTAACACTCCCAAAGTGTTTCAAAGAGTCTTAAAATTCACAATCAGGGAGATCTTACTGAACGCTAATTGTGCATTTCAGGCTGGGTTTAGTAAATGAAGCATCAGTCTGGAAGAAATTTAGCAGTGGTGAGTATACTTCCTGCTTTACCCATAAAAAGGGGTGTATTCAGTGAAGTATATATTAAACATACCAGTTTACAGGATAAATATTGAAATATCAAGCCTTCTAACCCCACAAAGATCATGAAAGAAAGACATTGCGGTCTGTCTCTCTTGATTAGTTTGGACAAAGGTGACAAATCAGAGAAAATATAGGTGTCAGAAACATATGTACTACATATAATTTGTAAGAATTAATAGAACTTCTATATTCAGTCGGCTTGATATGTACTTACTTAATAAACCATGTGTTTTGTGTCTCATATGCCATATTTCAGAAATGTGATTAGACATGTAGAAGTACCTGTGCAAGCTGGATCACACTCCTGCACATCAATATAAACACACTCAGAGACCTAGGTAGATAAATATAATATGGCAGAATGATTGCAATGGCAAACTATTACAGAAATACCCAATGCATGTTATGAAACAAAGCAAAAATGTAAATGAGACATTATAGGAAAATCATGAACGCCTTCTATTTCTGTCTTTGGAAGCTGAATCCTGCCTTGCTCTGGGTCTATTTTTCCCAAAGGTTAGTGAAGTGCTAATTACAAAGTGCGAGGAGCAATCAATTGCCTAACAGATTTTATTTTGAAACCATTTTTACTCTGAGCCTCATATCTACTGTCTCCACAATTCACCCTCTTCAGTATTGTTCCTTCATGTTTTTTGAAAACAGTCTTTTAAGACTAAGAAAGCTTCAGTAAAAGAAACCCATCCTGAAGTACTACAGCAACAAAATGTTTCTGTTCAAAGAAACACACAACTAAATCAATTAATGAGCACAGAAAACATGGTAAAAATAGCCTAAAAAATAAAAGTGTTTTAAAAGAAAATTTCAGGGATTGAGCCCATCCTTATTTGTTTAAGCAGTAGGTTTTGGTGACTGAAATAGGAACAGAAACAGGCATAGAAATCAAATCACAATGATGAATGAAGGAAATACATATTTTTACAGATCATAGGTGAAACATTTTTAGATGGAAATGAGTCTTCTAGTCTAGAAAAGCTCTCCCTCAAAATCTCTAAGTTTAAAAAGTGACAGCATTTTGCAAGCTGAAAAATAAACCATTTTAAATTTGGGGGTAAGGGGGTGGTGTTGGGTTTTGATTGTGTTTTGTTTGGTTTGGTTTTGGTTTTGGTTTTAATAGGCCATAGAACACAAAATGAGTTTAATAAATCAGGGGCAGTCTGGCCTCATGAAGGATGTTACCTATATCATATGTCACCTGAGCATCAGAGAAGTGATACTCTGTGACACCCAGAGGGGCAGGTTGACTTTTCCAGGGACAGCAAGTACACACTCAGTAAAAAGAAGAAAGAAACTCCAGGTCTTGAATCCTAATCCTACATAAATGACTGAACGCTGAAATTGTGTTACCTATTATTGCTTACAGTGGTTACTTGAGGCAGAAGATATGGCAATTCACATGTGATGTGGAAAATGATGAGTCCAGGAGAGGAAAATTACCAGAGCATACAAACAGTAACACAACAGTGAAAAGGCATGTATAGAGTAAATCCTGCTATCCCAAGGTTAATCAAGAAAACTGTGGAAATGATTGAAGATGTGGAACAAAACACTTTAGAGAAAAGAATGATTGAATTATTGAAGACGTGCTAAAAGAAGGCAGGATAATATCAAAAAGCATTTGATTATTTACGCTTTATTGCAGTGAGTCTATAAGCGATGTGTCATTCTTTGTCTCATACCTGGGCTCTGTAGAGAGAGCAAGCACCAGAATAACACCCCCAGCAATTTGTCTCCCGTCAAATTTATGGTTATATAGATCCAATTCCTCATTTACAAGTGAGATTTCACACAGAAGTGACTTACTGAAAAGTAACCTCCTGGGAAAATAGCTTCATGATCACTGCTCTGAGTGTCTGTAGGCACAGCAGGCAGCTAAAAGGGTGTTATTCAGAAATATACTTTATTATTTAAAACAAATGAGCTTTATGGAATCTTTGTCATTATGAAACATAGTACTATTTCTCTGACTTTACTTTTAAGTAGTATTCTGATAGCTTGTTAGGCATACTTTATTCTGTAGAACTGGGGTAAGATTTATTGGACTGAGACAAAATGTCCAATTTTTTTTCACTGATAGCTCTCACAAATGCTCTCTCTCCTCCTCCCCCACCGATCGTGAAGTAAACCTTACATAACTGCAGCATGGCAGTGATGTTTGGCTTTGCACGGAGAATGGCAGCTCTCATTTGTATTAAGGAGACTACATGCACTTTAATCATCTGCATTTTACTGATATATTTATGTGTATGTTTAGATTAGACCAGAGAGCATATTTTATTCATTATGGAGAAATTAGAGCCCAGGTGTGACATTTCAGTTCTTGTCTGGAGTCATGGTGTCTCTGTTGGCTATTTTTTTCTGGTAAGGTGGATCCTTGCCTGGGGGAAATTCTGCTGAATAGCCAACGTCTGCAGGTATTCCTGCTCCAGTCTTTTGCTCCTGATCAGATCTCGGGCTCCAGCCCTTCCATACCCTGAAAATATTTTGGGGATCATGTGGCTTCACTGTCCTGATGGAGGCAGTGTACACAGAGTGTGCTCCTTGCACCTTTGTACAGCTTTCTCCATGAACCCCAGATGGGCATGCGGGTTCTTTCTTTGATGAAACAAAAATTGAAGCTTTGGTTGAAAGTCTAGTAACAAAAATGTACTAGTAAAATAAAATTTAAATCACAATTCTAGATGAAATTTAAAATGTGTTTAAGAGTCTATTAAATAATGCTTGGCAAAGTGTGAGGGGCTGGATCTTATGGCTGTCTGAGACTACACACTGCTGCTCTTTTATAAGTTCATCAGCAAGCTGCTCCCTGGCCAACATAATGCCTGTCAGAGGAGCTAAAAGGCTGCAATTATCCACACAGATCAATAAAGTCATGATTCCTGAAAGGTAACCTATGTGGTATAGAGTCCACAACTGATACATAAATGATGCTGACAGACTGAGTAGCAACTTATTTTGCACTAGTATGTTGCATCTTCTAAATTGAAAATATTGGGAATTCAGGCTGAAGGTTTTACAAAAATAATAAGTGGCTATGTGGAACTCTCTTTTCAAGAAAGTGTAAATGCTATAATTATTTTTTTTATTATTTATTTAACCTAGCAGAATCACAAAATCTAGCGTGCACTTGTCTATTTCCCATGAGTCATGAAAATCCCAGCCTAAAACTATTTTTAAAAGCTCTGGGATATTTTACTCTAAACACTCACGTCTTTCAAGCAAATGATCACTTTCACACAGCTCTAGGTGTGACTACAGAGAAGCAAGCACATGCTGCCATACCATGTTTCCAATTTCCCACAACAGATGACAGTGGAAGCTCCTGAGCACTGGCCATGACTTGTGGATATCCTTTTGTCATTGCTGCCCATATTTTCTTTTCTTTCATGTTTTTCAGTATCTTTTCTTTAGGAACAAATGGATTTATTTAATAAGCACTGAATTAAGGAAATTTGCTGTAGCCTCCTCAAAGAGGCTGGAGCCCTGATTTATAGAAGCATTGATACGCCCTAGTTCATCCTCAATGACCAAGGTATATTCATCTTTTAGAAAGGAAGTTACAATCTAAATTTAGCTGGAATCAACAGGAAAAATCATCTGAAGAGACTGCTTAAAAGGCGCAAACTCATTTTCTGAGCTGTGTGGAATCTTACTCACATGTCTGAAGGAAAGGAAACCACTGATATGAGATTCTGACCACGAAACATTCACAAAATTACATTTCATTGAGAAGGATGCAAACACAGGAAGACGAGGGTTTCAAGTGAAAGTGGCTTTCTTTCTTTCTGCCCTGGAAATGTTTCTGGTGGACTTATAAACTCGATGTGTGCATGTATCCAGCAAAAGTTTGCGTATGTGTGCATACACACACTGCACATGTTCACGTGTACCTGCTCAAATGAGTACCTGACAGCCTTTCATTTCTGACAGGCAATATCAGACAGGATACAGAGATATTGTGACATGCTCACATCTGGCATGCGGGTCCAGGCAGCTGACATGATATCCACATTCTGCTGGAATGGGGAATGAAGTGATTTTTTTCTGTCTTGAGGAATAATATTTTTTATGGGAAGGTTTTTCTCCACTGGGATCATGTGCACAGTCTGTAACATCTAGCAAGAGTTCATGCCTGAAAACTACTATCAAATGTTTTGTGTCTTGCTGCTGGTGCTCAGTTTTTCCGTAAACACAAATGTCTCATTTGAATAGCACCTGTACCTCAATCAGGGCTGCTATTTCTGCCAAGCAAACACAAAGGTCAAGCAGCAGTGCACAGGAATTGCACAATTGTTATAGAAATCTTCATGAGCTCTTGTTGAAGATAAAGAAACACCATGATCTTTTCCTATCATGTATGACATATTAGTTAGAGAGATTCCGGGATTTCGCAAAGTTGTAAGCATGTCCAGTGCCAAGGCATGCACGTAATGGCCTAGTTCTGCCTTTGAGAACAACAGCCTCCTGCACCTTCAGCAGCCCTGTGACTATGCATTTCAAACAGTGCTTTCCAAACTCCATCTATTCTTCTCCAAAGCTTCCAGTTTTTGCAATTGAAGTAATTCATCAGTTAGGGCTCATTCACTAGTAAAAATGTATCAATACCTTCTCACACCAAATCTTTTAAAACAATTCTAAGTAATAGTTTTGCTTCAGCTGTGGCTCTTGAAATTCCCATGCCCTTGAAATACAGACTCTCCTGAGCACTGCCTGGCTAAAGAATTTTGTTTTTTAGAAGTCATGTCGATGCATGTTCCACGTTGATTTAAAAATACAAGAGAAAGATAGCTGTGAATGGTTTTATCTATGTTCCTAACAAGTCTTAGAGGACTGTGTACATTCCCACACTTCTAATCACTTCTGCAAAAGCAGTTTGTTGTCTTTGTCCTGTGTCTGATGAACTTTAGGGAGAAAATAAGTAACAGCAGCTGAAAACATGCTTGTCAGCAAGTACTGCTTGCATGAAAATAACTCTTAATCGTGCTAAATAAATTCCATTCTCTCAGATTTTTCCTCCTGTCCTTTCCAATGGCATTATATGAAAAAGGCACATCACATACTGGGTATTATGGCCAGTGCACATAGAAAGTTATGAACTCACTGTCCATGGCCCTTGGTGAGGCTCCACTCAGGGTGCTGTGCAAGGACTTTAGCCTCCTCTTCAAGAGAGACAAGAAGAACCTGTGAGAGTCAAGCAGAGACCTGCTGAGACTTCAGCACATGGAGGCACATGGAAAGACTGAAGGAGCTGAAGTAGCTTGGTCTGCAAAGAGGAGTCTGCAGTACAGTCTAAGAGTTGCCTGCAGTTGTGCAAGGGGTGACTGCCAAGGTGGTGGGGTAACAGCAGCTGGTGAGACGAGGCCACAGCATTGCAGCCTGCAAGCTCAGGACAGGCATCCAACTCCCTAGGAGGTGACGCAGCACCCCACAGAGGGCTCTCCAGCCTTACAGGCTTTAGAGGCTTGGCTAGGCAAAGCCCCACCAACCCGTCAGAGAGACAGAGAAAAGCCCTGCCTCAGATGGAAGATCAGAGGAAAGATCTCTGGGGTGGCATCCCAACCAACACTTCCGTGATTCTCTATTTGAACCTGTGAACCATGCCATAGTGCAACAGTCCTTAAATGCACAACGTATTTCACTTTCTTATTTAAAAGTTAAATTCACATGTTTTCTGCTTAAATTCACAGATATTTTCTGCAGTTTTCAGTGCAGGTGTACAGCAAACTAATCCTTCTGCCCCCTCCCTGGACTGTATGTGTTCCAGCAGATGTCCCTGACAGAGACGCTTTCTGGGGGTGAGGTTTGCTGTCCTTTCAGGGCTCACCCTTCCTCTCTGATCTGCCAGGTCATAGTTGTGGAGCTGGATTTTAATGCACTTTGAATGCAGCTGAAGACAAATGACAATACAGCGTAGGTGTAGTTTTTGCTTCAGAGCAGTGAGGTATCTGCAGCAGCTAGATGTCTCAGCAGCAGTATTCAATCTGAGAGTTCATGGGGCTGTCACACAAGTTACTCAAGCAAGAGTGAATCTTTTGTGTGCACTAGGAAAGAATAGAGTAAGGAAAGGATATTATCAAATAGTGGAGAAGCATGTCTCTCTAACTTCTCAAAAACCTGTTTGCAAAAGTTTTCTGAAATGCAGAAATTAATCTACAGGGAAAGTGATGAAGCAAGATCACACAGAGACACAGATGGAAATACCATAAACATGAGCACAGAGGGAGTATCTATGTCTATTTATATCTGTCTATTTTTCTGTCAATCATCTAACTATGCTACTTTCATAGCAACATCAGAATTACTTCTGAAATCAGTCCATCTGATTCCTGCACCTTGACTGCTAAAAATCACTCTCAGTTCAATCAATCATCTTTTGCAACTACCACTGGCATGAACCACTTAATGAAGACAAGCCATGGCGGTTATTCACATGTGAATCTCTCCATCCGCCTGTTTGTTCATTTACTTTCATAATTTTTATGGTATTTTTTTCCCATGGGAGAGTCCTCTGTGAAGACATGTTAGCTAAACTTACAGTGTAGAGAGAGGAAAAATGAAAGGAATCACCAATGGGCAGTATTTCAGTTTCTACAGTAAAAGGAGATTAATTCAAATACATTAAATATATGGCACACAAGAATAGGGCTCAGGGTCAGTGACAGGAACAAAGTGATGGGAGATGGTCTCTCATTAGCATAGCAGTGATGAGAGAGAGGAGAAAAACCTAGTGGCAAAGATATAGGAAGTAAAAAGCATCCCTACATAGAAGTGTTTGGGTCTGACCTACCATTAAGATTGTCACTGTGCAACCTCCTGAAGTCATTTATTATCAGTTAAGAATCCCTTATCTTTCTTAGATTGTATTTTTGGTGGTGCTTTTCAGTTACCTCCCAAACTGATGATGTTGTTCGCTGCCCTTCTTGTTTGCTGATGTTTCCAGTTGATCTCTCCTTTATCATAATTTCTTTTTCAAAAAAATTTTTAATAAACACCAAGATTTCAAATTAAATCCAGGTAACCTATTGGCTTCCATTCTTTCCAGTAGCAGTAAAGTCAAATCCAATACTTTTCCCCTAGGACTTAACTTAAAACAAGCAGGTACCTCACAATGGAAGGTAACCATAACCCATCACGATTAATATCAATGCATTTTTCATGCATAACACATGAACTTTTTCAACTCCATCTGCATTTAAACACATAACTATCATCACACCTGCCAGCCAAGTCTAAAGGAAGCTCCAGAAGAAAGAAAAAAATTCATTTTTCCCTTACTTTATCTCTGTAAAAGAGATTCTCTTATTTTTTTCCTGCTTATTATTAGCTCTGAAACAAAGAAAATTCTAGACCACTGCTCAGACCTCACACTTTTCTCAGAAAAGCCTATTACCTTTCACAGACTAATACATGTGTATTCACAGCATCAGGCTTTTGCTACAAAATTTACTGTAATTTGTTCCTAAGTAAAAGTCCTCCAGATGTGACACAAGGACACCTTAGCTTTAACCTTGTTTTTATCCTAAGTTATTCTCTGCCCACCAGATAACTTTCTCTCCAGCTTTTGGTTACACCTCTTGTCCAGCCCTACCTTCATGGCAAGGGTTGGCACCCTCGTCACCAGGGTGTGATTGTAATGGGACACTTGCATTTTCTGCATAGTGTGTGCTCTTAAGATGGAATTTCAATATGTGCAAAAAACCACTGTCTCATTTGAAGGGCATGGAAAAAACTCTCTTACTTTTTAAGTGGATGGCTATTTTAGCTCTGACTGCTGTCACTAAAAGGGTCCAGCAAATGTGTGTCTAAAAATATGGAGATTATTTTTCACCTATAAATAGATGCTTTGAGAAATGAATACAAACCTCAGAGAGATTTTAACAGTCTCAGGCACATGTAATGGCTTGCCTGTGGTAGCTGTAAGCCACCTTGCACTTAGAGCAAGCAGTAAGAATGTGCAGCTGGGTGATGGATAACCACTGATGAGCCACGTGCTCAGCCCTTTTGCTCAGTATCATTTGTCTGTGTATCTAGCCCGAGTCTTTTGAACAAAATAGAGCTACAGGCTTCCAGTTAAAGATGGCACGTGAGCCCAGCTAGTGAAATGGTGAGGGTTAACTCCAGCAGATCAAGAGGATTCGGGCTCGTAGTCCACCCAGCCTTGCAAAATCTACATGAAAGTCTGAAGGAAGCACAAGGGCAGTGCTTGTCCCCTGATCTGTGACATCTCCTTTACAGAAGAGGTCAAATAGATCAACCAGTCACAACCTGAACTGTATTTGTCATCTCTTGCTGAGGTTTAGAAACATGCACAAATTTTCATACACATATATCTCCAAGGTAATGAGTAGTGTTTTCTCTTGAGCATGATACAGACCCCAGATGGTTTCATAATTTCCTTTTTATTTCTCTAGCAACAACAAAACTTCCCAGGAACTAATAATGTTTCTCATTACAGGAACTGAAATAACCAAAATTCAAAAAATGCCCATGGTCTGCTATTTTTACACAAAAATGAAGATGTGCCAGAAACTCCTGAAAGTGCATGAGGGATTTTGCTAAAACTTGTTGATTTATGTAGAAAGCACTGAAATGGCAGAGCCTCACAAATGCCTCAGATCAATACTGAGCTTGGCTTGCTGAGGCCCACAAATGAAGGTGGGGTTGGAGAACAGGAGCCGCTGACTACTCTGTCTGTTGCTAAAGTGCTAGCTCATGTCTTTCTATTAACATCAGTAGTATTTTTAGAAATGTTCCATATTACTCCTTTCACTTACCCTTTCAAACATATTTGTTTTGTCTTGACCTATTGGCTGAACTGTAGTTACTCTTTTCACCTTTTGCAGAAAAAGTGACTGACTTGTGGAGATACTGCAGCTTTCCTCTTGACGCCTCTTGACTGTAAACTCAGGTCAGGCTACCATAAAAACAGCATCTGCTGTCCTTTCTTCTGATTAACTGTTTCTTAATCCTTAACTTTTACTAGGCCAATTAATTTTCAGTGACTTGTCAGGTGCACTGTGCAAAGAGAGGATGTTTTGTGCTTATAAATATTTTAATTAAAGGTTAACTCAAATATCAGGGTTTTACAGCCTCTAGAACTCAATTTACAATATGTTGATGTGTCTGACTTGACTAATCATGCTGTGGGCTAATTAGCAACATAACAGGCACAGTGCTAGTTGGGGGAGTGGTGGAAGAGGCAGGAGCTGTGCCCTGCATAGGGAACCCTGTTTGCTCAGTGATGTTGGGAGAAGCACAGCTTTGCTTGGCACAGAAGCTAGTGTTGTGAAAGATCAGAAGACAATGAACTTCGTAGTTTAGCCTGGTGCCTGTGGAATTTTCTTTCCGGAACCAGCTGGGAGGTTTTTTCAGCAAGCCTCTCCTTTTTTATGAACATCTTGTGGATTGACAAAAGTCTAAACTTTTCATATGGAAGGGGCGGTTTCCCTTAGTTTCTGGATTGAAGACACTATTGCTATATTTACTTGGAAATGAGATAGTGATTTTGTATTAGATCTTTGAAAGAATAAAAAACCAGGAGCAGTCCAGAAAACTTAAATTTTCTTGGGATTGAAAATTGAATTACTAGAAAGGAGGATAAGAAGTATCTACTTGTGATGGTGTAAATTCCTGATGTGCTCACATGTTGGACAGTGTGTGGAATTATGTTTCCATGTCTCAAAGGGGATATGGCAGAAGTTAAAAAAGCTGAACCACAGGCACGGAATAACCAGAGGCAAGGCAGCCTCTGCCCAAGGAATGAGGGAGTTTTACCTTGGAGAGCAGCTGGCAGGGTGTTGCTGAGAGGGCTCTGTAGACACCTGAAAGACACTGGTGTATGTGTAGAGGAAAAACAGCTCAATGCCTTATTTATCACATGCTGTGCCACAGGAATGTGGATCTTCATGTGACCTGCAGCTGAGCATGGGAACTCCTAGGCACAGGAATAGTAGCAAGTAGGTGCTAAAATCCCACAGTAATGTAAAAGGCACAGAGCTTCTCAAAGCAAAAGCCACTGGAAGATGCTAATGAGAAACCCAGCTGCCCAGCTGCCAGCTGTTCCCAGGACAGCGTTCAGGAGCAGCTTCACAACACGTTCTCGCTGCCCTGCCCTGAGCACTGGATTTTGGCAGCTGCCAATGATGGGACAAAAGATGAGATGAAGATTTTGTCTAATCTGGTACAGCACTTCCTATGCAATAACTTCTTGAAATTCTTTACCTGCTTTGTTTTCATGCTTTCTCAGCAGAAAGTGTGCTTTCCAAAGAGAAAGATTTTGTTTCAAAGAACAAGGCTGTTTCAAAGAACAAAAATAAATAATATATGAAACCTCAGTGAAATATTTAGAATTTATTCTTTGCACATTTTTTCCTTGGTATCAGGGAGATGCTTTGTAACCCAGTTGAGCACGGCAGTCATTGCGACTCATGACTCATTGCCTGCTTAGTCAGGTAGGTTGGAGGTTTCTCAATTCCTAAACACTTATGTTCTAAAAGCCTATTAAAAACTGTTCTAGCACTTCTTAGTAAGAAAGATTTCTGCACAAAGGACCACAGTTTGTTTCAATGGGAAATGGAAGCCAACCATTCTCCCTTTAAAGAGCTTTTTCAATGCACACACCTTTTTTCCTAAGTGCACAGTACTAGACTGCTACCAGCTGAACTGCCCCTCAGACATACAAGTATAAAACATAAGTAGGATTATACCAACAGCTGTGTAAAATGTAGAATACAAGGTCTAAATTTTTCTCAAAAAATTGAACTTACAGGATAGCCAGTAAAGAATTTTGCACTGATTGTAGAATGGAAAAGATAAATATGTGTCAAAATTGGAAATCCTGTATTCCCCATAGAATCAAAGCTTTTTCTTGAACCCAGCATACACAGAGAAGGTAAGGCCCTAATTGCTGTTACACTGGGGTGAAGAGAGTTTACGATAAAGAATATTAATGAAGCCATCAAAGGTGCAGTCTCATAGAACTACATCAGGCTACCTTTGTGGCAATGGGTACAGCTGACATGAAGTGCAGTCAGGGAAGCCTTTTGGAAGCAGCTGTGGATACCCATATACTGTAACTTGCTAGATTTAGCTGAAATGGCTCTCAAATTGATAAGAGAAGAGACAAGAGACAGGATCAAATGCTCACATCCTCATCAATATGTTGTCTACAGACCTGGTTCAAGGAGACTGCTATTTTCCTTTTGGAAAATTCCCAGGGGAGAGTGAGCATCGTAAACAGCACCTGCTTCACCACAGGGACAGGCAGGGCAATCCCTGTGGAGTACAGCTTGCAATTAAAAGCTTCTGTGACTGGCGAAGGGGAACTGAAATGGCCCTATAACCTGCCTCCTGTCATCTGACTATACAGAGTGCCCTGCTTTCACAGATTACAAGAAACAGGGCCACCCATCTTTTAACGGCTGAAGAATACTGCATGGCTTTTAACTGCAGGCATGCGAACAGCTGAGGCTGTTGTTTCTTACTCGGGTGGGACAGGGTCTGGCAGGAGTCCATCCCATGCTGACAGTAGCAAACGTCACTTGAGCAGGCACAGAGCTGACCTAGGAGTCCAAACCTCCTGGGATTTACTCCAGTGAGGTAGTTTGTGGATGAGTCTTCTGCAAATGCCATCCAGGTTTGAATGTGCAGATCAAGGATGAAAATCTTGTTGGTGCAGGACAAAATTCACTGCCACTGTGAGGTCTGGTAGCCAGCTGTCCAGAGAGGCATGAGGCTATAGTCTGGTCACTGAGATTTATGATCTTAACATGATGTACTTCTGAACCAAAAAGAAATAGCTGCCAGTTGCAAAGGGAAGTGAAATGCCATCCTTCCTGATTGAAGCAGAATTTTCTTCTGGCAACATTTTTGCAGGAATTAATGATGGTTTTCTAGACAAGTCTCTGATGCAATTACTTTCTCTTTTGGGAGCTATGCAGAACCTTTTGTTACTCTACTTATTGACTGAGTACTGATGGTACTCATGGTACTGATGGTGTTTTGTGTTTATGTGCATGTAGGCTTTACTCTGAAGAGCTGATGGGTTTATATGTCAACAGTGCAAACATTTAGCTTTCCCATTTAGCTTCGTGAAGGACACTCAGCTGTAATGTTTCCCAGGTATGTTGCGTGACCAGATATGTAGTCCTGGTAACTGCTATAGTGTTCTAGTTATCTCTTTAATTTTCTTTGATTGTAAATTTCTGTTTCCCTTTTTATTGCCTTGTTAAATTGTTGCGACGGGGCTAGATGGTATATGCCGCGACCTTCCCGAAAGCGTCCCTCTCAGGAGTCGCTTGGGCAGTGCAAGCGCATCAGCAAACACACAAACCACTGGTGCGGTGGAAGCACACACACACACACACACACTCACACACACACACACACACACACACTAGCCTGGATAGCTGCAGAGTAAGCCGGAGGTAAAGAGTCAGGAGGGGCTCTGCTGAAGTACAAGGTTTATTGCACGTAGAGGGTCCAGGGAAGAAAAGCACAGACAATGGAGGGTCCAGGGTTATATACTCCAGGAAACAGGGGGGGAGAGAATACCAAGGGCCAATCAGGCGAGGGCCAGGGGACGGAGAGAAGGTGGGGTTACATGCAAACGACCAATGAGGGTAGGCGAGGGGAGGAGCAGGGGAACAAGGCCAATGGGGCATTGAGTAAGGGAGAACAATCTGGAACATAACCTTATAAGGGAACAAAGAGTGACAGGCCTACAGGCCAGCCAAGTAGGATAAATCAACATACTATAGCTAGGCCTGATGGGGAAGACCTTCCTTCTCACTATAACCCAGGGAGAGACTTTAGACCTCGGAGCCTTCCCACCAGCAGTCTCCTACTGCATCAGGGCCCTCTGTCCCCACTGGCTCCTTGGGCACTCCTGTGGCTGGCCTTACCACCGCAGCCTCTCTTGCTGCAGGCTCAGCCACCGCAACATTAAATCTTATTTTTTTGCTAACATAGCACTTGTTTTGAAACTCTTTTATTCCCCTGTGCTTTTATTTTTTACAGCACCAGATAATTTCTAGTTTCTTATCCCTGACATTGACTATACTTTGCTCTTTATGTATTTCCATGACATTTTTTACATTAGGTTTTTCGGAAGTTCTGTGCTAGATTTTCGCCTTTGCCAAAAGTGTGTGTTGGGAAGACTCTCTTTGGAAACACTCCAGCTCCTCCAAGGAATGCAGCTTTTTCCAATAGGCATCTACCTACTCCTGGTGGCCACACAACAGGGACGAGCTCTGCTTAAGGACTTGCATGCTGGACTCTTTATCACATTGCACATTGCTAATAGCTGTGGGGAAAGGGGGAAAACTGGGAAGAGGGACAATGATAATGAGCAGGAGGAGGCCTGATGACGGAGAGCTGATAGGTGATAATGACTGGTATCATGAGAGCATGGATGAGGGAAGACGAAAGAAACAAGGGAGCATCTGGAGATGGTCTGATGCCTTTGCAGCAGCTGGCTGACTGGAGTGATGCTAGTGTTTATTGCGTGTGGGCAAAGAGGACCGACAGGACCATGGCAGCAGTTGTTGAACATGGGAGCAGGTGGCCTCAGGGGAGGAGGAAAATTGCTGAGCTCTGCAATGGCCTTGGCCTTAGGTCCCAGCAGGAGGGTTCTCTTTCCCAGACTTCTCGCTGTCTTTGGAGCCTTCCTTAGGCTCACTGGTTTGATCTTTCTCCTGAAGGTATTTCTGTTTACTGTCTGTGTTGGTTTCCGGCAGGCCGGTCATCATGCCTCTTGTGGTGCATGGAGGCTAGCAGCTTGCTCCAGGGATCCAGCTCTCTTCAGGCTGGTTCCCGACACTGTCAACAGAGGAGACCAAGGGAGGCTGTCCTATGGGAGCAATGTGCTGTGCCCAGCACCTCTCACAGCCTTCCCCAGGCATCTGCACCGGCCTCTCATAGAGAGAGGTGTGTTACATGGAACTGGAAGTCAGACCTGCAGCTGCTGTTGTCATGATTTATAACAAGGCCACAGGAATTAACTGAGTTATTCCTACCTCAAGAGCTTAACTCCTGACATATCTTTAAAGAAAAAAAGGGATTTTTGATATGGAACATCAAAGTGAGAACACTGGCCTAGAAAATTGCTTTATTGGTTACCGGTTTTTTGTACAGGAGGGGTTTTTTAATGTACATTCAGCTGGCTTCTGCTTTTAGCCATTTGGTCTTGTTAAGTCCCTGCCTGCTGAAGAGCTCTCTGCTAGGAGTAATTATCTGCCCATGCAGCTACTCCTGGACAGGGAGCAAGTCACCTTTTAACCTTTCCTTGGCTAAATTGACTAGACTGTGCTTCTTTGCTAAACAGCTTCTTCTGGATTTCCCGTCATTCTCCTGATTGTCCTCTGAGCTCTTTTTAATGCTGCAATGCATGTATCCCAGTGGTTCCCAGCAGAGGTGTGGGATTCCTTAGTGGCTGTACAAATGCCACATATAGCCATGGAGTAACACATCACTACTTCTGCTCACAGTTCTGTGCTTATTGCTTGTTTTGTTAAGCATACTGGAAGGGCAGTGTGTTTACCTGCTTGACTCTGAACTTTTTTGAAACTTGAGTTTCCAAACTATGACTGTGTTTGTGTATCCTATAGTCTTCGCTCCTACATGTTATCTATAGACATGATGCAACATGTTAGTATGCAATTGTCTTACCACTGAAATACAGATCTGACAGTAGTAATGACTTCGTCTATTCGCCAATCCACCTGTTCTGCCTCATCTTCCAACTTTTCCAGCTGTATGTTTGTCATCATCTAAGTGAAAATACATCAAATAGCATTGGACTATGAACAGATTCGTTTGGCCCATGGGAAATGCTTCCCTTTATCATCTATCTTTGTAATGTCAAGATCTAGCAGCAGGCAGACATCTGAATATGAATCTGCCAAGCTGATGCACAAAGGTAACTACTGATCAAGTTTATATTGGTGGATAGGGTTTTTCCAGTGTCTCATTCAAAACTGGCCTGAAAACTGCTGAAGTAATGCGTGGTAGAGATCCAGGATCTGTGTACTTCTTAATTCATTCCAGTCTTCAGACCATGGCCAGTCTGCTATGAATGATTAACAGTAATTTTCCAGGAGTGAAACTATGAAGTATG
>VZRJ01000263.1:0-35048 GCA_013397565.1 Ptilonorhynchus violaceus | reverse complement strand
GAGAGAGAGAGAGAGAAAGTATCAAAAAGAGCCCTTCCTGGGTTTGGTAGCAGCAGAGTAAGAGCTGTGGTGGCTTTAAGGAAGATATGAAGATAGAAATGCAAGCTTTCTAGGCTTGCATTTCTGTATTTCTGTGCAGGACAGAGACACAGTTTAGGCCAGTTGATCAAATCCCCTACTGATCTGAGCTCCTGGGACTGCTGGCACCCAGGTATCTGAGACAAATAAGAGTGGTTAGTGGTTTTGTGCCTCTACCCTCCACGCCCACAATATGGGCATGAAGCACCCAGCCTGGCCCCAGGAATATTTCTCCCTCTGTCTGCTGCTTTCTGCACCTTTTGTGCACAAAAGGTGCAGAGAGCAGCCTGCAACTTTAGGTGAAAGTAAAGGCTTGGTAGCTCTGGCAGAACTAAGCAGGTAAAAACTTGCTTTGAGAGAAGAAGTGCAGCTGGCACACTGGAGAGTTTCAGGACTAAGACGGGCTGGGAAAGATAAACAAGTAGCCATATACATGGTGACAGTACCATTTGAGGATGAGCAAGGATGCTTGAGCCTGTGTGTTGAAGCAGGAGGACATGAGGCTGAAAGAGCAGGCTGGATTGGTGGAACAGGTTGTTTTGAGCTAGAGGCTGTGCTGAAGGAGTGGAAAACATCCAGAGAATCTAATGAAATAATCCTGTACCTCTGAATACAGGATTACAGAGGTAATTCTTTATTCATGCAAATGTCCCAAGAAACACTTGACAAAAAAAAAGGCTTCCACTGTGGGAAAAGAGGGAGCCCAGACAGCACATCACAAACTTCTGACAAAAGTCCTCTATTTGTTTCAGCGGAGACAAAGAAAAGAAAAACCAGATTCAGGAACTGAGAGGTGAAAATTTGAACAAAGGTGAAAATTTGAACAAAGGTGAAGTTCAGTGGATTTGTGCCATTGAATGATTTATATCTTCCCAGCTCTATCGTGGTGAAAATAATAAAATAGAAATAGGTGGATTACAGGGAAATGATCACTGTGAGGTTATATGCACTGTGTTTTTCTTAATGTATTTACTGAGAACTTCACTGACTCAAGGTATTTTGTACATATCAGTGCTTCTTGTGACATTTTACCTATTATGTGACAGCTCAATTATCTATAAAGTCAATGCAAACAGCTAGTGCTTTTTTCTTGGTAGACACTGAGTTTTGAATTACTCGCCACCAACCATTACTGGGAGCTGCTGGACTTTTATGCACATGATCTCTTCACCTCTCCTTCCCAATGAGCTGTGGCTTGACAGTTATTTTTTGTACTCAGTTTTACTATACCTATCCTGCACTGTAAGTTCTTCCACAGTGATAAGAACTCACGTTGTTACTAAAAATGAAGCTCAAACAGACTAAAATGACTGGTAATTTCTCACTTGTGGAAATGAATTTCCAAATAAACCCTTTTGTATTGTATTCCTTTCAATGATGGAAAACCAAACCTGAAAAAATAATTAAAAAAACCCCCAAACCCACACACTCACACACAACAAAGCCCAGCTATTGATTGCATAGTGTTTTCTAGAGGCAGAAAAAAATAAAAATGTCTCGTTAAAAGATATTCCATATCTCAGAGACAACACAGACAACCATATGATGTGTAGTTTCTATAGTTACTGCTCTCTTTCCTTTGAAAGTTTGCTAAGCAATCAGACAAAACCAGAGCAACTGGCTGTGCTGCTGTGTAATTATTTCCCCTCATCCTCCCCCAAAAATACTGAATACACAGATTTTCTACCCTTGAATTGGAAATGCCACTCCCTATGAAATAGCCTTTGTTGCATGAGAGAAAGGAGGGGGAGGTGTCAGAAACAGCTCAGCGGTGATGTGGGGAGCAGAAAATTAGTCATGTTGCTGAACTCGCTTCTGGCTTGTGGTCTGGCATCTGGCTGGCTCCAGTGGGACTCTCCGTGGGACTGCTGCCCATCAGGCATGCCCATCAGGCATGCCATCCCTTCCCGCAAGGCATCACAGCCATCTCAGCCCGCGCTGTGTCGGAGGCAAATCACCAAGCCGGATATTGTAAACAACATTAACAGAAGCACACTGTTACACTCGGGCTTCGTGAAAACCTCCGGACTGTGCTGTGGACTGACACAGAGCACAGTTACAGACCTTGAGAGACAGATACATGCTGGTAGTCTCAAGGTAAAATAAAAGCTGGTGGTTTTTTCATGTTTTTTTCTCTTTTTTTCCCTAAGCCCTTTGTTCTCTTCCAGCATGTTTGCCCTACTTTTATTTGATAGGCGTTTAACAGCAACACGTTTTGGCTTTGTGATATGAGCACTTCTATGGTACAGCACTGAGTGAAATCACATTCTTGACTCCTCCTGTAAGTTTTCAGCTGACTTTTATGAATGCCTGGTTGAGCACTAATTCCTAGAGAACAGAGAATCAGAGCTAGGCTCAGCAGAAGTTTAATTCCTTTTCTCCTCATGGCTGCTCCTTTATTAGTAGTGTTCCCCTTGACGTTGTCACTACACTTTGAGACCTACCAGACAGTCCCCTGTGGCTGATTGACAAGCAGGGAATATAAGCACTTTAGTCAGTGGGATAAAAAACCAAAACTGCTTGGTCTCCAAAGAAAAATGACTCAACAGACAGCATAGACTGCAGTAATATGGAGTTCAATCCCCCCTCTAAAGCAATACTGTTCTAAATATGTCCTGTGTACTTCTGAGTAAATAATTAAGTGGTAAATTATTTATTTTATTAGTTTCAGTGCTCCTTCTTCTTCCAGAATGGTAGCGAGCCAATCCTTATTTCCTATCCCTGAGCTTTTCAGTAAAATTTCCCCCTTCTTCCTGAAATCTGGATTTATGGCAAACATTTCGCTATGAGAATTCCGTGCTTAAGACTGAGACATGTTGACTAGACCATCAATCACATAGCCCTGCTCTGTTGTGTTTAGTACTTCATGTCTTTTCTGTATGGATATAGCTTGTGATTAAAAGCTTGAGAGATGACTGTGTTTGGAGAAAGGTGCTTTGGGTATCAAACCTGTGAATTTGACATTTGTTAACTGCAAGTACCATGAAAATAAAGAGAAACTGCACCAATAATCAGAGGAAATTAACACAAAGGTAAAGAGTGTATACCAAGAAATAGTCAGAGAAAAACATGTGCATACCTTTGCCAGCGGTACTTTAAAAGGCAAGTTGGCACACTGACTGTGAACTGTTCTTGTGGTAATTAGTTTTACTACTGCTGAATAATGTTCTAGTACTAAAATGGAGTACAATTATGCTGTGACTTTGGAAGGACAGTCATGGTTTTAATGTATTAATATTCTTATATAGAGTAAGACAAAACTTTGAAAAAGAAAAAGGGTTATTGCGGGATGAGCTTTTGGCAAGAGAAGCATACCAAAATTGTTGTTCTCAACATACAATGAACCTAGGTAACATTTTAATTAAAAGAAAAAAGTGTACTATCAAAGTGGATCTTAACTGCCTTTAAATTGAAGAGACTGAGTTCTGAATGAGATTATGATCTCAGTAATTCATCTTCAGTCTGATGTGATATTTTCTTCCACACCTATGACAAATCCAACTGTTCCAGACATACTTCATAAAGAAATACTGTAAATTAACATGGTGTCCACACATAGATGCTGAAGAATGGGTGACAAGATGTTAAAAACATTGGTTGCAGCAGTGCTTCAGAAATCCGGAAAGCCGATTTTAATATCTCATTTTGCCACAGACTGTCTCCGAGACCTTGAACAGATCCTTGAAGCTGGGTCAACATGAAGCAGTCTGTGGTGCATGGTCTGAGCTGCAATAGTCTCACTGATGTAGCCATCCATAGGACACGGTCCAAAGTTAGTCTGGCATAAGGCGATTTATATTGGAATGGCTTATTGCCTTCTCAGAGGGAAATACACTTTTGGGGTATGAACAATAGTGTTCATGGCTGAGATTCTCAGTATTTCTCACAGCTGACCTAATTTTCTTCTGTGGGATCAGAATCAAGGTAATGCAAGCTGGCTTTGAAAGTCTAGCCTTACAATGTCATTTGAACATTACTGCTAGCATCAACTGGTTTGTTTGCAACAGCAACAGAAAATGCCATCCACATTTTTTCTGTGAGTTCCATATTGTCATTGTAAGGGTGTTGGAAGAATAGAAATATATGATTTCACAGAAAAGTTTCTTGGTTTACTACCTGCCAGGGTTTGTTTACAGGCTGTAAGTGGATACGCTAAAGACGAAGTCAGCCGTGTGATTTATTGAAACGTTTATCACCTCAGCTGACTTCACTTGAGCACAGATGCGTTTGTGAGATTTACATGCAGGCTGGAGAGGAGCTTGGAGAAACCTTGCATCTTTTTCAAGATGCACAGGCAGGCTTTTGTGTGAAACAGCATGTTTGTTTCAGAGATCACCTTCCTGATACATATCCAGTCTTCTCAGGAGACAAGAGCAGTGACAGACCTTGCTGCTGTGACTCACGTGACAGCTCTGTAACCCCATGCTTTCTGCAACCTGGGAGCGAGCTGTCACTTCAGCATTTTCTGCGCTTATAAGGAGTTGGGTTTCCTGGCTTCTTTCCTCCTAGGTCTCAGCCTGAGTCCTCTCATGTGAGGTAGTGCTGTCACCTACTAGTCCCAGGCAAATAGTGGACTGGAATAGTTTTTCTCTTGCTATGGGACTCTGGCTGTGCTGATTACAAATGCATCTACATATTTCTAACATGTACGGGAGGAGCGTCTCCCAAGGTCTAAGGTCTGCTTAATTTCATCCCACGGTAATGACTGTCCCATTACATTTACACATCTTTCATGCTTTGTTTTGCACATACAAGTGCTCACTTTCAATGAAAGCTCAGTTATTTCCCTGTTGCAGAAATGAGTTTTGAATTGTCAGCAAGATTTTACATAATCTGAAATCAGAAGAAAGAAAAAGGATAATGGGATTTTTCAGCTCACTAAATGCACCTCTGCAGGTTGCCCAGTGCAAATATGGCCTTTCACCAGGGGTAATAAGGTTGCAGCGACCTCACACACAGGTCAGATGGGATGCAAAACAGGCAGCGCTTGCTTCAGGCAAGGGTAGATGAAGGTTGTATACACTCTCTGGACTGATTTATATCTGGCAGCGGGGAGGAGGATTCATTATAAGAGCACTTTCCTGAGATGCAGGTGAACTGTTGGGGCCCCTCTGGGGTAATTGCTGTACCATGTTGTATGTGACTAGAAGGAGCCTGGGGGCTGAGAGTCATCAAATGATAAACTGATGAGAGATAGGAGGCACACTCACTGCCATGAATGTGTAGAGTGTAGGATATGGGACCAGCCTGCAGATACAAGTACCCAAAGATGTCATATCCCAAAGCTCTCTTGCCTGAAGTATCACAAGAATATCTGATCTATCTGGTATTAAAGAGATACTCAGCATTAAAAGATACTCTGCTTGCAATGACATTCGCATCACGCAAGTGGTTAAAATTCCCCATCCACAAAACACATTAATTCTTAGCATCAGAAAACAGGAAAGCAGAAGTAATTTTCTTAGATCAGATGGAAAGATGCAACTAAAAATATCCTGGTAACAAAAGAGGAAGTTCCCAAATTGTTAGTGAGACATCTTTTGTCTCAGATGATAATACTGCCAAAAATCGTTTACACACTGAATTAGAAAGACAATTTTACAGCTAACTCTGGTTCTCTGTTGATACTTCAATTTTCTTAACAATGGCACAATATTGTTTGGTATGGTTGGAGATATTAAAAGCTCACCTGGACATGCTCCAGGGCAACCTGCTTCCTCTGACCCTCTTCCCCAACCCTGCTGGGGTGGGGACTGGGACTAGAGGATCTCCAGAGCTGCCAGCCAGTCCCTCGAATTTTGTGTTTCCTTTTTGCCTAATGCTAAAGCTGCTATTAACTATTCTCATTCCCCTCTCTTCCCTTTCCCCCCCTCCCCAAAAAAACCAGATTTAACAGTCACGTCTGTCTTCTGGGTTTAGTCAGCAATTATAAATTAAATAGAAAATTTGAAGAGGGATAAATAGCATTTTAAACTTTAAAATATAGGGTCTAGAAAGAAAACCAAGGCTGAAAATAGTAGGTTAAAGCAAAAAGACTCAAAATGAGATTATTTATTCCTTGAATGACACATCAAAACATTTGAACGGTAAGTCAGGGGGAAATGAGACAGCCCAAGATGGGCCCAGTTGGTAAAGCCGAGGCCAGAGGTTTGGTTTATTTAAAAAAGGCAATGTTCCCATGTAGACAGAGGGTTTTCCACTGAGCCCCAGCCATCTGCTTTGTTTGTCTCCATCCCAGCCTTTGAGATACTGACCTAACTGGTTTGTTCTTTCTCATTAACCTATGAGACTGGCCACAGCCAGGTGTGCGGGAAAACCCTCATGGCAGGTCATGCCTGGAGATCCAGGGCAGATCGACCTGGTTGGTCCTTGAAGAGGCAAAACTGCTGTTGGGTGCAGGGGTCTTTCCTCCAGTAAAGGCATCATTGGGATGGCTGGAGAAAGAAAGGGTGAGTCCCACCAGGCCATCAGTTAATGTGAGTTAATTGCATTGTTGCTCTACTCAGTGCTGCTGCTAGTGCTCAGTTAGGATTTGTTGTGACTGTATTACGCCAGATCCTAGCCCAGGCGATAAAGGCAACCAAGAGGAAAATCAGACATTGCTTTTAAGGCAGCATTTTCAGCTGTCAAAAGAAATGTATGATTCTTCTTGGGTAGATACTGATTATAGGACTTGCAAAGGAATAGATGGCACTGGATTTCTAAGGAATTATCCTGATCATTAGAGAAATGATCAAATTCTCATGGAACCACTTCTGAAGTCACTGGGACCAAAGGAACAGGGGTTAAATATGTAACTTTTTGCTGACGGCACTGGTAGTACCTGAGATCTGTCATTTTCCTTGTGCTGAGAATAAAATACAAGTGGCTTTGACAGTCTTGATTAAAATTCCACACTGAAGCAAAACCAAAAAGGTTTGGACAGTTGAATTTGTGATTTCTCCCTGTCCAATCTCTCTGAAAGGCTATTCTTTTATAATTTCTCAGTTATCCAGGATATTTTGGCTGTGTTGGCCAAATGAGAAATGTCTTTGCACAAATCTTCTGTATACTGAAAAGATGCAGAACTGAAGTAGCTGTAGTAACTGTAAGGAAACTTCATCTCCACTAGTTGGAAATGGATCCATGACCTTGAGTAAATGCTGCACAGGATAAAATTGCTGTGGCCAGCTGTCCACAGCAAAACAGACAGCAACAAGTCTAATGCCGCAGTGTATCTTGCAATGAAATTTTGTTGTGATCAGATGTCCTAGATAATGATCTTACAATGCAAAATATGCAGGAAGATGACAAAAATCAAAATGGCATTATGTTATTCTTGATATATAAACGGTATTTGCAGGGAAAAAAATTCTTTGTGGGAATTAATATAGGAAACACTGACACGCATCTGTAAAAATCCCTAATTAAAAGAGGAATGCTAAAAGGGATCGCACAAGTGATTGACGCAGGCCTAGCACACCTCAATTCTCTTAAGACAGCAAGATGACTGATAGGCCTGAAATGCTCTGCCAACACTACTTCAGTTAACTTGCCAGCTCCAGTCCTGGTCTTGCTCTGGCATCTGTGCCTAGTCCAGTAGCCAGAGTGTGGATGCTGCTGCCATGGGAAGGGTGGAGGGTACTGTGAGAACTTGGTTTGTCACCATTCCTCCTGCACAGCAAGATGTCCTGGTTTCCTCTGAAGAGGTGGGGGAAAGTGGAGGGGAGGCAGTGAAAACCCTCATTTGTTCTCATAGCAAGATTAATTGATTCTTGAGAATATCGCATCTTACAGTGATCTGCCTTTTCCAGTTAATGCAACTTGAATCTGAGCCTGGAAAATTTACAATGCTTTTTTAGACCAATACAAGCCTGCCCAGAAGTACATCATTTATGCAGTGACCAAAAAATGGAGAACAGGTTAGTTATTTCAGCTGCAGAGCGAGGAATAATAAATATGCTTTGGAGATGAAGCCTACTTTTGCTATAGAGCGATCCAGCTGTTTGAGACATCAAGAAGAAAATATGCTCCAAGTAATCTTGTTTAACTGCAGACAGAAATTTTGGATGAGGACAACATTGAAAAATCACCATTTAAAAAAAAAATTCTACATTGTTTCTAAGGGAAGACAAGCATTGGCTCTAATAGCACAGCTGAGTTCTGAGAAAGAATTTTCCACATAAACATAAAATTTTCCACATAAGACACATTTTAGAAATCCTGTCTGCTACTCAGACCTTAATTGGTCTTTGCCAGTGGGCCAGTCTAGGTGACTTGCCTGGTCCCTATCATACCTCCCTTCATCCTCAAGGCTGTAGCTCAGGATTTGAGAGGTAAGGACACGTCTCTCCAAGGCAAGTTATATTGTATTTGTCTATTGTCTATTGTGTATTTGTCTATTGCGGTGTTTTCTTTTTTTCGGGAGTGGGGTTTAGATGAGAGTATTGCCTTCTGCTGAGGCAAGAGTTGTGTGCAGTTTTGGTCATCACAATAGAAGAAAGATCGTACGCTATTCGAGAGCATCCAAAGGAGGATCATGAGGATGGAGAAGGGCCTTGAGGGGAAGCTGTATAAGGAGCAGCTGAGATCATTTGGTCTGTTCAGCCTGGAGAAGAGAAGATGAGGGGAGACCTCACTGCAGTCTACAACTTCCTCATGAGGGGAAGAGGAGGGGCAGACACTGATCTCTTCTCTGTGGTACCCAGTGACAGGACCTGATGCAATGGCCTGAAGTTGTGTCAAGGGAGGTTTAGGCTGGATATCAGGAAAAGCTTCTTCATGCAGAGAGTGGTTGGGCACTGGAACAGGCTCCTCAGGGAGTGGCCACAGCACCAAGCCTGACAGAGTTCAAGGAGTGTTTGGAAGATGCTGTTAGGCACGTGGTGTGACTCTGGGGGATGGTGCTGTGCAGGGCCAGGAGTTGGACTCAATGATCCTTGTGGTGCCTTCCAACTCAGCACATTCTATGATTCTATGAAGAGTTGTGTAGATGAGGCCTTTCAGTACTTAAAGAGGCCTTTTAAAAAAGATGGAGAGTGATTTTTATGCATGGGCAGATAACGATAAGATAAAAAGGAATTATTTTAAACTAAAAGGAGGGAGCTTTGGATTAGATGTTAGGGGGAAATTCATTACTGTGAATGAGGTGAAGCATGGTAATAGGCTGCTCAGAGACATTGTGAAAGCTGCATCCCTGGAAGTGTTCAAGGCCGGGCTGGATGGAACTTTGAGCATCCTGGTCTAATGGAAGGTGTCCCTGCCCATGGCAGAGGTGTTGGAACTAGATGATCTTTAAGGTGCCTTCCAACTCAAACCATTCTAAAAAATCCCAAGTGCTCCATACTTTTTTCTTAGTACAATTCTTTTGTTTCAACAGGGTTTCTTCTGTCTCCCCACCCCAGCTTTACCTTGATCAGCTGGGCTGCTCTGAGCCTCTAATAAACTCTGGTAAGCATGGATTGTATGTTTTACTAGGATGCCAACTTAACTCTCAGTTGCATGGACCAAACATAAATGCCACCATCCCTTTCTTCCCAATGGTTCTTGATATTTTTTTGTCCAGAAATATGTTCCAAACATACTATCACAATCTCATAGCCCTCTTACTTCAGGTTCAAATAAAGATGCTGTTGTTCTAGCCAGTGCCAAGGTCATTAGGACTTGTATGAATTGTCGGTAATTGGCATGTAGCTAGCAGGACCACCTAAATACCAGTTCTGTAGCCAGGTAATTATAAAAAGGCCTGTGTCACTGAGCGCTGGCCTGGTTTTCCTATTTCAGGACTTTGCCACTCTGGAAGGCTGTGCCCATTTAGAGGAACCCACCACAAGATTTCCATTCTGCTGCACCCAGAGGAATAAAAATATCCATCTGTGGTCTGCGATGGGGGCAACTGCACATGGCCTTGCCACTACACACTTTCAGAGCATTACCAGTAGGGTAGTGGGCAGCAGGCAGAAGATTTGCCTAACAGTAGCTGCCTTCCACAAATTACTTAATCCAGTTTCAGGTTTCACCTAAAACACTGACAAACTGTGCAATCTCCTAGATGGAGCTTTCAGGTAGAACTTCCTTAGCTCTGAGTCTGGGTGTGAAGGGGCATTTCTTAGGAGAATACCTGCAGCAGTAGCACACAAGTAGTCTCATGTCCATCCCATTGTCCTCCTGATAAATCCTTCCCCTTTTCAGAGGCACTGGTGCAAAGCTCATCCTGCTCCTCTCTGAACACAACATGCACGCATTTTGAGAGCATGAGAGCATCCTTTAGGCTGCTGGTAAACAATGCAGGTGTAAAATCCCGAGTGGCTGGTGTTTAATGAATTGCTAAAATAAAAGCAAAATGGCTTTTTGCCTCTGTTTTGTAACATGTAATGTCCCAGCACTGCAGTTTGGACCTTGTTGCCAAACACTGCTGAGTTCTGGAACTCACCAGTCCCCATTTGGCTTCTGAAGAACTTCCTGCAAGCACCTAGGGCCCACCAAGGAGAACTGTGAGATACCATGAGCAGTAAAGATATAAAGAAAATGACAGAAATGCTTTTAGAAGACTCAACAAAAGAATGTGTTAGGGAAGCATCAAGAGGGTCATTCCCAACAGGCCCTTGTTTTAATTTTGGTGAGTGAAATGTGCTTGGCAATCCAAAGGAAAATTAGTGTTCTCTAGAACAAACTTCTAATCTCAGGGATTTTCTAATTCTTCATCACTACTTACCCAACATAGCTGCAACAGATTGCAAAGCATTTCACTGATGCCAAACCCCTGTGATTCAACCCTTTCGCCTGACATTCTGCAAACAAATGCGTTCATTTTCAATAAAGGTCGTAAGTTAAAGGGAAGTAGGAGAGCTATAAAATGAAAATGTATGCTGAAACACTGTGACAGAAATGGTATAGAGCAGATATTGGTAATGCAATGTAAACATTGGATGCAAGTCCAGTAACAAAGCTAGAAAAACAGCATTTCAGCTAGCAAAACCCTGAAACGTGAACTGGAACTATGAAAAAGGGTTTTAAGCTTGTCAGCCTCTGTTTTGCCCCAACAGTTTGAAATTGCAGCAGCAGGGGTTCTTGTTTACAAAGGACATCTTTCATCTCCATGCTGCCAGAGACAGTGAAAGGCACCACAGACTCATTTTTTGTCGTGGACACTTTGAACAGTGAGGCAAATCAGAAGGGAAGGTGTAGCCAGGGCCTTTGTGAAAATAAGGGTGAAATTATATAGGATAATAGGTAGTGAGCTGAAAACGGGCTTGCAGACCACTCTTTACAGAGCCAGACCTGCTGCATCTATTGCTGCTTTGTGGTGGAAAGCATTTCCCCGGGGAATGTAACATGCATGTGTATGTGTGTGTGTGTCCTTGCTTTTCTTATTCAGCTTTCTCAGGAGGAGCTCACAGATGACAGCTGAAAGGCCCTGGTGAAGATAGTGATTAGTGTCCAAATTTTAATTGGGGATGCTCACTTGCCAAGTCTAGAGTTTATTTAAAATTCGATCTAGAGGTTATTTGCTGTTTATTGGAGGTTATTTGCTGTTTATTGGAGGTTATTTGCTGTTTATTAAAGGTTGGACACTATAAAGTGAGCATTTGGACTCAGCTGAAAAAGTTTAGTGTAGAATTATTAATTGTCCTTGGTTTGTAAAAGAATGTTGGCAAATCTTCAATTTTACTTCTTCATATGAATGGTAATTGTGTTTGTTGTGTTTCTGCTGGGATTAGTAAGACTTTGTGTTTTCATCCCAAATCAATCTGAATTAGCTTCATTCTCTCAGTGATTAAATGATTGCCCAGTTTCAGTAACATCACTTATTGCTCATATATTGGATGAAAACAGAGATTCCCCTCTTCTTATTTTTGCATGTTTCTGCCTTTGAGTTTGTGCTAGTGAGTGGAAAAGGTCAAAATGCCAGCAAGATTCAAACTGGTATTTGCGTTCACATGTACATACACTGAACCTTCCTTTATATCTGCTTTCAGAATTAGCATTTCAGTAGGTATGCAAAGGCCAACTAGGAAGTATCTGACTATGAATGTATGAATTTGAATGAGTGACTGAATACACACTTGCATGCAAAAACATGTCTGTATGTTTCACATACAGTTTTAGAGACAGGAGTTTAAAAACTAGTAGTGAAAATAGAACACTAAGGTAGGCAGAAGTAGCAAGAGGATGGAGACAACCTAAAGAGATGACTATAAAGAACTGCAGAGCTGTCATGAAACAATATCCATGGTACCAAAGCTGACTTGCATCAGGGTGAATGATAGCAAAATTACTATGGGTGGTTCAGTGTATAATGAATTTCAGCCTTTTAATGCTGTGTCAGTGATAGAATATACTATTACGTGGCCAAAGGGGGTTGATATGAACAGTGATTAAATCTTATGACCCTTCAAGCAAATTCAGTATTAGAGTTGTAAGGTGCCAGATCTGTCACTGAGTGTTAAGCTAATCTCCCACTGACTTTTGCAGCAGTTTCCCATTCAAAGTGATGGCAAATGGCCAAGATTTCTGGGGCAGGTGGTAATGTCCCAAAAAATAATATAAATGGAAAAAGAAAATTTTGTTACAAAGCAGCTTAAAGCATGTTGGGATTTAAACTGTTCTGCTGTCTTTTAATGTGCCTTTGTGAGGCATAGTCTTGGAAATACTTCAGTTGTAAGACTCTCCAAGAATGGAAAGTGAGCAAATCAAAGATTCTGGGAGATGACACTAAATTGATGGAAAAAGAGACCAGGACACCAAAAGTTAAGTACAATGCTTCTGAAATGAGAGGGAGGAGCATCTGATAAAATTTTAGAGGGTAAGGCAGGCAATAGGAATCATTCTCTTGTCACTGCATTCAGGCACTTAGTGAGAGTTGCCTGGGCAGTGTCTGCTCTTAAGTCCTACAGCGCAAAAGCCCTTACCTTGGAAAACACTGCAGCAACAGGCTTAAGATCCTCCCTTTTCATTATTTTGTTTTTGAAGATTGTCCTAAGATACTAACTGTCTACTAACTGGTTTTGTTCCATGCAAGTAGGGCCTTCATTGCCTTGATTATTTGATTCAGTAGAGCTCCAGTGCTCCTCTCACACAGCATGCTTGGGTGGAGGGCATTGTTTCATTACAGATACACTGCGACTTGCAGTTTCCTATTTTCTTGCATTGCTTCTGAGGGCTGTGTAGCTGATTATTGAAGTGCCCTCTTATCAGCAAACATTCTCTTGTGTTAAGCAAACAGACATCAGCTTTATTGAATACAAATTTCTCTATAAATTTTGGTAATTGAAGCCACTAGAAAGCATAGACAGCAAAAAGTACGTTAAAAAACTCATTTAGCAAAATGGGAATATTATAATAATCATTACAAAATGAGGAGAAGAGGTTTGATCAGTTTTGAAAGTCCCTGATTGATTGAAAACAAATGTTTTTGTGCTCACATTCTCCCTAGAATAAACATGCAAAGAAACAGATAGTGGTTGGAAATTGTAGTGAAGAAACTTGGAAGTGTCTAGTTAGGAAAGAGAAAAGGGGGAAGAGAGCCAAGTGGCACTGAGAGGATATGAAAGATGGATTGAACAAAATTAAAAAATCAAACACAGCCCCCTAGAAGAAAACAGCAGAGATGAGGAAGGTGGCATTTCTAAAACCTGAGGCTTTCCTGCAGGCAGAGGCCATTTAGGAGGCTCCTGGAGTAGAGGGGGTTGTCCCTGTAATATATCACAGAGCTCACCTACTTAATTATATGCAAGTGATGAATTCTGCTCCTCTCCCGTTGTTGAGTGATGAACAAGGGGACCGGCTCTCACCTGAAATCCACACAGGCCTGTGCAGATATTGTGTCCCCTGTAGTTTTTTGGATCTTGGTATTTTTTCCCACCCTGGTTTTTAAATGAGATTTTTTTGGACAGGAATAATATCACAGGCAGGACACCCTCAATTGCCTGTAAAAGAAAAACTGGAAGCAATATCTTTGTGACCTTACATTCACATGCGTAGGTCTGTGCGACCTACACAAATGTGGGACATTTGTGAAGCTAAAAGGGTTCTGTGAAGTATAAATTAGCAGTCAAAAATACAGATGGGGCCATTTCTGAAATGTAATAATAAAAATAGGGGACCTGAATTATTCAGCTCTGTGTTTTGCTTTTGAAACTCAAAGCAAAACATCATGTTTGCTTATAAAAACCCTAAAGCTATGAAAATGCAAATGGGGAGCTGGGGCACTATGTGCTCTTGAAGACAATTCACTTTCACCGTTGATCAGCCTATGCAATCGGAAGCAAACCTGGTCTACCAAGTTCAGTATCTGCAGGACTGGGAGATCATAATCTGCCTGTAACCCTTCCAGCTCATCCATGTTTCAGAGTTTAGAGGTTTCTCCCTGTGCTTCGAAAAGAATAGCCCTTATAAAAGCTTGGTGGGGTGGCAGAGACGTGTGGGTGGGAGAGGGAAAACTGGCTCTTCAGGGTAGGAAAAGCCCTTTCCTTTGGAAACCAGCTGCCCAAGAAGCCAGGGGCCTGGCTCCTGGGAGACCAGTTTGAGTCCAGTTCTAAAGTTCTAAAACAGGAGCTGTAGCAATAAGAGTGAAAATAACATAATCTCTTAAATTTTTAGTCACCATTTTATTTTAAGCAGCTACTTGCAAAACACAATTTTAAGAGGGGTTAGTCAATATATTTGTTTCCTTCTAATACAAATCTGAATAAGCAACTCATGCATTAAATATATCAAGACTTTTAAATTTTCCATTAATTCTGTGAAAATGGAATTTTCCCTATAACCAAGCTGTTTATTATAATAATTAATAACTAATGTGCTGAAACCTAAATTTGGATTTCTATTACTACATTTCTCTCATGAGTGTCCAGGTATACACTTTTAATATACCTCTCAAATACTGTTATTCCTGTGAAACTTCTACATGTAGATAAGGATATATAGAAAAATATGTTTGTGTGTGTGTATACGTGTACACACATGCAGAGATAGCACATGCATGCAGATACATATATTAGTTTCTCTATGTGGTACATATGTTTTATATATATATATATATACATAAATATATAAAAGGAACTACAGTACAAGTGTACAGTATTTATTTTTAGCATGGCTAGAACAAAGCCACCATGATGCGGAAGGAGAACCATTAACAGACTATTGTACAGGAAACAGCCATTTCATCCACGTGTGTCTGGCAAATTCTCACTCCTTTGTGAAACCCAGTGCTATCTTGAACATGCACGTTAGGAGGAGGCAGGTGCTGAGTTGAACTGTGCACAAGTAATCTACGTGAACACCCTCTCAGGTTACCCTTGTTTTATTCTCCTCCTCATGCATATATTTGTTTGGGGCAATAGTTTAATTCTATTATTGGTGGAAAAATGTTGGCCTTGAATACTGCACAGCACATGCTTTTGTAGGAAGAGCCAGGATTGAGCTAGGGAAGGACATTTTCATCTGTGTGAAGTAGTCACTGTTGTCTTCTTTCAGATTTCTGCAACACCCACCACCAGAATGTTCACCCTGGAAGTAAGCTAGTGGGTAATGAAATAACACAAATGAATAATGATAGTAATCATAAAGTATACCTGGGTGTAAATAATCCAACAAGAAATTTTTTTTCCCAAGGAAACGACACGCTTCTAGTCAGGTGGAAAGTAAGTAAAGGCTTGTGACCTCTGCATGAGTGTGCCTCTGCTCTACATAGCATTATATGCTTGTTTTCTTACAGTAAACCATATCTTCTTTATTCTGGCAGACTTTCTTGAAGATTGGGAAATTAAGAGGTTTAGGATTTTTGTGTGGCTATGAATGTAGGCTGAATTTCACCAGAAATTTTTATTCCTAGTGCATTTGCAATACGTGTATTCTCTGAATGGGCATTGAATGGGCAGCGTCTCCACACATATACACATTAGACTAGGAACTGACCTCATGTCCCCAAAAAACCCCATGAAAACACCGCCTGGAGCTGTTAGACTTCCAAATTCCCTCTGACTCCTTGGTGCACAATCCAGGGAGCCTGCAGTATATGATGTATCAAGCATCACTTCATACTCATGCCCGATACTCTGTTCTTCACTCTGTTGGAGCTTCCGCATGGCTTACGTAGGGGAAAAAACCCGATTGTCCAGCCTGGCTGCAGCTGCAGGATGAATGCAAGGGGGATGGACAGGGGGCTGCACAGCCACTGGGGTCTCCCGTGCTCCCAGACGTGTGTGGGGCTGGTGTGCACGGATGTGTGGTAACATAGAGCATGTTTCCATACCTCCCCATCCTCAGCCTGTACAACAAAGGACATGCCTGACTTCAGACAAACAGCAGCTCAGAGGGTGGGGGAAAAGGGATAGGTATTCTTGAAAGGCTGCAGCGTAAAATGTGTCTCATACAGAAGATTGATGTGCAGTGGGAAAAAAGTGAATATAGGACTACTAATTTTTTTCTCTTTAGAATCACACTGAAAGTATTATAAGTTGGTATACTGTTGCGGTGGCAGTGGCCGCTGCCCGTGCTACTGGTGACCCACAGGCCCAAGCCTCGACCACTGATTCCTGGTGGGCCTGTCCGGGTGACTGACACCCCCCTTGAGAGTTAGGGAGAGTATCCACAGGCCCCTGTGGTGACCGTTTAACCCCTATTGGCTTTCCGTTGTTGTGGTGGTGGCTTGGCCTGAGAATGGGCCAGCCACCTAAAGTCTCCCCCTCGGCTGTAATGTTGAGGAAGGTCTCTCCCCCTCCAAGCCCTGTTTTGGTACATTCCCCTGTTTGGTTTAGTCCTGTCAATCTGTGTTCTGTATATGGTTATGTTCTGGAGAGTTCTCCCTCACTCGGTGCCTCGTTGGCCCTGTCCCCCTGCTCCTCCCCTCACCTTCCCTCATTGGTTTGTGTACTGCAGNGCTACCGCTTGCGCTGGTGGGATTAGCGGAGAAGGCGCAGCCCTGCTCCTCTCCCGCTGGCTACCACACACCGCGCCGAGGCACTGCCGGACGCAGGAGCACTTTCGGGAAGGTTGCAGCAATTACCATCCAAGCACGCTGCAACATGTTGTTCTGCCCCGTTTTATTTAGTACCCTTTGAATGTGTATGACTTTGTTAATATGCATAAGTTCCAGAAAGTTTGGTGGTATTCGACGCCCTATTGGTTCTCCCCTCATTGCTCCCTCCTACCTTATTCCTCATTGGTTTGTATGTACTCTTCCCTCCCCTTCACCTGATTCTGATCGGTTGTTTGTTCCCCTATAAAACCCTGGACCCTCCCTTTGTACCCGTCTTTCGTCCCTGGACCCTCTGTTGATTAAACCCTTCAGAATCTACACGGAAGACCCCTTCCTCTCTTTTTACTTTTGGCGTGCACGCATTATCAAAGCCTCCTGTATCAGAGCTCGACATCGCTCCTAGGATTGAGGGTGTTGGCGTGGTGGCCTAACAGCCCCTCCTGGGGTCGCTAACTGCAGATCTGTCCTGCGACAGGATAGAGGCTACCGGTCGGAGCCGGGAGTCTTGGGTCTGCGGGGCACTCTAAGGGAGGGCGTGGCACCGTACCCTTCCTAGACACGGGTGGACTGCATCAGTATACTGCATATAAGATCCAGGCAAATTATCTCACTTCTGAAGGGGTTTTTTTGTTTGGTTGGTTGGTTTGGGGTTTGGGGGTTTTTTTGTAAATGAGATGGTTTCTGTGCTATAGAAGCCACTTTGAAGTTAATCAAAGTGTGTATAAAAGGCTGGCACATGTTTCATTTTATTATGTTATGCTATTCTATATTTACAATACTTCACATACAGCAGGCAGGATGCTGATCTCTTCTCTACCAGTACACATCCAGAATAACTCCACCAGCTTTGACGTCAACACAAGGCAATGGCAATCTGACAGTGCAGTGTGCCCATTTATTTACCAGCCATCACCTACAAATCAAAGGTCGCTTCTAAAATGTTGCTTAGCCTTAGAGCAGCAGGGCCATCCTAGTTAATTTTGTGTCCTTGGGCCAGGCTTTGCACATGTGCAGTGTTGTATACATGCTGTACCTCTGATGGGACCTCTGTTCCTACACAGAGCTGCTCTGCCAGCCTCTCAGCGAAAGCTCCTTCTGGGTACCTCTGGTCAACCTGAGCTGCTCTACCCATACCAGGCTCACTGGCCCTGCCTGCTCTGGGAGAAGCAACCTTCATCAAAGCAAAAGCTAAGCACATGCTGTAGTGCAACCTTCAGACTGTTGGGTGGGTTTTTTTGGGGGGCGGGGTATGCATGGAGATAAGATGGCACTGAGTAGAAGAGGTTCCCTTACCAAAGAAGACGATATTTTAACATAGCAGTCAGCTAAATGCATATTATCATGGTTGAAAAGGCCATTATTGTCTGAAGCCCTTAAATTCTGAAGAGCAGGGATCATTCAGCTCTTCAGAAATCTCAGTCAGTTCAGAGTCCTCAAGACCCTCCTTTTTAAAAACTCTGGCAGATGGATTTCCTCCGCCCTGTATCCTAGATTTTTCTGAACCTCTTCTGGCAGCTCAGTGCAGTCTCAGAATAGCATCAGAAAGTGGAAACTCAGCACTGTTTCTTATTTCATGAATAAAGATTTGACAAGCAATGTAGATATTAAGATCAAATCCAGTCTCATCATGATTCTTTCGTGAATTTTCTGACCTGACTGCTAGTAAACTTTGTCTGAGTATGCAATTAAATAATGCCTGCTCAAGAGATGGGATAAATAAATTAGTATATGTCAGTGCAACGTCTTTTGAAAGCAATGCCCAGTCTCACACTGATGTGATTGGCTCTGGACAGTAAGACAGTGGCAATATTTTTTTTCTGACAGAAGAAAGACTGCTCCGTAATTCTGTCTCATACTAGTGCATCCAAATGCTCCCTGCCTCCTCTTGCACCCACTGAAAAGCGAGTTCTTTTACATAACTCAATAAATAAAAGGTCTGGCCAATATTTTGGAATCCAAATATTTCATTTATTTTATATTGCTTTAATCCAAAAGCATGTCACAGAAGCTGTAGTTGCTGTGAATCAGTGTGTTACTACTGAGATATGAAGCATATGTGCCTGTGCTTTGAAAGAAAGCACCACTTCTTTGTAGATGTTTTCCTTTTGTGAGTTAAAGCATTTTAAAACAATTAATTCATTAAATATGGAAGGTAAACACCATTTATCAGTAAAACACAATATGATCATCCATTTTGACAGTCAGGTAATATCTCTTATTTATAGGAAGATCACTGTATGCGTCCAACTTTTTTTTATTATTGCATTCCCAGTATTGCCAGTTGAGGCAGGAATGTGAAAACCAGGAAAATGAAGATGTCTGGGTTTTGGCAAATTACATGAAAGGCTTTACGACATTGGTACAGAATAAGGAATCATACCATTGCAGAGTCTATTAATGGGCTCCTTCTCAGAGAAGGAAAACAAAGTCCATAAGATAGTGATTAAAGAAATAAGGAAAAAGGACAAGTACATGGTTCAGGTTTATCATGAAAAATGAACAAATAGTCTGTCTTCTTTCCTAAAAGGAAAGAAAAAAGGTACCCATGAAGGCAGGAGTATATGTTCCTTTCCAGGATCTTAGGTCATAAGATCATGACTGCCGGGTATAAAAGTTAAAATTGCAAGGAGTGACATGCCACAAACACAAGAAATTCCATCATCAGACTCCTGGGATATCATTACACTGATGGAGGACAAGATCAAAATGGTCTGGATAGTCTTTTTCAGAGTTGTACTGATGGCATCCATCCAACAGCTCCAGCATCACCCAGGCTACAAATTAAAGGGGAGTTGTCAAACATCTTCTTATAGAATCTTAAACCACTGTTTTGTGTTAAAAGCCTAGGCCTGTACAAAGTAAACTGTGCAATATTTTTTCTATATTTATATTGCTACTGCAACATAAATTCTATATTCTGTTCTATAAATACATTAACAGCAGGAGGAGAGCTTTATTGGATGTGGGGGGGAACAGTCACACGTCGAATCCTGTGTTCAGTTTTGGGCCACTCCCTAGAAGAAAGACGCTGATGTGCTGGAACAAGTCCAGAGAAGGGCAATGGAGCTGTGAAGGGTCTGGAGCACAAGTCCTGTGAGGAACAACAGAGGGAGCTGGGGTTTTTTAGCCTGGAGCAAAGGAGGCTTGGGACTGGGGTGGGGTGCGAGATGCAGCTTACCACACTCTACAACTGCCTGAAAGGAGGTTACTGTGAGGTGAGGGTCAGTCTCTTATCCTAAGTAACAAGTCATAAGACAAGAGGAAATGGCCTCAAGTTTCACCAGGGGAGGTTTATATTGTATACTCGGAAAAATTTCTGCACTGAAAGAGTTGTCAAGCATTGGAACAGGCTCCCCAGGGCAGTGGATGAGTCACCATTCCTGGAGGTATTTTAGATGTGTAGATACGGCATTTAGAGATGGATGTGATTTAGCTCAGGACTTTGTAGTGTTGGACTTAAACATCCTAAAGGTCTTTTTCAACCTAACCAATTCTATGATTCAATGATCATTCTATGTATTTTCCAGCAACTAGATGTAGAATACTGAATTGCTATTCTGGATATCACGTGTCCTGATTACCAAATACTGTGCTTGGACATACACTTGAATTATAAATTTATACTCTGAGTATCACACTGGAAAATTTAAGTAAGCAAGCATGCATTTAAGACAATATAGACACAATCTTCATCATTTATCTAACGAAAAAGCATTTCAGTTAATGTCCCTTTGCAATGTCCCTGCCAAGCCATTTCCATCTGAAGCAAAATAATTGCATTGATCACCATGGCATCACTCATTCTTACTAATGGACCTGGAAATAGCTCTGGTCCTCACCTACAGATGTGCTTACCCAAGCCTGCAGTAACTGTTTCAGAAACTCAAATCTGTTACTTCACCAAAGCTAATTCTTAGACAAAAGTTAATTCATAAAAGAGATTCTGTGCTTTGATAAGGAAAAAATAGTACCCAGTAACTGAAATAATCCAGAATAAGAGATCAGATTTAAAGATATTATTCCTTCTCTTTTGGGAAAGAAGGAGTCCCTGACAGTACAAAAAAAAAAGGGTGGGCTGTATGGCTCTTACTTTCTTTATGTGGAATTTGGCACATGTTTATCCTTTAAGTTCAAGATGCTACAGCAGCATTACCAAAGAGAGATATATGGCCCCAAACAGAATATTCCCAAGTGAAGGGTCTAGGACTTATCTATGCTCTTATTTTTTGGTTGAGACTGCACAGATCTGACATTTTTTCAGTGTGATATTAACAGATGATAAATTGTCTACATCTGGTGAGCTCACACAATGCTTGTTCTCCAAAAACCACTGGCCTATGAACTGCAAAATGCCCATTGTGTAAGAAGGAGAACTAGAAGTTCACCAGCCCCAGTGCCCTGCCAACTCAGCCAGGTCGACTGGAGCATTGGGATCTACAACCACTAGGATCATCAGAGAGACCCCCAGGATAGAAGGACGCATGCATAAAGGGGTGGGGAAATAGGTTAATGATTTTGGGGAAATGATTATCATATTCTGGGACAATCAATGAATATGTATGTAAAATACAGTATATAAGCAGAAACTTTCCTGTACTCAGCATGCACAGATTTGGGAGGAGCTATTCCCCTGTGCATCCGGCCAAATAAAGACTGCCTGCTTCTTAATGCTACATTGGTGTTAAGCAGTTTTTTATTTCACCGAATTTTTGGTAACATGCTTTGTCTGGAATATTAATCATCATAGAATGGTTGGGTTTGGAAAGCATCTTAAAGATCAAACTTAGTTCCAACCCTCCTACTGTGGGCAAGGACACCTTTCACTAGACCAGGTTGCTCAAAGCTCCATCCAGCCTGGCCTTGAACACTTGTTGAACACATATCTTTATTGTTGCTGAGTAGCATATGGAGTTGTGCAATGTGAAAACTGTGCCTCCTTAGGTACAGAGTGAGGGTCACATTCTGCTGTGGGGCTGTTCCTCGTGAGATAGTCTAAGAGCAATGATATTGTTGTGTGCATCATACAGGCTGTGTGTTTCATCAAGGAGATGTTATAATGATTCTTTCTATTCTAGCTGCAAAAATCCAAACAAAACCATTCAGACTAAAAGCGTGCATGAGCTGTGAAGACGCATGATACCGGCTTTCCGGGAATAATATAACAGTGCTGGGCTGGAATTTCTAATGCAACTGGGGACCACTGAAAATTAGAGAGTAAACTATTTTCAGTGTGCAATAAATGAGGAGAATTGTTCTAGCTATAGAGAAAACAAGGAGCAAACTTTACTCTCAGGTTCTGTGAATGTTCTTTGTCTTTGTGAATGTTCTTTGTCAAAACCCATAGTTTGAATTACCAGGCAAGCCTCTCTTTATGGTGACCCTGATGTCAGGATTGCTTTGATTTTTCTCATGTGTTGAAATAAACAGATAATATTCCTTTTTGCTAGTGACTACAGGAGAGCTGTAAGCTCCTCGTATTAGGCTTCTCAAAAAGCCATTTGTCCAAGTTCTGCCATAGAAAAATGACACTGAATTAAAAAAATTAATAAAATAAATTATTGTTTATTTTCATTTGGTAATCTTTACTCTTTCCTCAAAATTTATACTAATTATTTGGCTTTTATTATTTCTGCATCATTCTGAAAGTAGTATTTCTGTTCTCACACTTATTGGTATCCTGTCTTATCCTGATTTCTATTTTGCCAGCTTGACACTTTGCTACGTTCAGAAGTAACTGGGGGCTACTTGTCCAATCTCAGTTCAATACTCTGGTGGAGGTGATATAATTTACTATTGCTGTAGCACTTCTAGGAGTTTTTACCAATCTTGAATTCAACTAATAGCACTGAAAAATTATGACATTTGAGAAATCCAAGGAAAAGGTCTAAAGAAATTGGCTCTTGCAGGAGAAAATCTGTAACTCATGGCAAAGTCATTTTGTCATACAAAGTATAGGATAATAGGATTTAAATTGTCATCTAGGATACACTTAAATGCATTCCCCTTAACAGTTCATTTCACAGGGATGGATATGTGATCTTTGTATGCAGACAGGTTTTAAGTTGGTTCCTGCGTGATAAATGCAGTGCAGGAAAAGGAGCTGGGAGACAATGATAGTTTGTAGCTCATCAACTATTTATATTTTTCAAGACTACAAAACCAGTGATTCACCCTATTGTACATCAGAAAAGAGCTGAGGCTTGGCTTCTTGCACCTTCCAGGTGGTAAGCATATGCTGACAGTAATCAGCCATCGGTGGGGAGCTTCTGAGCATGCCTAGTGGACAGGCTTATTTTTTTCAAAGCCCAGTTTCTATCTTGAGAGAAGGAGGGATCCGAGTTGTGCTGCATCACTCTCCTTGCAATCTGTTCTGGCACAGCTCCCTGTGCTGTGTGAGGGGGTTCAGCCATCCTCCAGCATTGCCTTCAGATAAGAGATAGGACTAATGAAGTCTGAGGACTCAAAGCACTACAGCAGAAAAAGGTGAAAATATTGACAAGTTTTCACGAGGTGAAGAATAGGAATTTTGTAATAAATAGCCTCCTGTTTTGTACAAGACTGATGCTGGAATGCAATACTAATTTCGTAACAAGGTATACATCAGAAGTCTTAAGGTCCCCCATTTCTCTGGTCCAGATAAAATGCAAGAAAAGCAAACAATGAAGAGGAAATCTTGAATGCTGCTGTTTGAGACAAGCAACCTTCCTTACCTATGTCAAAGAGACTACTCTCCATCTCGCTTAGATGATTGTTAGCTTTGCTTTATCATCACTGCTGAGCCTTCAGTTGGATAGGGTCCTAGAGCTAAAAGCCTGAAACTTCCAGAGAAGGAGCACATTTGGCAGCAGTTGCTGATGGTATAGCACCTTTCAGAGCAACTTGCTTCTAAGCAATCAAACTGGAAATTTCTTCAGAGCCAGGTTGTACAGACTGTGCTTGTCTTCTGCAGCCACCTGCAGAGCTCTGGTTTTAAACCAGCTTTTAAGCGCACCGAGGAGAGTAGCACAGCAGGAAAATCTTCATTTGTCTTTTTTTTTCCACCATTCTCCTGTTATGTTTCATGGAAACCTTCATGGATAGCATTTTCCCTTGGGCTTACAATAACAAATTAAAACTTACAGCAGGGGTTTTGTTGTGTTTGTCTGTGCTCTCCAGTGTTACACATTGTGGCAAATGCTTTGATAACACAGAGAAGTCAGGTTGGGCTGGCAACAGTATAGTCACAGGCTGCATTTCTTTTAAGCTGTCAGGGAAGCAAGAGGCAGCATAGCTATTCATGACAGGGCTAAAGCTGGGAAAAGGAGAGATGTGATAGTTCCACTTATCTTGTCCAGCTCTACTCTTGGAAACACAGTTCATAAGCCTCTGGTGCTGGTGTTACTATAGAGATGATGCCCTGTGCCATTTGCCCTTTCACTGCTGTCCATGCAGCTTCCATGAATGAAGCTTGCCAAAAGATTTCTGCTTAGTGTTTTCTCTAAGATGGAGAGTTTATAAGGCATTCATGTAAATGTACATTCAGATAGTCTCCTTACTAATTGTTACACAGGAGTTTTTCAGGTTTACCAAACCTCTTCTATAATTTTTTCTCTCACAAGATTGATTTAAATGACAGGTTAATACTGTACACCTCCAAACGGTGTATGGGCTCACAAATTCTATGCCTGCAGCACTTACCTATTTTTCTTACAGCCCAGATATTGATCCGTTATGCTGATTTTTTTTTTTTTTATGACAGACCTATGGTCACAGCTGTGAAATCAAATGGCGTCTTCTGTCACCATATGATCCCTCTGCTGTAATTCACCAGATGAAGGCCTGTGCAAGAGCAACCCATTGTTGGACAGCCACCTTTACTGGCCTGCCACTCAAGCAGGCAACCAAAATTACCACTGCATCCTACAAATTCCCTTCTGTGTTACAGCAAATGGCAAAGACTTGTGGAATTTGAGATGTGTTTCCAGCTGGGTTTCAAAGAGCATTGGACTGTTGTGATCACACTGTCCATCTGTCAGAATTCTGTGTTAATACATTTTCTGAATTTGCATTCTGAAATGTTGAGAAAGTAGTACAAAATGATGTTCCAGAGGCAACACTCAAGGCAAAACTGCCTAAAGGCCCTTGTCTTATCAAGAACAGATCGATTTTCCTTCAAACACCTCATTGGACAGTTAAGCTTAGATGAAACTCAGCAATAAAACCACTAAACAAGTGACAAAGTATTCATGCTCTCCAGTTCAGTTTCCTTTACACACTGTCCTGGTTCCAGCCAGGACAGGGTTAATTTTTGCAGTAGCCAGGAGGGGACATTTCTAGGACCTAGGGGTTATTCTGTACCATCTCACATAATTTCCAGGGGTGAGGAACACTGACTCTCTTCTGAGGAGAAGGGGTTCTTCCTGGTCAAGTAAGCACGGAGCAGGGAGCAGTGGGGTGAGATTGGCTCGGAGCTGGAGGGAGCAGTTGGATGGTGCTGTTTCCCAGCTGGATGGAGCAGTCAGAATGGCACGGCTGTGGTCAGATCAAGCTCTGCAGTGAGCATTTTGCAAGTGAATCACTCTCTCTTTTGCACACTTCTGGTTTTAATATTGTTGCTGTTAGCGTCCGTTTTCTTGTCTCGTTGCTGTTTCCAGTAAATTGTTCTTATCTCAACCCACGATCTTTACCTTTTGTGCTTCCAAATCTCCCCTCCATTTCACTGCAGGAGAGAAGAAGGGGGAGGAGGAAGGGGAGCAAGCAAGCAGTAACATGGTTTGGAGAGCCTCAATGAAAGCACTCAATTGAGGCGTACCATTTGTAAGTCGTGACACACCAATGACATTCAGTATCTTCTAAGAAACAATGAGTCGTCATCTGCTGAGCAACCAAAACTGCTTCAGCCTTCATGCAAAACTAGTAACTCAGTTATTTTCCATATACAATACAAAAGTTAATATGATAAGCTTAAATTCTCATTTTCAAGTTACTATATTTTTTAGGCATCTAATCTAGCATCCTGAATGGTCCAACATCCTCAGTTCCCACTGCAATAAACTGAGGAAAAGGGGTGCTCCTGTGCAGAGTGCTTCTCACAGCATCCCAGTTAGGCTTCTGCTCTGAACACCATCTCATTCTCTCCTGAAAATACAGGGAACAGACACTAGGAAGGAATTATTAGGATTATATGAGGAAATTTCGTTCCTAATCTAGAAATCCAAGTTTGGAGTCTTTCTTAGAGAATGTAACTATTCCCAATACTCATGGTGCATTTTCAAACGTAACTTGTCATGGCTATTGTTGGGAAATCCTGATGTGATTGTTACCTAATGCACATGCATGCAATGTTAAGTAGTAATACAAAAGGACAGTCCATTGTGTTCTTAAGGTTGCAGTGAAGACAAAAGATGCAGTTATTGTGGTCTAGACTAGAGAAATGCTACAAATTTTAACCTGGCAGTATCTTGAAGCTGTAAAACCACTGCACAACAATTATCATCCCAGTAAAACAACTGCAGCTTCTGCTGTGACTTCATTATGTCCTAGGTTAGCTTCAGTGTGAGCAAAGGCTTGGAAAGGTACACAAACAAATGTGAAAATTGAGCAAATAATTAATTAAACTGGACATCAGTTTAAACAGAGGATGAAGTGTACAGACTGAGGATATGCCATTTTCTGGAAATGTAACCTTTTAAGATAGGTTAAGTCATTTGACTGCAAAAATTTTAAGTACCAAAAAAAGAAAAAAAGGCTAAAAGCTATTCAGATCAATTTACACATATTTACAGCTATGAAATGTTAAGCACATTTACAACACGTGGCTCATGCACACCTTATTCCTTAGGCATACCCTATGCCTAACCAAAGATGCTGCTTTTTTCTTCCCCTTCCTCCTGAAACCTGAAACACCTGCAGCCAGTCTCAGCATGTAACAACACCCACAGCTGCATTTGGGGCTCTGCCTGCTGACTGAGAGCCTGTTGTTATGCCTTGGGCCATGCATTTAGCCCCATCAGTCATTAAAGCAGCAGCAATGTTCACCCCTGATCATTATCATTTAAATCAGTATCAGTCTAGTTACTCAGGAGATGAAATCTTACCAGTGTGATTAGTGTGTGACAAATGCAGATCTGCAAGCCCGTCAGATCATCCCCTAACACTATCCATGATAGGTGTAAAAGTAATTCTTCCAGGTGGTTCAAAGCAGTTGGCCGTGTGCCTAACAACTCACTGCGGCATTGTGGGATTGCACAATAAAATACCACTTGTCATGCAGTATTTTAATTATTGTTATCAGCTTCCAGAATTTCAGTAAACTGGGCGTACCGCATAATGACTTTATACTAAGCCAGAGGCATTGTATCACAAGTAAAAAGAGAGCTGTGCTACTATATTGTACTGGATATACTATTACACCAACACAGTAAACTTTTCAGTCTCCCAGGAAAACATATTTAAAAAGTCAGTTTATGGTAGACTTTTCTTCAGCATGCCTGGATCTAAAATTCCGTGAGAATGATAAGCTCGCCATATGATAAACTCATTTCATTAATATTATGACAGCATGCTTAAAATTTATCTGGAGAGTAGATAAGATCACCCCTCAGGTTAGGAGACTGCAAAAGGAGAATGATCATCCTCTCATATTACATAATCTCACCTTCACTCCCTTGCATGCGGACATCTCCCTGCTTTTTCAATCAATGATATCAAGAGCATAAATGCCTAAAGTAAAACACCCCAAACAACTGAGTAACATTAGCAGAAAATTCCTTAAAATCGAAATATACATGTAGGAAATTGAGCAGAAGAAAATTAATGTAAACAAAAATCCAGAGAAGAAATACTTTTTACTTTGCTGTTCTTGAAGAATTTATATCTACCCTTTCAAACAGCTTTCCAAAGCCAAGAAAATCTCTGGTTTATAAATCAGAAAACAGAAGAACAATGAAGGTCAACTACATGATTTCATATAAATACATCTACACAAATGTAAAATACACGATTTCCCTGGGCAGGTGGGCTCCTTTCATTCTTTCAGAATTATCTAGGTTTACATGGCACACTAAAATAATGTTTTATTAATTTTTACTGCCATTAACACTAGAGGACAAATTCAGTTCTTGAAAGATCAGCTGGATTTTATTCTGGTTTATTTATCATGAAGAGAACTGTTAATTAAATTCTCAGTTCAAAATACCACTGTAGATGCATGAACCCAAAATAGCCCAGGTTGGCTTTCAGTGTTTATTAAATTCTGGTGTGTGATTTCCTGCTCAAGATCAGAAAAAAAACCCACAACAAAACCACCACAACAAAAACAACAAAACAAACAAACCCCAAAACCCACAACCAAGCAAAAAACAACAACAAAAACTCCCAAGCAAAACAAAACAAAAACCCTAGAAAAAGCTTTTAAATGGGAATTTATGTAGAAGATACTGAAAAATAATTCTCATGGAATGAAAATGTTAGTGGCCACCCTGGTCAAACAGCAAGGCAGCATCAGTCTGGAGATACATTAGACACCTGTCATGAGTTCTTCTGCACTTGCTGCTGCTGCAATAGTGGATGGACAGGCCAAGCCATCAGTAGCACAATGCAGAGACAGAGGGAGGCAGGGGTCCGCAAACAATCTTGAGAAATTTCTCCCCAAAGATATGCAGTTCACGGACATCACAGAACACTCAGTCCAGAAAATGCTTACTCACAAAAGCATCCCATTAGCTTTTGGACTTGGAGCCTGAGCATGTTGGCACTGCTTGAAGAGAAGTTGCTGAGCAGCATGCTGTATAGCAATCATGCCATGTGATGCCATGCCCTTGCTTTGGACAAACAGTTCTGTTGGTTACAGCAGGGGCTTCAGCGTCCTTTGTAGGTGCATGAGAATCTTCAGGTGCCCTCTCAGTCCTGACTGCATGGTCAGTGCTCTGCTCCATGGGGAATGCAGATAACCACTGCTGCAAGAAATCATTCTGCCTGTTGGAGGGATGCCAGTGCACACCCTGACTTACTCTTTGTGCAATGCCTTGGGTTTTGCAGGACTAAGGCTGGAGGGAAATTGTGCCAGAACCAACCCTCTTCCTCTTCTCCAAATGATGAATTCCCATGCTGATACTTTCAAGAAGAATGCATGGGAAGAGAAGTGATCATGTTTAATGTTTGTTTCAATATGTACTGTATCTGTCCAAGTATCTGCCTTTATTTTTGTAATTGCTTTCCAAATACAGTTGACAATATCATGGCCCTCTTGCTAGTCATCTCTTTGCTCTTACTCTACTTTTCCTCTGGTGCCAACAGTCTGAAAGCAGGTACTAGTACCTGTTTTAACAGAAAGTTGCGCAGTATCTGAGGCATTTTTTTCAGCCAAAATAAACATGACTCTTTTTGATTTCATGTTAAAAATATTTCACAGCCCCTGATATTTACCCCTTTTCTGTGCTGAATGAGAGCAGAACATGGGCTTTGCCTGCCAGCAATTCCTTTTGGAGCTAGGCTGCCAAACCAACCTCCTGACTGGGCTTTCTGCAAAGCCAATGGCAAAAAAAGCTTTTCATCAACCCTGATCATCCTTGGGGTATAAAACCAAAACCTAGACTTCAGAAAATATTTCTGAGGAAGAAAGTAATTCCCTGTCCATTTTGTTATAACTTCACCAGTGTCCTTTGTACTTCATCTCTGTCAGGTTTCACCCCAGCTGGCAACTAAGCCCCTCACACCTGCTCATTTACCCCCTCTCCGGCAGGATGGGGAGAGAATTGGAAGGGTAAAAGCAAGAAAATTTGTGCATTGAGATAAAAACAATTTAATAGGTAAAGCAAAAGCCTCATGAACAAGCAAAGCAAAACAATGAATTAATTCACTGCTTTCCATGAGCAAGCTGTCTCCAAGAAAAGCAGGGCTTGATCATGCATAACAATGACCTGGAAAGACAAATTCCATGATTTTGAAGATATATATGTATCCCCATTCCGTCATCTTCCCCCAGCTACTTATGATGCCATATGGTCTGGGATATCCCTGTGGTCAGTTGGGGTCAGCTATCCCCAGCTGTGTCCCCTCCCAAACTCCTTGTACACCCTGGATCCCTCACTGGTGGGGTGGTGTGAGGAGCAGAAAAAGCTTTGGCAGAAAGCACTGCTCAGCAATAATGAAAATATCTCTATATTATCAACACCATTTTCAGCAGAAATCCAGAACACAGCCCCACAGTAGCTACTATGAAGAAAATTAACTCTATCCCTGCGAAAACCAGCACAGTTTACCAATCTTTTCTTCCATTCATTCCTCTTCTCAGTACTTTGCACCATATGGTGGCTTTAGCAGTTTTCTTCTAGATGTAGATTCACTGGTCCTTCTACAACAATTTTAATTTCATTTTCTGTAAAAGTGGCCATGGACAGCTACTTTATGCTCCTTACTGAGTTTGTTAGTATGAAATGAGATTGAGATGCTAAGTGAACCCAAAGAAAATGATGTGGCCAAACTGGAGGACTGAACCTATAGCTTTGAGATGTTGAAAAAGTAAAAGGTAATCAGAGTCTGGAGATAAGCAAAAGTTTTCTTTGAATGAATCTTCTATAATGACTTTAATGCTGTTGAAAGTACAGTGTGTAAATGCTGGAATATAGCAATGACCAATTTTATGACCCATGGGTCATAGGGAGCTGTTTAAGTGCTTTCTCTCAGTGATGACAAAATCTAGCATGACTGAACCTACTCAACACAAATCCTCCAAAGAAAACGTACAGTGCTTGTGGTAAGGATGTCCAGATAAATAAAACTGTTTCCTCAATTTATTAGTAAACCTATTTCCTATTAAAGAGTCAACACACTGTGGTTTGTGGAACTGGGATTTTCTCAGGGAAAGATGAAAAAACAGCTCTGACCATGTGTTGCTAAAATTCATTGCCTTTATATTACTCAAAAATGGAGTTTACATTCTATCTATGGAATGTATTTCCATGACTTTGCTTGGAAAGGATATATTCATCCATGCCTTTTCACAAAACCAAGTGCAATGGTTCTTTGTGTTATCCCAGAAACAGCAGCATTTCTGTGCTGGGAAAGAAGTTTTCCTGCATCCAGAAAGTAGTAGTTACAGTATTACTGTGAGGAGAAAGAGGCTTTTCTTATATCATTTACACAATATACACAAATATATACTACTGTTCCACATAATGACAATATAATAGCCACTATCTCAAAACTATGCATGCAGGGTGACTGAAGTAAAATATGTCAGGATAATACAAATCTTCCCTTCCTTGAGCTTTGATGAATAACTGTAACCTTTTGAATCTGGAATTCAAGAAGTTTTTGGAACCAGCATAAGGAAAAGTCGTGAAAAAAAAACACAGTCAAAGAAGTTCAAGCTATCTTGAAGAAAACTGAATGGAATATTTAATAGAATCATAGGATAACCTGACTTGGAAAGGACCTACAAGAATTACTGAATCCAACTCCTGGCCCCATACAGGACAACTCCAAAAATCAGACTATGAATATTTAGAAAAGAACATTAAAAAAATGCTCCTTTGCTGCATTTTGTAATGTGCTTGGTTGTGGATCTATATTTTTGCATTGGAAATCATACTTTTCAGCAACAACTCTAATGTTGTTGCTCTACTGCCTTTGCAGGCAATGAGAAAGAATAAAATTTCTCTGTATTTCAGAAATATAACACCACTCTAGAATTACCCAAAGAGGTTATAATGCAACTTTTGGCAAGCAGGATACCTGACAAAAAAATCAGGACAATTCTTATGAGGAAATCATGGCAGATCCTGTCTGTCCCACTGCATGGTTCCAGCACCACAAGCACTCTTGGGCACTGCCATGGCAGGACTAGAAGGCACTCCCATGGGCACGAAGCAAACACTGCTGGTGATCTCTTATATATCAGAATGCACAGCAGTGGTGGTCTCTGCCCACTCCTGAAACAGGGGCCCTTTAGCAAAATGCTCAGTTTACTGACCTCTCTGGGCACCCCTGCTGCGCACCCTCTGCTCAGGCCATTCAGTAAATCCTGCAGTGCAACTCTTAGTCAGCACATCCCAACCTACTGCAAAATACCAGTGAGTAGGAACAACTTACTAAATTAAAGAGCACCCTTAAATCATCTTTACTTTGTGTCAGCCTATTGAAGTGCATGGGGCAGACAAAGAAATAAAAACAGAAAACAAAGGGAAACAAACAAACAAAAAAAGCCAAAATGATGCTGCAAAATTGTACAAATAGCAATGTCGCTACTAAGCCAAAATAATAAAGTGCACAAAAGGGGAAAGGAACCAGATGGTCAGTCTTGTAGGTGGTATGAATGAACAACTCTGGAATTTGTTTTGGGATACATATAAAATTAAGTTAACCATTTCTCCTGTTCATGCTGTTCAAGTATCAAGTTCTATTGAAAGAGTATGAAATTTTGTGTTAGTCGAAACAGTTACAGAACTGGATGATTGTAAGAGTAAGACTAAAGGCTACATCAGTAGAATGGCTACACCCTGTTTAGGCAATATCAGTCACAAACTATTCTTTGAGCAATAGGACTCATTGTAACTTTCTACATAGTAAGAGAACTTGAATGAAAGGCCCCATCAAGATCCTTGCATGCACAAAAAGTCCCGGGGAAGGGTGGAAAATGATGCAGTACTCTGGTTGCAGCTATGCAATACATGAAGTTGCTGTAGCCTTGAAGAGTTGTGATGACTCCAGTGTAGGACCAGGGTCTATTGGACCTTTCCAGTAGGAAGATGATGCAGTTCCCCAGATTCTGTGTTCAGAAGTCTGTCAGTGCACTGTATGAAATAATGCTTGCCTAGATTTCTTGCTTCCTATTCTCTATGCAGTAGCAATATGCCATTTCTATTGTAGCATGCTCAAGAGAATAGGACCCTTTTAAAATAATAATAAGCAATTTTAAATCCTACAGAACTAGCAGAGCTAGCAAGCAACCTCTGCAAAGTATTGTAAGGCCACGCCTTAAAACAACATGAAAATATTATGTAAAATATATACTTGCTGTTTGCTTCCCAGAGGCAGCTTTAGACAATTCAGCTTGGAGAGAAAACAAAAAAAACCCCAACCCCCCTTCTTTAGAGCATCTCCATATGCATTTGCCACCTGAGTATCTAGGGTCGAGCAGCATGTGTCCAACAGCCCATTGATATTTTTGTCCTCTGTGCTCGTAGAGAGTTATAGGCCTAACACCTTGGCTGACAGCACTCCAGCATGCCCACGGACAGGGTGTGCTGCCAGGGCAGGCAGGTTTGGGCAGCCTGTGGCCAGGCTGAACATGGACATCTCAGCAGCCAACAGCACAGTGCAGGAACTCTCACCTTCCAGCTGCACCCAAAGAGCAGATGATAGTGTACATATAGTCTCATTCTAAACCCATGGCTTGATTTGCCTCCACTCTTAAGTCAAGAATGAGCTCTAAAACTGGATTGAATGAAAGCACATGTGGGGACTCTGGACCACAGGGTTTTTCAGGTCGGTGTGATAGGAGGTAAATTGTATCTTACCCCTGGAAGTCGAATGAAATTCTGAAACTTGCAGTCCTTTGGTAAGAATTAAAAACTCACCAAACCCACCTTCTGAAACCCTAACTATACCCCACATCAAAAGACCATTCTCTCTCTTGTTCAGAAGAGTTCAAAACTGAATGCTGAGCTCAAAGGAAGCTCAAAACTACTGCCTGATGCCAATCACTTTGTCTTACCATTGTTTTTGCAGCTGATGATGTTTTAATTATCCATCCAGCTTTGTGGTACAATGGGTACCATTGCCTTCAATGCTTTTATTATAATTTATTGCTGAATTTTAAGTGTCATCCTAATTAGTGAACATGATCTAATTACTTAAAACTGCTCTATTTTCCCTCCAACAGTAGAGAAGCAATCATTTTATTTTCATGTAAAGCTACGTGTTCTTTTCATAGCAAATTTCAGGATAAAATCATGCAAAATAATTATTTTTTAATTTGTCTCTTTTTAATAGTCCAGTGGAAAATCTTTTTCTTTTCATTTCATTCTCATTGCAGTTAAATAAGTACTTTTCCAATTTTTTACTTCTAACCGGTTTTTTTTTTTTCACTAAAGAAAAAGAGGGAAATTACACTGATAAAAAATAATTAATTTTTCCACTGGGAACTAAAGCAAAATGTTACTTGATGTTATTTTTCTCTCACTTCAAGACAGAAAGCTAAAAGTGAGAGAAAATGTTATTTTTAAAGGCAATAGTGTTGCTTTCTTCACTTTTTTTTTTATATTTAACTTCCCCTTTTCTATGAAGAAAGTGGAAGGAGTGTGAAACAGACAAAATACTGATTGAAATGCATATTTCACCATAAGCACATAAAAGCTTTCTCTCCTTTGCAATTTAAAAAGTAATCATTAAAATTGAAGTAATATATTTAAAATACCTGAAATGAATGTTGGTCAAGTAATTTTTATTTTGCATGTAGTTAAAAATAAAGCCTGACACCATAAACTGTAAAGTATTTTCCCTCTGAAAGAGTCTCTCATGGAGTCCAAGTCTCTGGCTGCTCATCCAGGTACAGCTCTCTCTGGAGACTGTAGAGGTGCAGGCAGTTGAGACTGCCCAGACCCCAGAAAGAGAGGCTGGTCCTACAACCTGGTGGTCTGGAGCAGGAGCAGAAATTTGACTGCCCACTCAGTGAAAACCGATCTCTCCTCAAGCTCAACAGCCTGCAGGCCCTGTTACTACGGTAACTTGTTCTCCCCTCCCTTATACATGTGCCATGTATAAGCCTTTGAATATTCATTTCCCCTCGTTAATATGTATGGTTTCTGGAAAGTTCTACTTTGTTCGATGCCCCATTGGTTCCCTCCTGAAGTACCTCCTCTGTATTGCTCCCATTGGTTAATGTTTTATGTCCNTTGGTTAATGTTTTATGTCCCCGCCTTACCTCCTCCCCTTAACCCTCAGATTATTGGTTACTGTTGCTCTTGAAACACAAAATCTTAAGAGTTTTTTATATATGTAGTAGCATGCTGTGTTTTAGCAGTGG
>VZRJ01000262.1:2248932-2265419 GCA_013397565.1 Ptilonorhynchus violaceus | reverse complement strand
GAATGAAACTCGTCGCCTGTTTCGGGCTAAAGCGCTGAGCTCGGCTGAACGCACTGAGCATCTCCTCTCTGAGCGCGGCTTAACGCCGCCACCTGCTGACGGGCTGCGGGCATCCCGGAGCTTCCCGGAGCATCCCGAAACTTTCCAGAGCATCCCTGAACTTTCCTGACCATCCCAGAGCTTCCCTGAGCATCCTTCAGCATCCCTGGGCGTCCCGGAGCTTCCCGGAACTTCCCAGAGCATCCCGGAGCTTTCCTGAGCATCCTTCAGCATCCCTAGGCATCCCGGAGCTTCCCGGAACTTCCCTGACCATCTCGGAGCTTTCCTGAGCATCCTTCAGCACCCCTGCGCATCCCAGAGCTTCCCTGAGCATCCCCAACGTTTCCTGGGCATCCCTGAACTTCTCTGACCATTCCGGAGCTTCCCTGAGCATCCCGAAACTTCCCTGGGCATCCCTGAACTTCCCTAACCATTCCGGAGCTTCCCTGAGCATCCTTCAGCACCGCTGGGCATCCCGGAGCTTCCTTGACCTTCCTGGAGCTTCTTTGGGCATCACGGAGGTCCCTGAGCATCCCGGAGCTTCCCTGGGCATCCTGGAACTGCCGAGAGCATCCTTCAGCATCCCTAGCATCCTGGAGCTTCCCTGAGCATCCCTGAATTTCCCTGAGCATCCCTGAGCATCCCTGGGCACCTCCGCCAGCTGATGCTGAGAATGCGGTCGGAGGTGAACCGTAATTCCCTTTTCCAAGTGGGTAAATAAAGGACAAAGCTGAAGGTTACAGGGACAGCACAATTCCCAAGGCCTGTAGGACAGGTCACGCCCCGCTCAGAGGGGCAGACAGTGACGTGTCACTCCTGGAGAGCTCCACTGAAAGCAGGGGAATCTTCTCCATTGGAAGCTCAAACCCTGATATTTGGCTTTGAATCCAGGAGCAACCGCTCCAAGCTGCGTCAGGCCTAGGAATCTTCTGATATTGATTGGGTTTTTTACTAATTCTGAGTTCAGATGTGACAAGTTAAGGTCAGGGGAGTTTCATTTCTGCCATGGAAGTGTTGCTGCTCACTATAAAATCATCAGCAGAGAGTTCCCCTCAGCACTGATCCCTGTGGAAGGAATTACCCCGGGAGGTGGGAGCTGAACAAGTCAGGAGTGAGGATGAGGGATCTGTTTAGCTCCTCACCTTCTTATACAGAGCTCTCACTTCTGCTTTGCAGGATTTACACTCCTAAATATTTAATTTAGCCATGAGGTTCCTACCTGGCAATATTATCCCCTTCAAAAATGTGTAATATCACTGGATTTGAGTATTACTGACTTTACTGCTGGTGAGTTACAGTGAGGCCGTAGAGCCTTGAATTGCAGTTGGAATTCTGAATATTTGATAACTCCTCTTTGACTCTTTTGGACATATTGACAATTTTTTCACGCTGATAATTATTTTTTTTTAAACCCAAACTTATCCAAACATTTCTCAATGCCTTCAAAGCCGAGCACCACCGAACCGATAAAACTACAAAATCCCCAGACGCACTTTTTATATTTTTGTACACGAAACGAGTGATTCCACACACCAGGAGGATTTACAATTCTTTCCATGCTGCCTGAAATTCCTGCTCCCAGCCGCCTCGTGTCAGCTGCTGCAATGTCCCTGCCCGCCAGGGAGCTGTGCTGGAGGACAGGGCTGCTCAGGGAGCGCTGGAATGATGCTGGAATGAAGCTTTGGCTCGTGACGATGCAGAACTTGCTGAGTAACGCAGCGGGGTCACGGGGTTGAGCTGGAGCGCTCAGATGAGGAGTTCAGAAAGGGAAAGGGACAACTCAGGAGCTGGCACAGCTCCTGTCTGATATCCCAGGGGAAGCTCATCCCCAGTGGCAGCAATAAAATGATATAAAATTCTCATCCCTCACAGCCTTCACCAGCATTAATATTTCCTTGCACGGTTTCAAGCTTTTCTGGGAGGGATATCCATCCTTCTGTTTTCACTGGGCAGAAGTTTAGCAAATCGTATTTTTCCAGGAAGAAAAATTGGCTCCAGCTGCCCTAATCCTGCAGTGACCTCAGGGGCCTCTCCATGCTGCAGGGGAGCACTGACTCCGTGCACACGGCAGCTGCAGGAATTCACAGCTGGAATTGGACGTGGAGCTCTCCCAGATGATGCCCTGTGAGCAGGAAGCATCAAGCCAAGGTGCCCGAGGCCACCCAGTGCTGGTTTTTTAGGATAATTCCAAAGAAAATAGAGAATTTGGAGCTTTCTCTCAGCCCAAAGCCACAAGGGTGGGACACAAAGGTTTCAGATCAGCACCTGACAGGAGGGCAGGAGCGTGGACGTGGCTCCACCCCTGCCCAGGAATTTGGCAGCAGGAATTCGCCAGGTCCAAACCTGGCTGTGGGACTCTGCTATTCCCAGCCCGGCACATCCCATCAGAGCCTCGTGCCTGGCTCCTCCTTAGGACAGGAGAACATCCTAGACACGATCCACATGGATCAAGCAGCCCCCTAAAGATCATCACTGCTCCCACCCTGGTGCTGCTGCAGGTCCATGCTCATGTACCTGCTACTTTCTTACTGAAATCCAGAATTCAATACATGATCTACAACAAGCATTTTTTCCCTGCTTTTTCTTTTTAGTAACCCCAGCTCCTCAAATTTCCCATATTTCAAGCTTGGGAAGGGGCAGGGTCATACCCAGAGAGCTTCAAAGCTGAGACAGCAGGGGAAAGTCGCGACCCAGCCCGTGCAGAAGCTGCATGAAGGAAGGGAAATATTTAACATACTATTGTTATCATCTCTGCATATTTGATAGAGACTTAAAATGCTCATACAGGAGAGTAATTGTGGTTCAAATGCCTGTTCCACCCACTGAGGCACTGTCTACAATAACTCTCTGTTTCAATCCTGACACAGGAACCTTTTATCTGCTCTAGAAGCTCCCACATGAAGAAACAGCTGGTGTAGACTCTGTGATTCTCCCTCTTTCCCAAAAAAACAGCGACAGCAGGAACCTGGGATGGTTTTTTTGTGATGGGGGAGGGAGAGACAATGACAAATCAGCGGCTCCCTTCCTCCATCCACACTGTGAGTCACAGTCTGCAGGAACTCCAGGCTGGAATATCATTTGCTCGGGCTGTCTGGGAAGCAGCGTGAGGGAATGTTTCCCACTGAGCACGGAGCTCCAGCTGGAGTGTGTGAGCCAGATCCTGCTCCCACAGCGCTGTGGAAGCGCAGGGATTCCGCTGGGTCTGGTGGAGCTGCTCCAGGGACAGGCCCCAGGAGCAGGCTCGGTGCCTGCTGAGGGGTACGGGAAGCGTGGTAACAATTAGGGAGGATCCTGCTTCCCTGGAGCTCCCCGCACTGAAGCAATTATTCTCTCCTTTTCATTACCCATTCAGACCTAAACACAAGACAGATTCAACAATTAAAGGGAGCTCCATAAGAGACAGAGGGGAAAACCTACTTGCTGAAAACATAATTCCTGGGCAATCAGCAGGAATCACCAGCTGTAAAGGAGCCAGATCCAATAAACCTTAGGACTTAAGCAGAACTTAAGCAGAAACAGTTTTCCCTGGAACTCCGAGTCAGGCTTTTCAGGTTTGAAGGAGCACGAGTTCAGATGTGCTTTCCTTTGCCCAGTTCAAACAGCACCTGCTCCCCAAAAGATGGGGATGGTGGTGGTGCTGGTGGGGCTTATTTTACCTCTGCACCACTTTCCAGCTCATGTCTGTCCCAAGGATTATGGATTTCATAATGGATTTCATAGCAGGCATCAGGAATTTGGGAGTGCCAGCACCTTATTTTGGGATCTGTCAGCTGTGGAAGCCCCAGGTGTGCAACAGCATCGGCCACTGCACCGCCTGGGATTTTATGGAAACCTGCTCTGAGGAGGCAACTCCTGTTGACCTGACAGTGTGAACCTCGGAGTGTCACTCAGAGGGTTGCAGAGATGCAGTTCCACGTGCAGAACCAAACCCTGTGGATGTCACAGCCCCAACCCTGCCCAGGTGCTGAGGGGAGGGGGGTCCTGCCAGGACCTGGGCTGGCTCTGGGGTTTGGGTGGCTCACTCAGCTCTCCCTGCTTGGGATCCAGGCTCAATGAAACAGTGAAAATGTTGGGTTCTCTCTTCTGAAAGACATCCATGACTCACTCCATCCATCCTCTTGGGAATGGAGCGGGAAAGGCTGAGTCAAACCTTCATTTGTATCTTCCTCCAAACCATCAGAATTTCACTGGAGTTATGCCTGATTTATTTTCCCTTTTCCTCAGCTGTTCTCCTGCAGGTTCCTTCTCTCCTCCCCATCTCTGCCAGGGGTGCATTGCTGCTCACCCCTCCTGCTCTGCCGAACAAACCCTCACCCCAAAGGAACCCTTCGGCCCCTTCCAGGCCCAGCAGATGCAAACCCACACCAATAATCAGCTGCTCCTCGACTGTCAATATTTGAATGCTCTTGGCTCTGGTTCTGGGCAGGGATAAAGGAAGCTGGGTAATCATTGCTGATTGTCGGGAGCTCTGTGCCATTGATGAACAGGAAGTTTGATGCAGCTGTCAGATGCACAAGCTGAGCATTTCCCGCAGGGGAGGGAGATTTATTTGGTGACGGTTTCATCGCGGATTTTTAGAAAGGAAAAAAAAATAGCATTTTGATGGCTGGAAAAATCCTGAAAGAAGCACAGTTGCCTGTGCCCTGGAGAAGATTTTCTGTGGCTGCCACCCAGCTAAATAATTGCCAGTTTGGCAAACCAAACCTCACCGTGTGCCCCTCTGGTCCGTCCTTGATGAGTTCGTGGGATGTCTTTGAAACGACTGGAAAAGAATATTAAAAGTTGATATACACCTCAAAGAATGGATGGTTAATTGTCCATTAGGACCACATAACTGGGAAAAATTAATCAGGATAAACCTCACTGGGGTGGCTCAGCTCAAGGAATAGCCTTTTTTTGAGGAAAAGGAGCACTGTTATTCCTATAATCACAGCATATGCCAGAAGGTGAAGGATATGATAATCCAAATTACTTTTTTTGTGATGAACATTAAGGCTGAATTTGAAGACACTTTGGGATCAAATAGATCCATGGAAGGCAAAACACGGTGCAAAAATATACTGAATTTAATGACCTTTTCTCACAGAAATGAAGGGTTTTTGGAATTAAATATTTACATCTTGCATTTCAAAATTACTACAAGATAACATTTTAACCCGAGGAGAAAGACCAAAAAAAAAAAAATTAAAAAGCAAATGAGAACTAGTCCAGCATCAGTGCATGGGTGAGTGGTTTCACAGCCAGCTTGGGATTTTGTGCCTTTTCCCAAGGATAAATTCTGTTGCCATTTCCACATGAACCATCCAGAGACCATTCCCAACCCAAGTTCTGTCTCTGGATGGGATGATGAGACTGAACACGTGGGGTATCATCTGAGCTTGTAGCAGGCAGGGATTTACACCACAGAGAAAATGCTAAAGATGCTCGACCCAATGCTTGAGGAAATGAGGGAATCAGAATCTCCACTCCCTTGCCATGCACTGCTGAGCTGCTGGATGCAATCAGAAGTTCTGTTGCCATCCCTGAAACATCTGACACCTTCCACAGCCAGCACAAGCCTTGTTACGGATGTCTTTTCCTTTCTTTACCGTGCCTAATAACAGAATTATACTCAAAACCATAAAGCAACACCGAAATAAAAGTGCCAGCTGGAGCAAGCAAGGCAATCAGGAAACAGGATTGCAGTGGTGCTCCTTTCAAACTATAAAATGTGGAATTTTTTCTTGGTGTTTTGACAGCGTGTGGAAACCTCGCCTGTGCAAACCCGAGCTTGACGGACTGAGGTGGTGAGAAAGCTGAGAACAAAAAGCTTCCCCTGCTCCAGACACCCCCGGCCCCTGCGTGGGCTCAGTGACTCACCTGAGCGAGCAGCAAATCGCGACAAGGGCTTCGAAATGCCAACGCTTACTCAGCCTGCACGCTCGGCAAGGGCGTCAAGAGCCTCTCTGGCTCCAGCAAACGGTCGTGCCAGCAAAAGTATTTTGCTTTTTCTGCCGTTTTGGGAGAAGCCCCTCTTTGGGAGGGGTTTGTAGGCGCCCAGCACAAAGTCACCATTCCCAAAGCGGAGCGGTGAGGGGCTGCTCGTGGATCCAGGAGTGCCTCGGAGCAGGTTTAGGTGGCCAAAGTGCTTGGAAGAGAAAACACCGGGAGAGGGCTGGGAGGGGGACGGGACTGCCCCACCCTGGCTGTGTTTGCACCGGGTGTTTGTGAGCGCTCCTGGGCTGACTGCGGGACGGAGCAGGGACAGGGACAGAGCAGGGACAGGGCAAAGCTGTCGGGGTGGGTGAGCAGCACCTCACCTGGAGCAGCTCCCGCTCCCAGAGGCTGTCCCGGCCGCTCTCCACAGGTAACTCCTCCGTGTCCTTCACACGGTGCAGCTCTGCTGGTCTGGCCCCTCCTGCCTTTTCTCCTGCTGTCCCTCGCCCTGTCCAGCAGCCCTGCCCCTGCTCTTCTGCTGTGGGATCTTGGGAGCTCCTGCAAGTCTTGGCTTCTTCTTTTGGGGCTTCCAAGTGCCCGCTCTGCCTTTCCCCTTGCGGTGCCCCGGCTCCTTCTGCACAAGGACGGAAGAATGGAAAGATCCTCTGGCAGAGCCTTCCCACCAGCCAGGCTGGCTGTGTCCACCTTGGGGCATTGTTGGACTGTCCCTTCCCAAGAGCCCGGGGTGGGAATGTTTGAAGGATTTTGCTTTTCCCCTTTGGCTCCAGTGCAGTGGCTGAGGGAATTGTACCAAACCCTGTCCCTAGAGCCTTCAGGACCGTGCTTGTGCATGTCCTGGGTGCACAGCCAGGCTGAATTCAAGGTGTTCTTGGGTGTTTCTTGTTTGCTGTGGGTGACTCATCCCAACCCTTCCTCCTCCTGTCCCTTCCTGCTGTCCATTGTGTGTCCACTCCTCCTCCCCAGCCCCCGACAGGGCTCGGATCCACCTGGCCCTGGTTTCGTCCCTCCCAGCACGTGCCTGAGGTGCCTTTTCCTGCAGGACAAGGGAGAGCTGTACTCAAGGTAAGGAGATTTTCTAAAACTCTCTCCTATTTTTAGTCCTTTCTTCGCTCCACTCGAATCAGAGCAGAAAATTCTGCTTTTCCACCTGGACGTGGACATGTCCTCAAGCTCACCTGGGCTCCAAGGGGCAGGAAAATGGATTGGCTTTTCTGATAGCTAAAGCAACATATGGCAAGTTTTAGTGAGGAATTAATTGTGGACTTTTGGCATTAATAGGCACTGTGACAGAGGTGACTGCAATAGTCCAGGTTGGTCAATACATTAGAAAGGTCAGGCTGGGCTGCCTTTAGCCAGAGAACACATCAGATCACAGATTTTATTGTCATTTTCCCTCGTATTTTCAAAGCTTTGCCAGCACCAAACCCATGATTTTTGAGAGAGAGAGAAAAAGGAGAATTTTCCCAAGCCTTGAACTTGTGTTCAGGCACACTCCAGTTCATACAACATTAAAACCAATTAAAAATACATTTTTTTTCCTTTTGAATTATTTTCTGCATTACAATGGAAGCAGCGAAGCATAATTTGGGAAAGGAATTGTTTCAGAGCTGTGCCTGCTGTAGGAGCTGGTAGTTCATGTTCCTTTTTAAACCAGCTGGGCTGCATTCCAGCTGGCCTCAGCGAGCCCCCCACGAGGAAAATATCCATGGAACTTAGAGAAAAACCTGGATCTAGAAAGGAAGCCTAAGGATGGGAATTACTCCAGCTCCTCTCAGCTTCTAAGGGTTTCCTTCTCATTTTCCATCTCTTCTCCCCTCTCAGTCCTCAGCAATTGTCCTGTCCCTCTAAAAGTTGTCAGATCTCTCAGAGCCACTCACGGGGACCACCGGCTGCAGGAGGCTCTGCAGCAGCACTTTGGGGCGTGGTGGCAGAAGGGAAGAGCTGGGACATCACAGGGTTGGCAGCTCCAAACTCGGCCAGTTCGAGCCCATTTTTGTGTGTTTGTACCACAATTTGTGCTGCTGCTCGGATTTGTCCATAGGTGGCAGTGACCTGACGTTTTTCCTTAAAATCGGGCAGAAGCACAGTCCATAAGTATGATCTGTATCGTGTATATCGTGGGATGGGTTGGCTTGGAGGGACCTTAAAGCCCATCCCGTTCCACACCCTGCCGTGGGCAGGGACACCTTCCACTATCCCAGGCTGCTCCAAGCCCCATCCAACCTGGCCTTGGACACTTCCAGGGATGAGGCAGCCACAGCTTCTCTGTTCCATGTGCACAGTGGAGAACTGAGTTTGGTGGTTTGGGATCACACACAGCATCATGGAGCAAGTTTTCCCATTTTTAGCAAAAAAACCCCTTCAATTCCTAGCCATCTTTCTACAAGAGTTTTTGTGATTGAAAATACTTTGAAATTCCACATGGCCAGTGCGTGTGTTTTATTTCAGTGAGAATTATAAACTTGATTTTAGGAAATGGCTCAGCTCCCCTGGAGCAGAACCTGCCAGAGACGAGAGCCTGAGCTCCCTGCTCTGTGTCAGCTGAAGACAAAGCACTTGGTGTGAGTGCTTTCCATCAGCAGGAAACTGGGGGGACTGAGAATCGAGCTACAAACCATTGTTGAAATTAAAAAATATATAAAAGAGAGAGGAATTTGCTTCTCTCCGTCTCCGCACAGATTTTCCAGCACGTGTGGGAAAGGAAGCAAACCTGCAAATATTCCACGCTCTGCCCAAGCTGTCTCCTGGCACAAACCAGGCTTTGGGAGTGCAGAACAAAATAAATCCTCCAGATTCCATCAGATACTGAATTTGCCACGGAGCCCAAGCAGGAGGGTTTGGATCCTGTTTTCTTCTCGTGCGATAGGATAACAGTGGGAGCTGCCAGGAGGCAGAATCACAGAGCAGGGACAAGAGGCCTTTGTCCATCATGGGGAAGCACTGGCTGTTCTCCACCCCACATCACATAAACTTCTGGTTTATCCTGAAAATATCAGCTGAGGAGATGAAATCCTTGTGGAATGACTCTGCCAGCAGCAACTGGAAGCAGACCCGTGGGTTGTGGCTGAGAGCTGACCCCGTTCTCCCATTCCACTCCTAGGGAATATGATTTAGCAAAACTCCTGTTTTCCTTCTTTCCTCTGATAGCTAAGGTGCTTTAATTAAAGTTTAATGTAATTAAAGAAGGAGTTCTCATCCGTGCTCTGCAGCTGCAGTGATTCAAGCAGGCAGAAAGCAGAGCAATGATAACTTTGGTTAAACATGGGAAATGTGCAGGACCTCCAAAAGGATGAGCAGAGCCCCAGCCCTCCTCTCTTTGGGCACCTTCCTGTCTCCGGGTGTGGCTCAGCAGACTTTCTCCTCGTTGTTTAAATACACATTTCTATCCCGAGCCAAAGTCAACAGGAACTGCCCTCTCGAGTCCCACCGTATTGCAGGGAGTGTTTGGCCCCGAAGAACTGACAGTCCTAAAGCACAGCAAGCTCAGGGTGTACAGAGATGCACTTGAAATTAAGGGAAAAATAAAGTAAAAACAAAACCAAAATCCCAGAAGGTTTCTGTGCACGTGTCCACGGGCTACAAGTCAGAGTTTAGTGCGTGATGCCTTCACATGCTGCCTCTTTTCCAATAAAAACCAAACAAAAACACCCAAACTGTCGTAATTTATGCACAGATTTGAGTCTTTTCCTGCTGCCAGCTCGGTGCTGCTGTCTCCCGAGCCCTCAGGAATGGTGCAGGTGTGACAGCAGCCAGTCTGCCTCAACAAACGGGAAGAGTTTGTTGCTTTGTGCCGTTTTTGGGGAGCAGCTGCAAGCCCTGAGCACAGTGGGGTTGGGGCAGACGGGGTGGGGCAGGCTGAGGATGGGGCGGGTACCTTTGGGAAGGCAACTGGGGCTTCTTAGGGACTCAAAGGCTGTCCCCATTGGCTGTCACTTAATTGGAATTAGGCAGTGAATTCATATTAAGGAGAGAAAAAGGGTTATTTGGGTTTTTTTTTCCTCCACCTCCCAGGAGCTATGGGGAATACCCAGAGTGTCCCAGAGGAAGCTGAGGATGACAATACCTGCACAGTGAAGAGTTATCAGGTGAGCAGTCCCCCTCTCCCCTCCCCTGGCTGCTGCCAGTGCAATTTTCAGCCCCCTGATGTCCTAAAACCTCTGTGGTTTGTAATTCCAGCCTCTCCCAGAGTCTCCTGGCAGTATCAAAAATGGATCTGTGGTGTTTGTTCAGAGCCCTCCCCTGGCAGTGAATGGTGAAGGTATGAGCTGGGAAAGGGGCTGGATGTGCCATGAGGGAGGTTGATAGCGGAGCAACAATAAATATTAATGCACGGTTTGAATTAGGACATTAACCACCTCTGCATTTTTTATAGGATACCTTATTTCTGCTCCTTTCAGTAGCAGTTTCCAACAACCGAAATGAGAGAAATGCAGCTCCTTCTTGTTCATCTGAGCATTCCCATCTCATTCTCTGTTTTCTGCTCCTGTGTTCTCGAGTAGGGGCATTGCTTTGGCTTCAAAGATACTGAGCAATTCTTTGTTAATGGTTAAATATGTATAGGGATATTTTCTTCTCTCGTTTGTCGTTTAAAAATAATGATTGGCTGGGAAAGCACCCCAAGGTGGCAGGCATCAAACCTGCAGTGGAGCTGTTGGCCCACAATTGCCTCTGGCCCTGAGGTTTGGCCTCTTCTGCCCCAGAGCTGGCCCCCAGTGAGTGTTTCATGCACAGAAACCTGCCTTGCTCCCACTTTGGAGGCTGCAGCCCTTCCTGAAGGGAGGACCCGTCTAAAACCTGCAGTGAGAGCTTCAGAAACAAAATTTACTTGAGCCAGCCGCCTGTGTTTGAATTCTAGAGAGTTTAGAATGAAGCACAGTCGCTTATTCTTTCCCTGCACTAATGAAATAAAATCTGTGTCCCTTTTAGGTATAAAGTGCGAGTGTAGAGCAGTTGGTGGGGGTGTGGGTAAAGCATTATTTCAGCCCAGTTTGGGTGGGGTCAGAGCACAGCAGCTGGGTGACCACAGCAGTGGCCACTGGAGCCTCTTCCAGTGCTGCCCCCTCCAACCCTGCTGTGAACTCCATGGCCGGAGCATCAAAAAGTTGTTTCCAAGTAGTTTTGGGAAGTTATCTCCTCATATTCATGGGCAGTTGCTCTCATCCACAGCCACATGGCTCTTCTTGCTTTTCAGCACCTCATTAATTCCTCCTCGTTGGCTTTGGGGCCTTCCAGAGGATTGTTCAGGCAGCAGCACTGCCCCTGCTCACTGCTCTGAAATTCAGCCTCACTCATTGTCATTGCTCTGGGCTTCTGCCTGTTTGCAGAATAAATAAAACCCCACAATCCTCTTCAAGCTTATAAGGAAGGAAAACACTTTATAATTCACTGCTAAGGAAAATGCTTTGTTATTCACTGGTAAGAGAACCCTCTCAGTCTTGGAAAAACTAAGTTTGGGTAAAAATAATCAAAGGCTGGTGTGGTGATGTGCAGATGGGTCTGATAACAGCTCAGAATCCCCGACCCATGGCCCAAATCTCCCAGTGCGATCCCACTGTGAGTCAGTTTAAGCAGTGGCCCACTAGAAAAGCAAAGCCTCTCTGTGTTTTTTCTGGTGTAAACCAGCACAGTTCTGGGGAGTAAATAAAAGCCAGATGATTTACACTGCCTGAAGACCTAGCAAATCCATGTACATCTCACTCTTCATACATAAAATGAAGCATATGGGATCGTTTTACTTAAAGAGATTACCTAATTAATGTAATTGATAATCAGTTTAAGTAGCAAGATGAAAAATCAGACTGTTCTATGTTGATATAACTTGTGTTTTAACTTTATTCCTGGTTAAAAAGCAGTTAAAACCGTTAACTATTGAGATACTGCTGAAATCTCCCTGATTTGTGCCATGTAATCAAGGTCTTGGCGAAACAAAAGTGATAGAAGTTACTACTGTGGAATACAGAGCTGGAAGTTTCTATAAACTGAAATACTGCAAGAAATAACTGTATAAGGTATTTTTTAGTCCTAAAGTGAGCATTTTTGGAGAAGCCAGGGCTGCGGGAAGGGACGTGAAGCGGGAGGACTCAGTGAGCAGGGCTGGCTGCGCGCTCGCGGCCTTTGGGGAGCGTTGCTGAGATTGCCACGGAGCTGCCCCCGTTCCCTGCGTCGCAGGGCTGAGATCCCGGCCTGGGAAACCCATCCCTGCTCATCCCAGGGAAGAGGACCCAGGGAGTTAACCCTGCCAGAGGGAGCGGTGCTGTCTGGGAGAGCCCCCCGGCCATCTGCTCCCCATCTGGGCCAGCACATCGGCGCTGGCTCCCTGTGCTTGTGCCCTGGCAAACTGGGTGGGCTCGGAGGGTCTTCCCATGGCTTGTCTTTCCTGCTCCTCTCGATTTCCAGGCGCTGCACGGGGATGAGATCCACCTTCTCCTCCTATAGTGCCCTTCCTGCTTCTCCAGCACTTGTTGCTTTGCAAGCTCGAGGATAACAGAGTTAAACTCCAAAAAAACCCGCTTTTCCCAAGGTTTTGTGCTGCCCTTTTTGTCCTTTCAGTAACACAAATACTTGGTGGGCAACAGGTGAAGGGGCAAGGCCAGAACTGGAGAGTTCGTGTCTCTGATTTGCATCACTACACAGAGCAGAAATGTGGCAGGAGCACAGAACAGGAACAATTCAAGGAGTTTTCGGGTGCTAATTACGTGCAGATTGAGACAATGACCTGCTCCTAAAAAAGAATTACAAAGGAGCTAAAAAGATTACAAAGGAAGCAAAGATCAGTGAAGATGCAGCTCCTTTGTCCCAGAGAATAAAACTCATTGAGCAAATTCTGCTACCAGCCGGAATCTAACAGAAATCGTGATTGCCGCAGCTCTGTGTGCCTGTAAGGCCTGAAATGGGATGTATTTCGGGTGTGGTTTTAGAGAATGATCGTTTATTCTTGCTGCTGGCTTCTCTCCCCCTATTTCCATGAATTTCAGCAAATGTGTAGGTAAATAACAATGCTAGTAAAATTGGTGAAACAAAATTATGCTCGGAACATAAACTTTATTTGCATGGAATAGTGGAGCAAGATGGCGAAAGGATATTAGTGTCTTCTTTCTTTTGTTAAGAAAAGGGGAAAATGTCTTATTTTGGACAATATTTGCTGCAGTAATTCACTCAGGGCTTCGTGCCCACTGTACTGGCCTGCACTGATGGACTTCTTGGTGCCAAATGTTGCCTTGTAGCCCTTAATGGCTTCTTCATGGCCATTAAAGTCTCTTTTCTCCACGATTATCTGGGCTCCAGGGAAGAAAAAAGTGCTGTGTTACCATAATTCCGTGGCGAAGCGAAATATTTGTTTGGAGCTGGCTGGTATTCAAAATAGTCAGATTATAATAGTCACAGGAATGAGATGAGCTTTGAGGTCCCTTCCAACTCAAACCATTCCATGATTCTCTAACACTGCACAAACCTTTACTCTTCTCCATACCTTTTTTCTTAAATCAAGGAAAAAATGTTGGTTTAATCTACCAAATTCCTGGGGAAAAAAATCTCCTCGCGTGTGCTCTTACAGAAGAGGGACTTCGTGTGGCCACAGTATTGCCTTTTTAACGTATCCCGAGGAAGGGAAGGGGAGAGGGAGACCGATCTTCTGGAGTGTGACTGTCTTTTGTTAAACACTTGAAAGGCAAATGCCCGTGCAGGAGCAGCCTGAACTGCGGTCTCCCGGCAGTGCTGGAAATTGGGTATTGATTTTCATTTCAGAGCAGCTTTTAATCTCATTCACAGACAGCAGCTTTGATCTACTCGCAGACCTGGCCCAGAGTTTGGGAGGGTTTGCTTATCTTCGTAATTCTACCTCTGGATTGAGGAATATTTGGGGGAAAATGGCACTCGTGTGTCTCTATAAACAAAAATATCACGCGATTTCCCCCCAAATCCTGGGGTTTCCAAGCTTTTCTCGCCCAGTTTGCTGTGCCTGTGGCAGGAGCAGCCTGTTGTGTCTCACCGGGGCGGGATCTGCTGTGCCTGTGGCTGAGCAGACCTTCCCTGGAGCAGCTGGAGCTGTCCTGACACAGCAGACACACTGCAGAGCCCACGCCACTGACATTTTCCAGGGCTGCCGTTCCTTCCATGATAATTAGAGATAAAAGGAGCTCGATAGGTTCATGAGCTACTCCTTGTTTAGCTGCTTTTCTTAATGATGATCTTCTATTCCTATTTTTATGCTGAAGACAGTTTTCCTGTGTTTCATTTATCTGTTACATAAAGCAGAAGTTCAGCATCTATTACAATTATTTTCCAGTGGATATTGTTTCTCCTTTCTTTAGCTGGGGGGAGGAAGGGTTTGCTTTTTGCTTCCTTCCCAAGTTTCCAACTATAATTAGAAGTTCTTTTTCATGCATTATTACGGGAGGCTTAGGAAACCAGACCTGCTCCTCAGTGGCCCCAGCTGAGCAGCTGAAGAGGTGCTGGGGTAGCTGGTAATTTGTACCTTTGCTGTGCCTGTCAGGACACCGAAATAGGTGCTCGTGAAATATGGCAGGGGGATATTGCTGGCCAAGGGTTTTTGCCAGGGGAGTTATTTCCTTCCGTGAATAACAGCAGGGAATCCAGGGAAAGACACTGGAAATCTCTTTCCCTGGCCAGAATAGGTTGTACCGAGGAGCTCTGGCCGCTCTGCCCTGGACACAGTGAGAGAGCAAATGGCACATAATGATCCAAGCAGAGGGGTTGGAGCCAGATCCCTGGGAGCTGTGGGGTGCTGGATGTGGCTCCTGTCACCACAGCCCTGAACGGTGGCAGAGGTGTCCCTGCTGCTGGCAGATGTTTGGGAGAAGTGCCTTGTGATGGTTCCAGCACATTCCAGAACTGCCCCACTGCAGCCCCAGCTGCAGGGTTAGATGGGATATTGGGAAGGAATCGTTCCCTGTGAGGGTGGGGAGGCCCTGGCACAGGTTGCCCAGAGAAGCTGTGGCTGCCCCATCCCTGGAAGTGTCCAAGGCCAGGCTGGATGGGGCTTGGAGCCCCCTGGGATAGTGACTGGTGTCCCTGCCCGGCAGGGATGGAATGGGATGGAATGGGATGGGCTTTAAGGTCCCTTCCAACCCAACCCATTCCATGATCCTTGGGTCTATGGAGGCTCCCACATCCTGCTGGTCAGGACCAGCCTGGACTTTGAGCCGGAGTCCAGGGGAGACACTCACGGGGTTAAAGCTTTGGGGAAAGGGATGTCATGGCTGGGTACTGGGCTCTGCCCTCCTCCTGGATTTGCCTCATCTTAAGGAATTTAACAACTGAAGCTGAGCACTGAAGGTCTGTACTCCGTGGAAGATGTTTCAGTCAGGGTTTGTTGGTATCTGGGGTTTTCTTTCTTTTAAAGGAAAATGTGAAAGGCATAATATTGACTAGACTATTACAATTATAATTTGAAATAATTTCAATTTTACATTGAAACTGACAATTTCCCCATTCTAATTCAGCAAGTCGGTTTGAGGCTGTCAGTTTTTCACAGCTATAATTAAATAGATCTAAATTCATCCTTGAAATCTGCGGTGATGATTGACAGGGAAATCAGATTTATTCCAGTCCAAGTAGGGAAGAGAAGCTGAAGCTGAAGGGGAGCTGTAAAATTTACCTCTCAACAAGACCCTTTTTTATTGGGGTTTCACACCACCTCATCTGTGATTCAGTCTCCCAGCCACAAAACAGATACAAGCAGGATTATTTTTCTTTTGTCTCTCGTTTCTTTTGTCTTCTGTAAAGCAGGAGCTGCCTTTTCCTGCCTGTAAATCCAGTATTAGGGATTTTCACCTCAGCTGTTTTATAAAGTGCCGTCGTATTATAAAAATCATAAAATATACTTTTAAGCCAAAAGATTTTTTTGCATCTAAGGTGTGACGGCCACGTGTGTACACATGGGGCAGTGACAGGGGGGAAATGTGATTCTGAGCCACGGCTTGTGGGTAAAAACAGTCAGAAATGTAAGGATAAGAAACCTGGCTCAAATGTGATTTATGCCTATTCAAATCAGGCTTCAAATAACCTGCAGGCAATAGAGAAGTGCGGGTAGGACCCGCACAGGGGAGAGCAGGCAGCGAGGCAGGGAGCAGCGCTGGGAAAATGAATGACAGAGGTTATGACTGCAAAGCCCTGTTGGGAGCTTGGCGAGCCGGGAAATGGGGTCGATCCTTGAGGGTTCCATTCTTCTCGCTTCTTTAGCTTTGACAGGGGCAAGTGTAATATACTGATATGTAACTGCCTCAAGTTTTACTAATTTTTTTTCGCACGGTGCTAATTTTTGGGCTAAGTAGTAAAAAACTGAGTTATTACCCGACCGTGGCAGGTTAGAGGGGGGTGTGCAGAAGGTGTGATTCACACTGACCTCGGGGAGGGGTGGCAGGGAAGGAATGACGGAACACCTTGAGCTGCCCTCTGTGTCGCCCATCCCAGAGCCCCTTTATCTCCACGCGAGGGGCCCGCGTCTGACCGTGCCCCCCGCGCCGCGCGGGATAATTCCCGATTTGTCCCTC
>VZRJ01000262.1:2126588-2248908 GCA_013397565.1 Ptilonorhynchus violaceus | reverse complement strand
GAGGGAGGGCTCGGGGGGTCCCGGGGCGGCTGCGCCCCGCGGAAGGACGGATAAAACCCCGAGCCGGGCCCCGCCGGCCGAGCCGCTCCGGGACGTCGCGCTCGCGGGGACGCCTGAGGGACACGATGCGGCCCCAAAGCCCCGAGCGGTGACCATCCTCGACAGGATCTTCGGCCTGGAGAAGGGCAAGGACGGGAGCGAAGCACGAGGTGACCCCCAGGAGGGAAGGCGGGGGGCGNCGTTGCCGACGGGAGCATCGCGGCGAGCGCGCCCAACGCGGTCCCACGGGGCGAGGCAAGTGCTTCCATGGGGATCCGTGGCGCCAATGACGCCGCTTGGGAATGTTGGCAGAGCGGGATAGCCCCATGCGGGGGTGGCTGGGGGAGTGAATCGGTGCTGGCCTTAGAATGACCACAGGTAACGCCCTGGGGTGGCTGGACAGAGCAACCTGTGGCCCAGGGGGAAGCTCTGTCTTATGACCAAGTGCTGGCACTGACCTCCAGTTTAATTCAATTTATAATTCCCTGAAAGCTTTGGGTAGAAGAGAGACGTGTTCACTCTCCAGTTGCCAGGATGAGCAGCTGCCAGCTGCAACTGAAAGCAAGAATACCTGAAACTAAAATTGTTTCTTATGCTTTAGGACGTTGGAGTGTGACACCGGGTGGTTTTCTAAAAAGTTCTTTGGTGTGTTTTGTGCCGTTCTTAAACTAGTCCCTCTTCTTGAACGACAACTGCTTGTTGCATACTCTACTTATCAAAATAAGGAATATGCAACAACAATTTTTTGTACTCCTGTCTATTGTGATTGGTTTTTTTAGTCAAGGAAGGGGGGTCCATTGATTTTACAGGATGGGAATGTGATATAAGAAACCAAGTCTCTTAACTGAAAGAGCACACTGGTCAAAGGAGCTGAAAATTAATGTGAGTTTAGATTTGCTGATGTCAGCAAACGTACAATAGAATTAATTTTCAGGTAATTAACTCCTGAAAAAGCCCATCCCCTGGTGGGAATAAATGGTGCAACTGTTATTAGCTCTGCTGGAAAGGTGGAATACAGTAACTGATGATCAAGCTCGAATCCTGTCAGGAACAGGAGGAAAAACCTCTATGCAAATACCGTTTTAATAACAACTGCTTTTATTGGCCAATTCAGGCTTACAAATTAGATTTTCTGAGGCTTTGAGTAGTGTTGAACGTACCTCATGAGATACTCGCTGCTTACACTGACAGCACTGCAGCTTGTCCCCAAAAGTCTTTGATTTCTCATCTACCTTGTCTTTACCTTAGACCTTCCCAAATTTGAAGGTCATATTTCCTGTATGAACTTACATGTTGCAATATTTCTCTGGAGGTTCGTTTGTAAGACAAAGCAGTTGCATTTTTCACCTCTGCCCTCCAGAAGTGCCCCCATCTGTGCTGTTTCAGACAGCTATGGCTGCACATTTAAAGCACCCATAGTCTCCCCCAAGAATATAAAGTCATTCAGCACCTCAGCAGAACAGGGTGGATAATTTGGAATGAATCATCCATTCAGGGCACACTGGCACTTGTGTGTGCAGCCTGTTAGAATGGAGCTTTTCAGCACCCTCGATTCCTGCAGATATTTTTGACTATCACACACAAGAAGTTTTCGCCGTGGCTTGCAAGAATTGTCGCTTTTAACACCAAATGCACATTTCCTATTTTGCTGTCACTGCAGTGACGCTTTCACTTTACAGAGTGGGAAAGGTCACACTTGGTGCTGCTGAGAAAGTCTAAGGAAAGAACAATTTGGAGTGGTTTTAAGCAGAAATCAGAGTTAAACATTGCTGGGGGCAGAGCCCTGCTGAAAGGATGAGCAGGATCAGGGACAGAAGGGACCCTAAATCATTCTCCCCCTTCAAACAGCTCCTGGAGGAACTGCTCACCCAGACCAAGCTTTGTCACATCAGCAGCACCTGCATTTCCTATTAATTCTTACTGATTTGGAGTTCTGCTCCAGTGCCCTTGTGCCTGTCCGCATTCTGGGTCTCACTATTGGGAATAACCCGGGAATCCCAGGCTGTGGGTGATGTTGGATCTGTCTGGGATTGTCTGCAGGATCCCAGCCCACACAGCAGCTTTTTGGCACCCAGGAAGCTGCTGAGGACAGGTCTGGTTATCAAAAGTGCCTGTACATCTTTTAGGTGTGTGTTTAAAGCTGTACCATGGAAGTCTTTGAGGACTCACAAAATCGGGGTTCAAGTCACTCTGTGTAAATGAGTGGCAGATCTGTATCACAGAGGAGTGAAATTTGAACTTTGTCCTTGAATTTCTGGGCTATAATTTTGTCTTTGATTCTTCGAATATGAAAAGGAGGAATAAGGAGTGTTGGGGGCAGAGAGGAGTTAAGCACCTTTTCTGGGGAAAATACATCAACTAAACACTCCAATGTGTTGCCCAATGTAACAATTCCTAAAACAAAGGCTGTGGCTCTGCCTGGCAGCACAGTTCCCTTCTGTTCCCTCCAAAATTCCAGTTCTCCTGTAGGGTGGGAGAATGACCAAGTCTAATTTAATTACTATTACTGTAGTAACTACAAACTGTTACCAAATAATCATACTAAAAATCAAGATATTGCTGCCAACAGTTCCTCTTTTTCTCTGTCTCTCTCTTTTTTTGTGGATTATGACTTGTAGTATCTGTAAAAGCTAAAAGCAAAGCAAAGTTTCCCTGAACTGGGTGCCAACACAAAACAAACAGCATTGCTGGTAAGTCAGAGAGAGGCTCCACAGTTGGAGCTTAAGAGCTGCACAAACATTCTGTGTTTGGTGAACCACTCTTTATTTTTGTGGTCTACAAAACTACATTCAGAACACAGCATAATTAAAACAAGGGCAGAATTCATGAATTCATGAAGCATTGACTATGTAAGCCAAAGAAAAGATAAATTATATGCCTGAAATGTTTCACTGAGCCATGATTCATGCAAACAAAAGTGCTGGCAGGAATACATTCTTTTGATATGTTGGGGTCGGTTTTTTTTTTTTGCTGATGACTGAACTGAAACTACAGTATATTTAAGGTGTTTATTACCCCCAAATTTAGCTTCTCAAAGAAATGAATTGAACATTTACATAGTATCTATTAACTCCTAATACTGGCCTTCTGTTATTGCCGGGCTTTCTTTCATTATTTGCCCCCGGGGCTCTGAGCAGGAGCTGCCACAGAGGCTTCTGTGGTGGTTTTGTGGCTCTGAGAACGTGACCGTGTGGGACTGTGCATTATCTCTGCCTGATTTATATGCTGAGGGCTCGAGCCTGTGCTCCTCCTGCAGCAGCATTCCCATGGGAGCGCAGGAGGGATCACAGCGTCTATCCCAGCACACGTTTAAGTTGTAGCTCTGTAGGAAAGGGCAGCCCTGACTTGGGAATCACAGGGTGGGGATCTTTGTACAGGGCTGGGTCATTGTGGGGCATATTTAAGCTCTGAAGTTGGAGTTCAGGGATTTTGGGATGGCCCCATGCCTCGGGATCTGCAATGGCTTTTCCCTTCTCCCCATTGTGGCTTTATCCTGGAACAGCCAGTGCTGCCAGAGGTGCAGAAAACAGCTGTGTATAGCAAATATCCTTCCTCCTAAAATGCATCCCAATGCCAGGGCTTGGGCTTGTGTCTATAATTAAAAAAAAAAAAATTAAATATCTTTATTTTTCTTGATGGCATCAAGTACTAAAGAGTTCGATGGCACCAAATTCTCCGGCTCTGAAGCTGGTTTTGTTTAGCAACACATCTGCCTCCTCCTCCTTGTGCCTCTGGTGTCCCTTTCACACCTGGCCCGGAGCCAGCGTTTTTCACAGGACCGGAGCTGTGCAGATGCCACCCCTGGGCTGGCCTGGCCACGCGTGTCCTGCATGGACAGCTTGTTCTGGGGCCACTCCGGGGCTGGCAGCCGGACAGAGCGGGGGGTGCTGGGCCCTTGTGGGACTCCTCAATAGCCCGTTGAGCACTCGGGCGGAGCTGCGCCCTCCCTGGGTCGGCTTGGAGAACTCGGTGGGTGGAGGATCACACAGGAGCCTGTTCTTGCATTTCAAAGTGTATTTTAACTCCCTAAGTGCTGGATGGGGGCTGCCCACTCCATGCTCAGCTTTCCTGGTGCCAAGTTAGCCCTCTGAAGTTTTAAAGCATTTAAAGTCAGCTCCTTCCACTGGTGACATAAAGAAATCTACATCATACAATTATTGGGGTATTTTAATCACCCAGCACAGGGAAAAGTTCTTGAGAACACTTTCATTTTATCTTTTCCCACTAAAAAAAGCACTGAACTATAATGGGCCAGTTAGGACAAAAACTTTGGTGTCACTTGCTGCTCTTTGATGTCACTGTCTCCTGTACGCTTGTGTTGACTTTACCTGTGCAGACTCAAGGGGGCCAGACTGGAAGGTAAATTCAGTGTGAGAGGTGCCAAAGTCTCCCAAACTGGTCCAAGAAGTGTTTTTTTTAAACCAGGCCCTTGTTCAGGAGTCTAAACAGAAAGCAAGTATCTTAATATTACATACTTGTGAGTGCTGGAGCTCTGGAAAACTCTGGGCTCTGGGAACTGTAATTCCATGAAGGGACGAGGCAGCTCCATCTGGCTGGGAGGAATTGCTTTGGGTTGTTGCCTTTTTCCTTCTTTTAATGTGTGTCATGTTTGTATTTGCTAGATTAAAATTATTCCTGGAGTGGCACAATAGAGAATCAGAAGCAATCTTTGTGTGGTGCCATCAGACACTGAACTGTCAAAGGCCAAAACCCCAGCATTTATTCCCATTTTTCCCAAGTTCAGCCTTGAAAAGGGACGAGTGGCGTTTGGGACGTGCCTGGTGTTTGTTGTAGCTGGGAGCTGAGAACAATGTTCCCCCAACCAGCAGCAAATGCTGAATATCTTAGGAGAGAGGGGCAGGAGGGATATAAATGCCGGATTGTTCTGAACCCGTGGGCTGGAGAAGAATGGTTGGAATTAGCGTTGTGACTCCGAGCAAGTCACAAAAGTTACTTTTGCATTCCACTGGAAATCAGGCAAGCTGGGACTGAGGAATCTCTGCCCCCTTTTCTTTTTTAGGAGATAGATGACTGCAACCAAAGGGACCTTGGGCAGGACTCTGCAGGTGTCCAGGGCCGGGTGGCTGGAGAGGCACAGGTAGAGCGGGACGGTGCCCAGGCGGCTGCAGGACACAGCTCAGTCATGAGCTTCCTCAAAACACTGGTAAGCTTTGCCTTTCCTTTCCATCTCTTTAGGCTGTAAATTGCTCCCAAAAATCCCCTGTGGACACGTTGAGGAAATGTAAAATGCTCTCTTTGGGGGGAATGGGGTGAGAGGTATGTGGGGACTGGGGAGTTATGTCCAAGTGATGTCAGCTGCTCTGGGAACTTCCACTTGCATGGATACTTGTAGATATTTAAGTGTCTCAAAGATTTTCTGCATGATATTTGTTTTGTAACATCCCTAAAAGTTCATTTTTAAAAATTGATTATCAGCTTGAATAGTAAATATTTGCTCCAGGTATTTTTCATTTTAGCCATTGACTTGAAGTTGTTCTCAAGGAATATTTACATTATCAGTTTTCCCACATGGGGGAAGCAATATTTGTGCTTTTGCCTTGCTGCAAGAAAAACCTGCTGGTTTCAAACTTATCTTTTAGATCCTTTGAAAGGCTGAGTTGAGTGACTGTTTGTTCTCAAATATTTTAAGGTCTCCCCAAGCAAAGCTGAAGCCAAAAGTGATTCTGAAGACAAGGTAGGCAATTCCTTGCTCAGTCACTGCTCATTAGATGTTTTTCACACAGGGATTTTCTCTTTGTTGTGTTGTGGGTTTTTTCCCCAACTGATGCTGTCATTTGAAGTAATTTAAACTATTTTCCCCCTCGATAAATTTGGAAGGAAGATGAGAATAAACAGTGCAATTCTTTAGATCATCTGTTCCAATCACAATCTGAACTCTTGTGCCTTCTGCAAGCTTGGTGACGATTTGTAACACTTTTGGTTATTGCTCTGACTTGTCCTTGATCTAAAACCTCAGGTCCCCGCAGCAAAAACTTTTGGAGTCCACAAAAAAATTCTCATTTTCTCATAGAGCAGCTTTTCTTGTGCTGTGAAAAACTTAATTAAGAAACAACGAATAAACCCCTAAAAATAGAAATATTTTTTCCATGCAGATATTAGCCAAAATCACAACATTTTTGGTTTTTCTCCTATTTTTAATTCTTTTGTCCTGTTCAGTGATGAGTCTCTGCAGAAAGCTCGGTGAGGACATGGGAGGCTATAGCTCAATAACTGAAATAACTCTCAAAATCATCAAATAGAGCGAAGGTCTTCCAAGATATGCAGAAAATGCGGTTCTTAAATTGCCCTGGCTCGGTGAGAGTTGTGAACAATCCGGTTTGTGTGGAAGCAATCCCGCTTCCAGACCTGCCCCTGGGCCAGGTGACTGCTGGTGCTGCTGTGCTGTAACTGGGACACAAACATTCGGCTTGGGTGGGGTTTGCTGGCACACCTGGCACGGCAAACAAATCCAGGAGCCTTGCAGGATGTGCAAACTCATTACACGGAGATTGTGGGAGTTCCTCTTTTACTGGGAATTCCTTTGTCTTCGCCATCTTCCTGAAATGGCATTTTCACTTTATTGAAGGAGATGTATGGTTAAAATGTTCATTTCTCGGTGTCCAGGTAGGAAAGCTGCAGATTTTTCAGCTGATAGGAAATAATGGTCATTTTTATTCTTTGAGAAACAACTTGTGTGTTAAAGGTGACGCTTTAAGTGAGGTTTTTCCCTCGGTGCAGTCTGAGCCTCTCCCGAGTGCTGTGGGGCTGTGGGGTGGTTGCTGTTTTTTGATTTGCGATTCAAATCATGGAATCGTGGAATACAAGCTGGAAGGGATTCCACAAGGAGCATCAAACCCCTGGCTCTGCACAGACACCCCAACGATCCCACCCCGTGCCTGAGAGCGTTGTCCAATGCTCCTGGAGCTCTGGAAGGTTCGGAGCAGTGTCCCACCACCCTCTGGGGGAAGAGCCTGAGCTGTTTGTAGGATCGGGCTCTGATCAGGGCTGGCTCCAGCCTGATCCCCTGGCTGAGCCACGGGAGCCCCCAGCAGCCTGGCAGCCCCTGGGTGACCGAGTGACCGTCCCTTCATCTGGGCCAACACCGGCTCCGTGAGCTCGGCCGCGCTTCCCTGGGGAGCTGAGCCTTTGGAGTCCCTGCAAACCAAGGGGGGAATTGGACAAGATCTGCCCCAAATCACCGACCTGGCCCTCCTGTGGCAGGTCCTGAGATGTTCCTGTGTCGCTCTGACTTTGGGAATGATGAGAATTTTGCAGGGAAAAGGGTCAATTTGATGTGACAAGTAGTAAGTAGTAATCCTACGTCCTCCTTTGTGCCAGGTAACCAAAGGCATCTTACTGCTTTAAAACCTGAGACCACAAACGATTAATTAATTAATTTCATGAACATTAATGCAAACTTGAAATATTTTAGGTAGTGTGTATCATGAATACTCACACTGCCCTTTTCCCAAATAATGTCTTATGTAAAACATTTTCAAGTCCCTACTATACTGTAATAAAAAGAACAAAGGTTTTTCCAAAGATTTATATATTTGCCTCTTTTAAAATTACAAACCCGAAATTGCTTATTCATGAACTGAAAACACAGAAGTTTGTGGGATTTAGGTTTCAATTTCATGGAGATTTTAGAGGGAAAGCTGTGGTTTAATTTGGAATCGGGTGGATTGCCTCGGCTTTTATTGCACTGCTCACGTGGAAGAAAGTCTAAGGAGAGCTGAGTAATCACTCAGGAAAAAACCCCATGATTTGTCCAGAGAAAAAAGGGAATGTTTGCCTTTAGTAGTACGTGTGTGAGTGCTGGAATGTGCGCCACGAGCTACAAACCCCTGCAATAACTCCTCACCCCCGCCTGCTGTTGTGCCCAAGGGCTCCAAAGCGGAGAAGGGCCATGGGGGGCAGCCTGCCCCGAAGCCAGCGCCAGAGTCCCCCTCCAAAGGAGCCAAGAAAAAGAAGGCAGAGAGCCCCAAGCTGGGCCACAGCACCTTTAGCAAACTCTTTAGGCACAAGGTCGGTATGAAGCCCAGCAGCAGCAGAACCCTGAGCGGGCACGGATGGCTCCTGGCAGAGAGCGGAGTCATTCCCCTGGGAACCCCAACCAGCATCTGGCCAGATGTGCAGTGCTCTGGAAACCCCTGTGAGGTTTCATCCCACTGTTGCTCCAGCTGGGATGAAAACCACCCTCTCCTGCGAGGTTCCTCTCGTTGGACCATCCGTGAGCTCGGGGTTCTGGAGCAATCCCTGTTAGGATCCCTTTCCGGTGTTACTAACACGGACTAAACCCTTTCGCTGAACCCAAGCTGGAAGCAAAGGCTGTGACAAGCAATGGATTTGTAGGTGCCGGCACGGAGAAGGCTGGAACGTGGCATTTCCTGCAGAAACGGGCATTTCTCACTGCACACAAGCAAAGGAGTTCATTGTGGTCTTAGTTTAGTTCGGAGGGGAAAAAAAAATCTGGTTTCGATGGGTGCTTTAAAGTGCTTAAAATGCACGTTGAAGCAGGTGGCTGTTTCAGAGGATGTGAGCTTTTATATTGAAAACAAAAATCACTGAACTTTGGGTCTCGAGCTCTGTTTGGGTATTCCTGCGCTCTCTGAAGATAATCCATGGCAGGGAGGCAGAGAATTGTAGCTTTTTAACCCAGAGAATGCAGAAGCAGAGACCCTTTCAGTGGGGGAGGAACGTAATTAATATTTAACGCTCACTCCAGACACCCACGTGGAATTTCTGGTGAGTAGGGGGCTTTATAGTCCAGGGCACAGTCAGTCTTTAATACATTTTAAAACCAAAAATGTTCTTTCCACTGTCCCGTTTTTGAGGAAAAAAATGTCATCTGCATGTTACTGAAGGAACAATAATATTCCCAATGGATTAAAATTTTCAGTTCCTGCCAAAAGCTTAAATTTGGGATCTCATTTGCACATACTAGGTTGATAGTGAGTAGTTTTGTTATATAATACAATTAAAATATGAATTACTTCTCCATGATGAGTGAGGGCTTCCTGGTAGAAACCAAACCTGGGCAGCAATTTTAAAGACTCAACTGTAACAATTAATCTTGCAATAAATTCTAGAGAGAAATTACTGGTTTTCAGTGGAATATTTGATGGAATTTTAAAGAGTTTTTTTGTCTGGAATGACAACAGTTATCTTGAAGGAATGCAATAGCATTACATTTTTACACCTATAAAATCTTTCTTATAAAATGTCATTACTTTTAAAACAGCTTTGTCTTGTTTCTATGTTTATTTTCACAGTTTTCTTTCCACATACAAAATACAGAAGTTGTTATTGTGGTATCACTTATGACCTATTAGGAGTCAAGGAGATGGATTAAAACGGTGCCAGCAGTGTCTGTAAGGCTGATGGAGATTGGCAGTTCAAATTGGAGTAGTGATGTGACAGGCAGGCCCCTGGAGTTACCACTCCTAGTCAAAAAAAAACCTTTAAAAATATAGTTTATATCTTTTAATTTGAAATGCTTTCCATGATGTGTGAACTCGATGAATAAGTACCAAATTCCTTTATTTGAAATGATCATTTTAATGTGTATATTTCTATTTAAATGCTTCACTGTCTCCTCTGAAAGTGCTTTCTGTGCAAGTCTTCCAAAATACACTTGTCTACCTTAGTCCAGATTAGATTAGGGGAACAGAACCATTGTTTTTCAGCCTCCTGTGTTCCATAAATACTAACTTTAAAGCAGCTTGTGAATGTTTTCAAATAGCACCATAAATCCTGCTCTCTCATTCCCATCCGTGTGGTTTTGCCTTGCATTGCACGTTCATTTGGCACTAGAACTGTACTGATTTATGGAATGTTTGCTTGGAAGAGAAGGGTGAATCACTTCCAGCACTAATGCTGACCCAGCCCCTGGCACCACACTTGCTCTTACCTCCTGTTCTGGACCTTGTTTGTTAGAGATGACCACAAAAAAAGTTCTTGGCTCCTGCAAAATAACTCTGACCTGTTCTTTCAAGAACTGTGACAGGTGCTGAAACACCTGAAAATCCAGGTTATGGCTGGATGAGCTTTTATTGGACAGCCCAGGGAATTGTTCAGTGTGAGCTCTGCTGGGTGTGAGGGGTGAGAGATGCTGGTGCATAGCTCTGGCCAAGGAGGAATTGAACTGACTTGGATCCCTCCTGGATTTGTGTGTTTTGCTGGAGCCTCATCACTGAGAATGATGTTTTTATAAAAGCAAAAATCCCACCTAATGGCCAAAAATGTGAGAGGATGGGTTAAACCAACCTCCAGCACCTGCAGAGCTTCTCCTTGTAGAGCTGCAGCTCCTGAGTTACACAACCCTGGCTGTTCCGTGCCCTTGGTTTCCAGGTTTTCCTGCGCCTGTGTTTTGTATCCCAGAAAGCAAAGCCTCCTGCTGGAAGGCGATGGGAGCACATCCCTCATGGCGTGAGGTTCCCTGTGGAAAACACCCAGCACAGAAACATCTGTTAATATCTTCAAATTCTCTGTAATGTGTTACCTGAGGAGAGTGGGAATACATGGAATATGGGAATGCGTATAGAAATATCCATATTTTTAGAGAACAGGTGGAGGACTGCAAGCACAGCAGCCTGAGCTCAAGGAATGCACCACCGGGCTGGTGCAGGTACAGGGATGAGACCTGGCATTCCATCCGGGAGCCTCCCCTCTTCCAGGGATCGGTTTCCACGGTTGCAGGAGCCAAGACTTTCACAAACATTCCCTAAAAATAAAACAATTTGTGGCACAGACAATCCCTGAGCTGTGTGACTGCGAGTGCCTCGGACAGACTCATCTTTGTGTTTTGTTTCCCTTCAGGCTGCAAAAGAAGCCCAACAGACACCCAACACCAAAGTGAGTCGGAGGGTTGGAGCGATCTGGGTAACGCAGGAAAAGGGGAATTATTCTCGCTGTCCTGTTCAGTCTCTAAGTCGGTGCTTTCATTTCCTTATCAGCTGCTTATCCGTGTCCTGGAGGGGGGGTTGCTGTGGGTTCTGCTCCCTCTGCTCGAGGTGTCCCTTCATCCACAAGGGCAGGGACGCGGCTCTGGGTGGGAGAGGCGATGCTCACCTGCGCCAGGTGACGCCTGACCGCGCCGCGCCTTGTTCTCCGCAACATCCCATCGCTGTCCTCCTTCCTTCCCAGAGCCCCGAGCAGCCTCCCGTTCCCTCTGCAAAACCCGACAGGAACGTGCCTGCCCCCCAGGAGCCGCCGGCCAAGCAGAACCCGAAAGCGCCCGAGCCCGTGGCCCCCGCGCAGGGAGCGACCGCTGACCCCCCCCGGGAGGCCACCAGGGACAAGGGCTCGGCCACCCCGCTGCCCCTGAGCAAGCTCTTCTGGAAAAAGGTACTGGATTCTGGAGCTGGGCCATCCCACGGCCCTGGGATTGGAGTCACTGCCGAGCACAGCCAAACGCGCTCGGGGCGGCAGCTCCCACGGGCTAAGCGTGGATGATACCCGGAGTATTGTTGTGTTTCTGTGGAATAAGGGATGTCATTCCCTGGCAATTCAATGTTTTTGTGAAATATCCCCCCGAGGTCACAGCATTCTTTACCAAATTGTATCGTTTCTAGAGATTCAGCTCTAAAACCCCATTTCGTTTCTTTGGTTTAGCTTGAAATGTCTGAAAACCTGGAATTTGGTGGGTCTGTTCTTAATAGAAAATGTTCTGTGGCAGAGTGGATCAGTCTTTAAGTTTGGGGTCCAGACTGCTTGGGAAGACACATTATTCCTTAGGTTAAATAATGATTTTAACTAAAATTAGGACTAACCCTGAAAACACAGTTGCTGTTTCCATGATCCTTATCCTTTATAAGCTGGAGGTTTATTCTTTCTTAATTTCATTTTATAGAAGGGCTGTATTGAACTTTACTGAGTCACTGTATTTTGAATAACTGCTTTTCTGAGCTTCTGTTCAAGCTCAAATCCCAGAAATTTGCTGCTTCCAAACACCCAGATGCTCCTGAGTGGTTGCTGCTCCTGCAGCTTCCTTAGCTGTGTTTTCCCTAGTGAGCACTGATACTGAAGGTAAAGTTTGGATAATTATTTAGGTTAAAAAAAAATGAAGGTGTTTAGGTATTTACAGAGTAAACATGCTGGAAAATAATCAAAGCTTGAAACATTTGCTACTTGGGGCTTAATTTCCTGGGGAACTGAGTGAATCAGGTACTTGGAATGAGAGGAAAGTTGGGAAAAAGAGGGAGAGGGAGGTTTTTTATGTAGTTGTTATTGCTGCAGAAATCTCTGAGTAGTCAGGCTTATTTGAAAGCAGAGCTGGGAAGCAGGATGTGTGCTGAACATCAGGATGAAATACAGAGAAAAAGAGGCCTTCTGGCAGACTCTTGTGTGCAGTTCCAGTGTAAAACAGAGCAATAAATCTGGCTTTCGTTCAGCAATTTCATAATCAAGTAAGGAGGTCTTTTAAAAAAGAAAAACTTTATTGAAGGAAAAAAATAGTGAAAACGACTCCTGTGGGGGAGAAATCAGTGGGGATGGTTTAAAAAATTCATCTGATAAGTTTTTGGTAGGATTTCCAAACCTTCTTTTAAAATATCACCCCAAATTAAAGTAGTTATAAATGTTTTACTGCTCTATAGGATGTAGGCTGTGCCCACACCAGTTGCCATATTAGAGCTAAAATAGGGTTTGGTACCTCCCCTGAGCACCTTTAACCCTGAACAATCGACAGTTCTGGGATCTGGGGAATAAACCTTGGAGAATAAACCTTGTACCAAAATTGTCTTTCACCTCTGGCAGTTGATAATGCTGGGTTTCCTTTCTTCCACATCACCCTCAGCTCTTCATGTCAGGGGATAAAAAGTTTTGTAGAGAATTCCTTACAACTCCAAGCAGATTTTGTGGGCTGCCCAAAACATTAAGGGCTGGTTGAAGCATTTACACAAATGCACTGAATTCCAGTGGTGTGTGAAACCTGAACTTTGTGAAATGAACCCTTCTCTGCTTGGTTAGAATGTCTTGGGTCTGGGATCATGCTGAGACCAAAGGTTTTCTGGAGGGAATTTCTGCAGTAGAGAACTGAATTTGGTCCTAAGAATTTAAAAAAAAAAAAAAATCTGCCTGTTGGAGCATTGAATCCTTACCTGTAAAAGGCTGGTGTTGCTTTAGTGAGTTTTCTTGACAGAGAATAATGTTATAATTCCTTTGGTGAAAGACCCTGGTGACCCAGTCAAAAAAATGAGGATAAATGTATTTTAAAAGTGACAACAGGCTGGCCTCAAACTCAGCTTGGTTTGCAGATTTCTGCGGTGATTTTGTCTTCTTCTGGCACATTTAATGCACTGTCCTTTTGCTAGGACAGAGAATCCAAGCTGGCAACTGCTCCAATAGGTGGATAATTCAGTCAGGAGCAGTTTTTCTTTTGAACTAACAAACAGCAGGCACAACCCTCAATAGATCCAGGGTTCAGATCCAGCTTCTCTTTCCAAGCAGTCTCTTAAATATCCATCTTCTGATGAGCCTTCACTTCAAAGTGCAGCTAATGAAGTGCCTGTCAACACGTTGCAGTTAATGCTGCTGCTCTGACTGCACATGAATAAATATGGAAAGGAAAAATGAAAAATTCCTTATTCAGCTTCTCAGCTGGGAGCCACTTTGTGTTTGCCCCATTTCCTGATCGATCTTCACAAAGATTTGCAGAACTGTTACTCGAATATTTGTCAGGGCAGCATTTTTCTTTTTTTTCCGTGAGGAATACTAATAGAAAATTACAGTTAGTAATTTCCAGTATTTGTGTTGGAAACCTGCTTTCAAGGTCTTGTAGATATCTGATCAGGGCAGAGAAACATGATGCTTCCTATTTATCTGATCAAAGCAGGCCAGAACATGGTGGAAGGTGATCAAGGCACCATTATTTAGACTGCTTTGTGAACTGCCTTTAAAAGCAGATGTATTTTCTTAATGTATTTTCTTTAAAAACTTGAATTTTAAGCAGCTCTTGCCCTACAACTGCAGAAAAACTGTGCTCTTTTTACTGATAGTGCAAAGAGCAAGCTGGTTAATTGTTAGGGGAAGCAGAACATGGAATCACAGAATGGTTTGGGGAGGAAGGGATCTTAAAGCCCATCCAGTCCCACCCCTTCCACTGTCCCAGGTTGCTCCAAGCCCCATCCAACCTGGCCTTGGACACTTCCAGGGATGGGGCAGCCACAGCTTCTCTGGGCAACCTCTGCCAGGGCCTCCCCTCCCTCAAAGGGAAGGATTCCCTCTGTACTTCCCACCTAAATTTCCCTTCTTTCAGTGTGAAGCCACTCCCCCTTTTCATGTAGAAGAATTTCCTGAAGAAATGCACAAAAAATCCCTGATACTTTAAACAAATCGATCTCTGAGAGGTGATCCCAACCTGCCCCCTCGGAGGGATGAGCTCCCAGGAGCTGAGCTCTGCTTTGCTGAGCCCCTGTTCCAACTCCTGCACGGAATCATTTCCTTCCAGCAGAGAGATGGGGAATTGATGATATGGATGTGTGAATAGGCAGAGATCTAGATTAGAATTATTAGGGAATTATTATCTCAAAACTGTTCATAAATATAAATGAAATCCACAGTTCCACAGGGAAGTGGGATGTGCTGCAGTCATCTCAGGCATCAGGGGATAAGGAATATTTATTTATTCCCTCATCATTCTTCTCCCTGCTACCCCACCCCCAAAATGTTGGTTCTTCCACAAAAGAGGAGTAAGGAACAAAGCAAAATCTCTCCTGCTGATGTAGAAGGCCATGCTGAGCCCCTATCCTGAATGTGGAGTTCCCGGGAACTTCAAAATGATACGACAGCACACAAAGGTATAATGGAATATTGAGTAAATATATTGAATGGCTTCTGTATGAAGAACTGCCTAAATTGGGATTTTATGTCCTCGGAAAGGAAGAGACAACAGCACAGAAAAACTGCTGTGAAGTGAAAGGGGAACAGGAAATATCAGTCATTTTTCAAAATCAAAGCAGCAGAGTCAAATAAAATAATGTGGTGACAAACAAGAATAAACCAGTGACAGGACAAGGGGGAATGGCTTCAAACTGACACAGAGGAGGGTTAGGTGGGATATTGGGAAGGAATTGTTCCCTGGGAGGGTGGGCAGGCCCTGGCACAGGCTGCCCAGAGGAGCTGTGGCTGCCCCATCCCTGGAAGGAATTCACAAAACTCAGTGGGACCCCAAGCCTTCCCTAAAGGCCCCGTTGCTGAGCAGCCAGCAGCTTTCCCTGGAATAAAGCAGGGGTCAGCACTATCACAGAGGGGACTGTGGTCCCTGGAATTAGGTGGAGTCAGAGATGAGCTGCTTCACTGCCTTGTACCTCAAGGAGTCATTTTCATCTGTGCCAGGGGGAAGAGGAGCTGGGGATGGGGATGTGCCCAGCCTGGGAATGCTGGGCTGGGATGTTGCTCTCTTGTATTTCCCTAAGGATAATGCTATGCACTTTTAATAATGAATAATGTCCACAGTGTGTTTTAATTAATTAATCAATCCTATTTCTGCTTTCGTTTGCACATTCCTGGGTATGATCTTTCTCATATTTATTGGTTTTACTTTGGTGTCGTCTCCTCAGGACATGTATGTAATTTCATTTAAATTTTCTTTTAAAGTCATAAAGAGAGATTCTTGTGTTTGGGAACTGGCAACTCAGGAAAGGTTATTTCTTTAATTCATATAAACTGCTGGGATTTTAACACTTATTTACTTCTTTTGAATTGGGATTAGTTAAACTCCTGAAGCAACATGAAGACATCAGTGGAGCTGGGGATGCTTTCATGCCCCGTTTGATTGTAAAATTAAAAAAGAGGCAACCAGCTCCTCACCGATTAAGTCCGAATGTGTTTTCCCCTTCCTTTCCCAACCGCAGAACTCCTCGGAAGAGGCGGAAGCCGCCAGCAATGAGAAGGCAGAGGTGGCTCTGGAGGCGGCGGCTCCCGACAGGGACGAGAGCAGGAGCCCCGAGCCCGCCGAGGCGAAGCCGCGAGGGGCGGAGAGCAAAACCCCCAAGGCCAACCTGAGGAAGTTTTTCAAGCTGGTAAGGGCGGCTTTTCCCTTCGGGAGTGCAGAGGGAAGCGATCGCTGCGGGGCCGGGGGGCAGGGCTTGGGAAAGGCTTTGCCAGGGCGCGTCTGGGATGCGCGGGGATGAGGGATGCGCGGGGATGCGCGTCTGGGACCCGTCCCCGCATCCCCCCGCGCATTCCCCGTCCTGCATCTCCCTCTCGCGGCTCCTCCCGGAACGTCCCGAGGGCTCCGCTCGCCCTTTCCCCGCCCGGGTGGCCCAGGGAGCTCCGGGAGTCGAAACACCGAGGATGCTCCGCCCCACAAACCGCATCCCGCGGTGGGATGCTCCTCCAGGAACGCATCTCCAAACCCAGCTCCCCCTGCCCCGGCACTGTCAGACCTCCCTGTGCTGTGTCTCGTCCTGCACTGGCTCCAGGGAGTTGTATTTTTAGGAGCACAACTTTTTCGGGCAGTTTATGTGAGTTAGGTAAAGTGGCACGGGAATGGATGCTGTCGCTGCTGCAAACAGGTCCGTGAGATGGGAAAAAGGAAAGGCATGGAGTAGAAGCTAATCCTGCTTCCCAGAGAACCAGAGGGAGGAAGGAAACCATTGAGGAGGATCCAAGCAAAAATTCTTGGTATCAGCCACGAATTTTGCACCCAACCTGCCTTTAATTCCACATAAGGTTTTATAATGCCCATCAGTTTGGAAAAACCTCAACGTTATTCCTAAATCCAAGGGGTCTTGTGGTTATCCCGCAGGGAGGCTTGTCCCATGCCAGGTGTGCAGAAGGGGATTTGGGAGCAATTCCTGTCAGACACTCATGACTGTGCACATCATGACTTCAAATCACACCACCCTACCAAAAAAATAAATGCACCCATTAAGAAAATAAAGCTGTTCCACGCCCATCTGAGTCACTGTGGAAGGAAGCAGAGCTGTGTTAGAAGTGGCAGATCAGAGCAGGGATTTAATCCACATTTCAGCCTAGAAAGATAAAACCAGTGCAGAGGCAAAGACCTGCTTGGGAAAAAGAATTGTATCCCTGGAAGTGTTCAAGGCCAGGCTGGACAGGGCTTGGAGCAGCCTAGTGGAAGGTTATTAGAGCAATAATCCCTCTGGCAAGAGATTGACTTTTAATTTTACATTAATTAATAGATTCTTTATTGGGATTCTCTTCTGCCTGCAGAGTATTCCAAGGTGTTCTGACAACACCCCCAGTTTGGTTACAGGGGTCAGCCACCCAGCTGCCTAAGAAAAAGTGGCTTAGCATTTCAGGATTCAAGACTGGGACGCAGAAATTCAGATTAATTCTCCCTCAGTCTATTGAGCCTCAGCCAGGCGAGTCAGTCATTCTCCACGTGCCTCAGGTTGGGCATTTTCAGCTCAGAAGGCACAAGCAGGGGGTGGTAACAAGGAGATATTTAGATCCAATAGTTGTCACTATTGACATAAGGACAGTCACTGAGGGAACCAGGAGGCATTCCCCTTGGAAAAGGCAGGATGTATCCCAAGTCTGCCTGCTGACTTGCTCAGCACCCGTGCCCCTTCTCATTTAAGGTGAATTGTTTGCATTTACCAAGGTGAAAATAAGAGAGGGTTAACTAATGCTATAAAAGCTATTGGGAAATTACAGAAAGATAGAAAAGATAAGATGATATAAAAGATATACAGCTCTGTGATTGAATAAGAGATGAAGAAAGAGCAGTTTTCTTTTATCTCAGTAACACCTACATGAATTTGAAATCCTGTGCTTCCAGATGAAAACCTCATTAATCAAATAGCAAATATAAAATAATTATTCTATTATTTCCACAATGGGATATATCAGAGCCAGTGCAGGTGTCCTGATAGAAATGGTTACACTGAGTTGGCCACCCCAGGTCCCCTTTAGAGGCACTGGGGAGGTGAGCAGGTCTGAGAGCCCCTTAGGGACACGTCGGGTGATGGGAGTGAAAAGCTCCTGATTTCTGCACAGGATTTAAACAGATGCAAAGCTGGGGAAGATAAACCCTTCCAGGATATCTCGTTTGAGATATTTTGTGGAGATAAGAAGGCTGTAAAACGGCACTTTTAATCAGAGTGGGATAATTATAAACTGTAAACTGAGGCTGCAGTTCTGTCCTCAGCCTGGAGGGCTGACCAGGCATAGCTGGTCTGAGATAACGCTGAGTGTGGTCCCAGCACAGAAAATGTCCTGTTTCTGGATTGCTGAAGGTGCTCCCAAGGAGAATTTATCTTTCTGGAACAACAAAATATTATTTCCAAATCGCCTGCAGTGTCTGTGCTGGCCTGCTTCCCCACGGAAATAAACTTTTAGGCAATAAATAGCATTTGGAATCAAGAATAACTATTTCATGTTGTCACAACTATTCATGAAAATGTAGCGAGTGCGTTGGCTGTCCCCACCCTCCTGCATTTAAAAACGTGCTAAGCCACCCTTATTGCTGCAGAAATCTTTTTGGGAAGCCTTGGCCAGCAGCAATCCCAAGTGACCAAAGGCAAGGATAAGAGGTCAGCAGGGCTCTGGAGAGAAATCCTTGGGATTGTTCCGTACTCGTCTCGCTGGCAGCAAGAGGGAGCTTTGTCTAGACCTCAAGGTCTTTACTCAGTTATTTTTGGTTAAAAAAATAATAATAAAAAAGATGGATTGCTAGAGGTTGGCTAAAGCAGGGCTATTTTTTTCTGGGTTTGGGGTGTTGATAGTGGGGAAAAGGTAACACTGATCGCTGTTGTAGCATCAACTTTTTTTTTTCTGAAGGCATTTGAGGGCTTGCTGAAACAGAAATGCAAAGCAGATCTTATCACAACCCATCTTCATGCTCTCTGGACCGGGTTTCTCTCCGGCACAGACCACACTGTGCTTCCTCCCCTCGTTTCTGCAGCACACACAAACCCCACGAGCACAGCCACGCACCAGGCTGAGCAGTGGCACCTTCCAGGGACAGGCTTTTTCCCACAAAAGCCCTGGATTGCCACGGAGTGGTTTAGTTTTCTGCCACACATTGATTTTCTGTGGTTTCCTAAGAAAATCGGGCTCTGAAATAGGTCCCTGCAAAGGCACAGTTTGTAGGATCAGGGTGATGCTGTTGTGCTTCAAGTTACAAATGTACAGGCTGCAGAAAACCACAATTCCGCCTGATCTATCTTTAGAACAAAAAGTCACATCCTTTCATTGTTTTCATTGAACTTATGCAATGAAAAATGACATTTAAATTTGGGCACTTTGAAATTCCGGAGTTTATTTTACGCTTTAGTGCTGAGCTCTGTGGCTTGCCTGGTACCCAGAACACCACAGTGAACCCTCTGACACATTTTGGAATTACAAATGTACATTCCTCTCGTCTCTTTTGTAGCACTAAGTGTAACTAAACCTTAACCTAATTATCAAAGCTCGTAGTATTTGTTCACTGAGCTTGTCAAACAGGGTTCTTTCATTTTGAAATCTAGATGGAAACAGGGGATTTTACCTTAAAAGGATATTTCAGAGTCAAGGTTGGCTCTGAGTGACCTTCCAGTGCTGCAGCCTCAGGGTCTGCTTGGGTAGTCTAGGCTGGGAAGAGTGGGAACCAAGGAGGATCATTATTTAGATGTGTATGGACTGCAGGACTCTGGAAAGCAAAAACTGGGATTAACTGGATGCTGATGGTAAAATATAAAAGCATACCTATAAAGCTGAGTGGGTTTAATTTTTCACAGCAGATGCACTTAGTGGGATGGATAAATAGAGGAAGACCCACTAGGTCTTGAGACAGATTTGGCTCTGAAAAGCAAGGAAAAGCTCTTTCTTCGAAAATTCCAGTGGCAGGGCTGACAGCAGCGTCAGGTTTGGTGGCTGAAATGATCCCTGCTCAGGCCTGGATGGGGAACCTGCCTGGCACGAGGCAATCCCACAGAAAAGAAGCGGCCAGAATGCACCCTGGGGATGGGGATGGCTCAGCCATGGGGCTGCGGAAGGGCCTGGCTTTGTTTCAGTGCTGGCAGAGCGGCCTGAGCTCAGCCCTTCACTCCTGTGTGCTTTCCTATTGAATGAGGAACCCTCTGTTGTTGCAGTCAGGGAAGGGTGATGGGACACCCAGCTCGGCAGAGGGGAATGGCCCCAGCCCCAGACACCACGTAAGTGCCTGGGCTTTTATTTTTTTGGCCTGAATTTTTCATCCTTTGGTGATGGGTTCTTGTCTCCTCCTTCCACCCAAAAGTCACTGAGAGGAAAGTGCTACACTCACTGAGCTTTGTATATTTACACATTACTTATCTATTTGTTTTATCTATTCCTACTATTAAACAAGCTGTTAAAGAGTCAACATCATATTTAGGAAAAAAAAAGAGCTTTTTCCGGGTGTGCTCCTTTTCTTAGAATAATTGGTGGGTTTACGTTCAGTTTTCTTCCCCTTTCTTGCTGCTGTTTTACTTTCTGCAAGTACCTTGGCTTAGGCAGTGGAACTGAATACACACAGAATTATTTTTACTTTGTTGGTTTACTTGTCTTGTGAGGAAAGAATCATTTAGGTGGAAACTCTGCAAAAGAGAAATGAAAGTGAGAATGAAAACTGTTCGCTGCAACTTAACAAAAGCCATGAAAATATTGTTTTTTCTTATTCTGTTTTTGGTTTTTTCGTTCTATGTTCATAAAAGCTAAACCCAACCTTTGGGTGTGGCATTTACATTATATTCTTCAGGGCTTTAAAAATGCTTCAGAAAAATCACATTTTCTTTAGGAATACAAATGCTGTTACCTTGTGTGAGGGCCAAACCCTCACCTGCTGCAAGGCAAGATATCCAGAAGGATTTATCTCTCAGTAATGAGATACAACAAGGTTCTGTGTATAGACAGTTTCCTTTAAGAGAAAAACTGAAGTTGTACTCAAAACTGACACTTCAGAATTCCCTTTTTTAAATAACGGTAAAGTTATTTCTCACTCTTCCTATTTTCACCATGTCTGATGACACTAAGGTTAATTTTTATGATTTATGTCTCAAAAAACAACCCAAATATAGAAGGCCTTGTCTTGTGACATTTAATTCTTCTTTCGTACAGAAGTTTTGTGAAGTGATCCGGGTAAAACACTAAAAGTTACACTCCTGGATCTACTTCTTTTAATTTTAATGAGCAGCCAGTTTCCTTCCATTTTTGTAAATCAGCTGCTTCTTCTTCCTCCTCCTCTCCCTTGCCCTGGTGTAAATGAGAACAGTTTCATTACACACAAGAGCCCAAGGAAAACTGGATCTGCTGTTGACTTCTTCCTTTTTGGGGGATTTCTTTGAAAGGATTTCCTTAAATTCCGCTGTAGTGTCTCTGGAATGCTGTGATTCTTCTCCCCTTTCCATCCCTGCCCTTCTGGATACTCCAGACCTGCATTTCAGCGCTGCTCCAAAAGCTGCAGAAATTCTGGGTTTTGCCTTTTGCCCTTAAAATCACCCAAATTAGACTGGCTTGAACTTTTTTTTTTTTTAAAATAGATACAAGAGATATTTCTGCATTCTGTTTCTCTAAAGTTTCTGCTTTCAGGCTTTTCTCTGAAATCACAAGATCTCAAACTGTTTTTGTTTTGAATGAAAGCTAAGCCTGTCGTGCAAGCACACAACCCCAGGCCTTTAGAAGAACACCAAATATTTCAAGACTAATGGCATAATTCCCAAAGCTGGAAAAATACACAGCATTAAGCTTGGGCCATGCCCCGAGGGCAGATGTGAGATTTCCAGCTTTTCAACACGTCCAATTTGTGCTATTTTAATGATGTTAATAAATAAAGCCATATGATTCTTTTATTTTTTTGCATAACAAAAAAGACAATCCCATTTGCAAACAGATTTCATGGCAAAAACATCATTCATTTACTGCTCTCCAAAGCGACAATTTCATTGTCTGATCCTTTGCTTGCCAGATATGATTTTTCTCCTGTGAACTTCAAACATATCCTGCCCTTCTGAGTTCCAGAGTCTGTTCCTTTGCTCTAGAGAGGTGCTCTGGGATTGTGTTTCTTTGGAAGATTTCCTGTCTCTTCATTTCCACGTGTACATGACATTTTCTATGATGCTGTGGCCTTCCACAACCAAACCCTGCGTTGTTAATTTTTGAGTGGAGTGTTGCAGTTTCATAGAGGATTTATTTTTATCCTTTGCTTTGTGGTGGCTTTTTTTTTTCCCCTCTGTCCCACCTTTTCCGTGCGCTTTTTGGGAGCTTTCCCTGCTTGGGATGCAACCTCTGGGGGTGTTTCAGCGGGCAGTGCCTGCTTGTGACTCTGTGCATGTTCTGTGCCCCCTAAACCACCCTCAGCAGCCACAAATGAAGCTGCTCAGTGAGGGAGGGTTTGATCCCGCAGTCCTTGCTCGTGTAATTCCCTGGGAGCCCTTCCCTGAGCCAAGGGAGTTCAGGAGGAGGAGGAGGAGTTCATCCCAACCTCTGTAAATACAAACCTGTTGGTCAGCAGGGTTCCTCCCTGCCAGGTGGCCTTTCCTTTTTATTATTTTTCAATATATTTCTGGCCCCCCTTCCTACCCCTCCGTACCCCCGCTAACAACACCCCTTGTCTGAAACCGCCGCAGACTTTGAACGCCACGGAGAGGCCCGAGAGCGACCCCGGGGGCCCGAAGGGCAAGGAGGGCTCCAAGGACAAGAAGGCCACGCTGGAGCTGGGCAAGAAGGGCAAGCAGGAGGGCAGGGAGCAGCAGCCCGAGCCCCGGGAGCCGCCGGCCGCCGACCCCGACTCCATCCACAACGGCGGAGACGCCTCCAGGGAGCCCTCCTACAAGAAGACGGAGAAGAGGCAGTCGCTTGGAGGGTTTTTTAAGGGCCTTGTACGTTAATTTGTCTCCCCTTTTTAGCCATTTCTAATTGAAGGGAATTCCCTTAATTTAAGCTCCCGGCCGGCAGGCTCTGATCCGTGAGGGGTTTGTGCTCCCAGGGAGGGATTTCACCAGCAGCTCGTGGCATTGAGGCCAAAGAACGGCAGGATTTTGGGGAAAGAAAGGAAAACTTGGCCCTCAGGGTACTGATCCAGGCAGGTTTGCTGTGGAGAGCTGTAATTGTTCCCACAGCCCTGGTTTTGGGGTTCATGCCTTGGCTACGGGGGTGACTCAGCTGCTCCTGGAGCACTGAGCCACCTACAAATTACAGGGTGGTTATTAGGGGAAAGTGGAGGTGGGGCTGGTTTACCAGAGGAACCTGCCTGCCCCCCTCGTGGCTGAGCTGCTGCCTCAGAGCATCCCTGCAGAACCAAATCCCTGAAAAACAAAATCCCTGCAGAACCAAATCCCTGCAAAACAAAAATCCCCGCAAGGTAAAAGTCAAGGGAGGCCACGGGGTGGGTGGGAAGCAGCAGAGCGGTCCCAAGATAAGCACCTCGTGTTAGCAAACACTTACAGACTAAAGCACACACCAAAGTGCACATTATATTTTTAATTCTTCCTTTTTGGCTAAATCTTGTTAGCAAACCCATGCTCATGGCATTTTTTCTCCTTCACCCCTTTTCCCTCCAAATTCGGGGTGAATTTGCATTGTGCCCAGCATTGGTGCACGTGTGGAATGTGATGTTTATGGACATAACAGAGATTTGTTTCTCTGGGCTGGAGATTTCTCGAAATGAAGCACTGAGAGCCCTCCCTTGTCACAATTCTCCGTGTGTTGACAGTGACAGTTCCTGTTGTAGGGTGTCATCCATCCAAGATGCATCCAAAATTCCTTCGTGGGCTTTAACAAAAGACACAAATTTAGACTTATCCCAGAAAAGGAGATGGGAAGGAGTGCCAGCTGGAGAGGAAACACTTTCAAAGTTCATGAAAGGCACAGAGAGAGGCAGGAAAGGTGTCTCAGATTCAAAGGGCAAGAAAAAGCTTTTAGATCAAGAGGTAAAAAGACCATTTGAGGAGTAAAACTCAGAACAAATGCAGAGGAAGTAGAGATGTTCTGCGGGATCTTTTTGCTTGCCTCAGTTTGGCTGTGTAATTCTTCATCTCCTGTTTCAATTACAGAGGCCAACAGTGCTCCTGCACCTTCCCTCTCCCAGTAACAGATGATGGCTCTTAAAAAAATCATTTTTTGATAACAGTCAAGCTGATTTGGTCAGTTTATTGTCCTTTCAAAGTGGCAGCAAACCACATAACAATGAGGTCTGCGTGTGGAAAATCTCTCCTGGAAAATTATTACCTCTTTGAATATCCCCAAGATTACCAAGGCCTAACAAACTGAGTTCTGCAATGCTCCTAAAAAAATAACCTACTCGTCTCCTGGGTGATCAGACGGAGCCCCAGGAAGGTGTAATCATTAATCTGAAAGTATTAGATCACACCCCCCCAGCCAATGCCAGCAGTTCCATTTCCAGATAACAGCTCCATTGTCCGGGAACAGCTCAGCAGAAAAATGCAGTTTAATGTTGATGGAATGGAAGCAGGAGAGATTTCAGAGGGGATCCAGCAGCTCACCCAGCCCTTGCCCACCGAGCTCCTCCTATTCTGCTGCTTCCACAGCAGATATTGTAACTCCTGGATCTTGATTCCCCTGGGAATTCACAGTGCAGGAATGCAACTGAGGAGAGCAATGCAGCCCCAGCCTCTGCTCCCAGCTGGGCGAGCAAATGATGAAATTTTGGCTCCAAATGGAGCCACTCGTGCAAGCAAAGAGCATCCCTGCCTGGCTGCGTGGTTCCAGCACAGATGATAAGGTCCAGGGGTTGCTCCTATGGTAAAAGAGATTAATTTATAAGCTATAGCAAATGTATTTAGTGAGTCTTTGAAAGATTAGATTAGAAAGAAAAAAAAAAAGGGGAGGAAAAAGAAAGATTAATAACATTGTTTCCTGAGCTGGGATAACTCATACTCCGGTTGTCAGAAGCTGGGAGTGCTCAGCATGTGGAAACTGTTGGGATTGATTCTGATCAGAGCGTCTGCTGCACTGACACTGCTTCTCCTGGGCAAAATCTGGGGAATAAAAAAATACACTCCAGTACCACGACACTGCTGTGTGCGCCCTTTGAAGCGCCCTGCCCAGAACAGCGCGTCCCAGCCTTGAGCCGGTGGTACCTGTGCTCCCGAATCCCGGGGCAGGGCTGCAATTTGTCCATTAAAATGGCAGGAACAAAGTCTTTTATTTCACAGCGGGCTTGGAAATTCCAGTCGAACAAGAACCATCAGCCAGTCTCCCTCAGAGTTTCCTGCTTCCCTGAAAATGGGTGCAGCGGGAGAGCGCAGCGTGAGCAAACACGGGGGTTTTTTTGCTAAACGGGGCAAAAGGGGCATTATCTCACAGCAGCTTCCCCTGCTGCCTCCTCCCTCTGGCCCTTTGTGGGAACAAAGGCAAATAGCAGCATCTTTTTCCCTAGATCAGGCCAGAAGTGGCTTCATCCTGCTCAGACAGGCACAGCTATAGCTGACAGACCCCATTATTCCTATAATGTGGGAGATCTTTTACCTGATCTGTAGGTTTTTAGGGTTTCTGGATAAATTTGGAATGAATAGCTCACTTGGTATTGTTTGATGGATAAAGGATGGATTTGGTGCTCCATGTAAATGGCCAAACCCTTTTTTTCTGCTCTAGAGCATCTTCCAAACTCGGTCTCAGTGGAAGCAGAAGCAAACCCACTGCAGCCACAAGGCTACAGTTGTTTTAAGACAGGGAATTCTTTCAGTCCATTGTGATTTTTGGCTGCTCTTCTTCATACTGAGATTCTCACAGGTGAAAAATTAGAAGAAGATCAGTGAGGTGGAGCCTGATAAGTATAAAAACCCCACTGTGTTTACTTCCCTGAAGGGGATGAGGAAGCTGAGGTCTTCCACTCTCCGTGTCTGACACAGAATTGTCCTGAAATGGTGACTCAGGTTGCTATGAAAGGACAACTCACACATGACTGGGCCCAGTTCCTATCCTAGGGAAAGCACAGAGTCCCCTTTAGCTTTGTCATGCTGGTTTTTCTGCTGAGCTTGTAATAATTTGGGCATCTGGCTGCAAACAGCACTGACACCCCACACGGCGGTGACAGTGACCTCAAACTGTGTTTGTGGGTGCGTTTTGCTGTCGTGTTCTGAAGTCTCAACAGCTTCAAGGCCACCAAAATTAGGTCAAGCACCTTAAACCAGAGCCAAGTTGTTATCAGTTAGTGAAAAATGCAGTTGGTTTAGCCAGAGCTATACATTTCCTTCATCTAAGCTGGATTAGTGTCTTGGACTGCTTCCAAACCCAGAATTGTATTTGCAGTGTAAAAACAGCTTTATCACCCTAACATTGTGGAATACCTGTCATGCATAAAAGTATTTAATGTTCCTTTAACCTAGAGCAGAGCAAGGCTGGCTGTAATACCCCATCAGTCATGCTTGAAGGACTCCGAGCAGGGCTGCACCGAAGCGTTTAGGGCGGGGAAATTTTGGAGAAAGTTATGCCAAAACTACAATACCACAGGCACACAGCAGCCTGGCTCTGGTATGGGAGTCCTGTCCTGAAAACAATTGTTTCCATGCCAGTTGAGAGAATTATATTAAATTAAACCCCACATTTAGGCAGACTCACAGACAGTAACTTTCTGGGTTCTCGTGATACAGATGGTGCTCATGTATCTGTGCATATCCAATAAAGGGCAAATTAAGAAAAGCAGGGGAGGTGGAATCAGTGGGAAATATCTGGTGGCAAAACTCCACACAATTCCAGACGTAACCATTGTGAAATATTTGAAGATGTTTATCAAGATGTTCTCTCTTGTTCCGCAGGGCTCCAAAAGGATGTCTGACGCAGAAGTGCAAACAGATCCCGTGTCCATCCTCCCTGCTGGGAAATCCAAGTAGTGGCCACCCTTGGGAGCTCTCTGGGAGCTCCTGGCAGCAGGGCTCACTCATTTTCCTTCCCACGGGTGTCATCGAGTGCCTGAGGCTGAAGCCAACACCGGGCTGTCATTTAAGGTGTATCATTTAAGGTTTATCATTTAAGGTGTATCATTTAAGGTGTATCATTTCCGGGGTCTGCTCCTTAGATGTTCGAAAGCAGCTCCAAAGATGGCCCAGCGAGGTGTGCCCAGGAAGGTGGTGGGGATGGGTTTGAGGTGTGCAGAGGGGAGAGCACGTCAGGGACGAGGGTGGCAGCGAATTCAACGCGTGGCAGGAAAACAAAAGCACGTGGCAAAGGCGAGCAGAGCGGGCAGCGAGGCACGGGCAGCACACCCCGCGCCGCAGAGAGCTTGAAGGCAGCCAGGAAAAACACAAACCTCCCCTGGTAAATGTTACCCTTAAATGGAAAAACAGCCAAGCCGCTTTTTGGGGGTTTTTCAGTAGAGCTGAAGTTAGAGCTGAGCCCTTCGGTCTCATGGAACCCGTGGTGATAAAGTCCTGCTTCGTCTCGGTTATTAATGTGAATTAAAACGCTAAAAAGGCAAAGGCTTCGCGTGATTGAGACAGCTCCTCTCTGGGCCGGGTGAGGTGGGATAACAAATTAAAAGCTATTTAAGGTTCTAATAGGAACACAAGAGGGCACCCACGTCCCCTAACGCCGGGCTGTACCTGCGAGCCTGGAATTAATGTTCCTTAGGTCATAGGAAACGTAGCTGTTTATCCTGATACGTGTTTATATCCATGCTTGTAATTAATCCTAATACAAACCAAAATCAAAGCTGTCCAGGCACCTCTCTGCTTCACAAGACTCCTGTAATAACTGTAGTTAATAAATTTTACAGAAAATTAAGATTCCTGTTCATTCTATCCTAGCCTGTACAGGGAACCACGGGCCTGGCATTTTAATCCCCACTAGCATCTGAATGATACAGTCCTGTATATTTTGACCTCCTTATCTTTAAATAAACTAATACTTATCCTTTGGAAAAAAAAAAATCAGTTGCTGCTTCAATTTGAAAACAAAATTTGTTATTTACATCCCTGTGGTCTGATGATTGATGTGACATTAAGGCATGAATAAGCATTGTGGGGGGAATAGCTGTTATTCTCTCTTTATCTGAGTGAAGATTGTACCCGGACACCAAGGGAGAATTCTGTAAATTCTGCAGAATTACGTTTCTAACTATTCAGAGAGGAGAGAGGTGAAAAGGCACTGTAGTTAAGTGGTATTTTGGCACTGGCTTCTGCAAACCAAAACTCGCTGCTGGTTCTATGCACAGAGAGCACGGACAAAAGGTTCTTTAGTCCCAGTGGCACTTTCTGTTCCCCTCCCTGGCACGAGGGGCCTCTGATGCCACATGAAGTGACATCAGTCAGTGGGGATTGCTCACAGATCCCCAGCCTGATTCACAACAACCTGCTCGTAGCTCTGTGCAGGACCAGTGACTCCTGAGCATCCCTGGCTAGGGCAGCGTGGATGAAGAATTGGGCTTGTTACACCCAGCTTTGCTCCACAAAAAAATAAAATAAGATTGGGCTTTGTCTACATGGCAAGAGCTTGAATTAAATCAGTGCATGCAAAGCACACGCAGGGGGACAACCCCCATGGTTACACCCTCGTGTGAGACACGAGTGTCAGCAGAGCTCAGGGGGGAGTTGTGGGATCTGATTCCATACTGCTCCAATTACCTCTGTGTTGGAATAGTATTTAAGCCATTTTCAAATAAAAATGTGCTCTGGTTACTTAAATTACCACAGAATCATGGAAGGGTTTGGGGTGGAAGGGATCTTAAAGCTCATCCCATCCCACCCCTGCCATAGGCAGGGACACCTTCCACTATCCCAGGCTGCTCCAAGCCCCGTCCAGCCTGGCCTTGGACACTTCCAGGGATGAGGCAGCCACAGCTTCTCTGGGCAACCTGTGCCAGGGCCTCCCCGCCCTCACAGCCAGGAATTCCTTCCCAGTATCCAGCCTAAACCTCCTCTCTGACAATTCACAGCCATTCCCCCTTGTTCTGTCCCTCCATCTCTTGTAAAGAGTCTCTCTCCGTCTTTCCTGTAGCTCCCTTCAGGTACTGGGAGGCCACAATTAGGTCACCCCAAAGCTTCTCTTTTCCAGATTTAAAATAGAGACTATATATATATCAATATATTATAGACAGTGTAGATATCAATACGATATCATGGCCAGACCAGGCCTCCTGTGGAGGAGAACAGCCCTTCCCCAGTCCCGCTCCAGGGCAGGTCTGTGCTGAGGGCACTCTGTGTTCCCAGGCCATCAGGGCTGCTGGCCACGTGGTGTGACCCTATCACTTGGCACAGGGGCTGATTTGAGGCATCAGGAAATCCTCTTGGCAGACAAACAAGAGCAGCAGCGATTTTGGCCGTGGGTGCCCCCTGGCACGGGGCTCTCCCTGCAGATGAACTCAGGGCGAGCGCTGGCACTGCCTCCCCCGGAGAAACCTCCCAGTGTGTTGGATTCCTCCCTGATATCAGGAACAGCCCCAGCTCTGAAGAAGCCACTCAGCCTTCTCGTGAAGCAGCAGCACACGGAGCCCCAGAGGAAGAAGGGTCTCAGGAGATGCATCCCCAGACCAGCTGAGCTTCCGCCTTCCGCGCGCCGTGGAAGAAACCTGAAAGTGCAGCTTTCGTGGTGGGGCCCAGAAAAGCTTAACAAGGCCTTTGGAAATCAAAGCTTTGGAAGAGGCTGCAGTCCAGGACAAAGGGAAAGAGCAGCCAAAGCAATACAGTGCATTTAGACCCTCTGGTCAACAAATAAGCTCTGGTTTCATGCATGGGATCTTTGGAGAGGAACCAAAGCAGATCCCGCTGCTTTAAGGACCTCAGGGTGTGCTTCATGTGGGCATTCTGGAAGGATTTTAAGCAGGTGATTCCATCTCATAAATAGAAAAGGGAATGGATGAAAGTTGCAAGGTTTTGTGCAAGAAAAGCTTGCTTGCAACACACAGATGTTTCTCTGCCCCTCCAGAAGAGCAGGTTCCCTGTGAGGTTCTCTGTGCCCGGTGTCCATCCCACTGTCCCCAGGAGCTCTGCCCCCAGAACATGTTTTACCTTAGTACCTTTTTGTATGTAAATGTTTACAGCTGGCTTTGAAGTGACTTATGCAACAAAATCCATGGTTTCCTACATAGAAGGATGGTGTGACAGGAGATAAACATGAAAATTTGGTGTGCAGAGGGCTTGTGAGGCTGGAGATGGAATAGCTCTGACTTCTGCACAGGCACACACTCTTTGAGAATATCAGTGAAGAATCTGGATTTGCTATAGACTCCACCTCTTCTGGATAGCACACCCTGGCCTTTACTGGCAACTTCAGCACTTCAGAGAACACAAAAACAGGAAATTCTGCAGCAGCCTTGACGGAGGCTGAAGATGCACACAAATTCCTTACAGAAGTGCCATTTTCTGAAAACGAATTGTCAAAAGCCTTGAAGAAGCATAAACCTCTTATCACCACAACTTTGCTTTTATTTAATCGTTTCCTATTAAATCTGTCACCTGCTGAAGTGCAGAGGAAAAGAGCCTCCTGCACAGGAAGCACCAGAGGTTTGGCTTTAAACCGGAAAGGGCCGAAGTCCAAATTCCTTCTTTATCACATCCCACTGAGCAGGTGATGCAGAATCCAGCACTGCCCCTTCACCCACCTTTGCACAGAGCAGCAGCGAGGTCCTTTATTAATATCACAGTTCACGGGGAGTGATAAGGACAGACCCTGAACAGAATGACTTTTAAAACACAATCAGAATTTTGCAGACTCATCTTTGTTCACCCGTTCCAGGGATGTTTGTGATTACTCCGTTAGAGTTGTTTGGAAAACAGAAGGGAAGTGGGGATTAAGCTGCAGAGTTTTCACTTTTTCTTTCTGTCAGCAGTTTCTAGGCAATTGGAGGAACTGATTCCAAGCTGATACAGGCTGAAATTTTATTACTTTGGTAAATGAAACTGAAGTAGCCCGGAATGGTGAGACTCTGTCATCACAGGAAGCTTTCTCTCTGCAGCCTTTGAGCCCTGGGTATGGCTGCCACGGGTGAAGGAAAAGAATTGCTTGTGAAAATTTTGCTTGTAAAATTGAGCTGAAGCAATTTTGTTTTTTGTTTTTTGTTTTTTAACTACTGCTTCACAATATTGAAAAAGCCACATAATTATCAAATGCCCTGTTTGGGCATCCTTCATCAAATTCAGCAATCAGGGCTAGGTAACTTTATCACTGCCTATTTATTGCCACCAAATGCTGTGCCTATATTCACATCCCCAGTGCTGGAGCAGAACCCGCTCTTGGATGTTACAGGAACAATTCCCTACACCCAGAGAACCCAGGAATGAGCCACACCAGGCCCATTTTGGGGCTTGCAGCTCTGAGTGGAGCAGCCCTGCCAGAGACAGGAGCTACACCAATTTAATTCCAGGGTGACTAAATCCATGCAAAGGCTTTTACTGACATTGTGACTACGCTTGAAACCCATTTTTTGTCTCTCTTCTTCCCCATTCTCCCTCCACACAGCTCCACCGGCAAATCTGCCAAGTCAAAATGAGGTTTTGCCCCTGCCACTCAGTTGAGGTGGGGTCTGCAGGTGGCCCAGGGCCAGCAAGGGTTAATGAGTGCAGGGGGTGCCAGCCCACTCGGGTTCATTCGGGGGTTGGTGAGGAGCTTTAATCCCTTGGAAGGGAGTGGGAAGGAAGGCAGAGCCAGCAGGAGCCGCTGGAGGGAAGGCTGGGTTTGCACAGGGTCAGGTGAGAGCTGTACACAACCAGCCCTGGGGCAGGTGGGTGTGTGTTTGGGGTCTTTTCCATCTTTTCATGGCTTCCTGAGGAAACACCATTCCTTGAGAAGTTTCCTGGTTCCAGCCCTCTCTGGAGTTTGTGGGGTGGTTTCCCTGGGAGTGCTGTGCAATGCCAGAGCTCCATCCTCACATTCCCAGCTTTTGGGAAGTGTTGCACACCTGCAGCCCAGCACAGCCATCTGCTCTCCCAGCTTTTCGTTGGAAGCCAGAATGTGGCCTTTACCACCTAATTCACCCCTGAAAGCATAAACAACTTTGACCTGCTTAAATATCTATTTAAAGGCGAATGGCAATGCTAAAATGTGAATTTACTGGAGCCTGGAAGTACAGGGGAACATTTATCACAGAAATAACAAGTTTCTAATGTTGCCTTTCCCTATAAAATGTGCTGGAAAGGAGGGGATATGGCACTAATGCCTCACTGAGAGACCCAAGCAGGGTGTTGAGAGTCTTGATGTGAGAGGATGACGGATTTTGGCACGTCAGCATCAGCAAACCTGCCTGGGAAATGCTCTTTCTTGGATTTAATCTTGGTGGGGGGGGGGGTTGTTTGTGCTTTCATTCTTTCTCAAAAAACAAATCTCTCTACATCTGATTTTGTAACGACCTTGACTGGTGCAAAGAGGTCCCAAACGGAGCTGAATTCTGTGTTCAGAGCACGCAGGAGCTGTGGCAAGGGGAGGGTTAAGGCAGATGTGCCCCTTTCCCCGGTCCCATGTCGGGGTGTCAGTCCCAGAGCTGACCTGCGGGGACGGAACAGAGTCTGGACACCGAGGCTTTGAACAAATGTCACTTTGAAACAAAGCATGTGCTTCTAGAGAAAGTTGTTTGTTTTAACTGGACCCAAAAGGGAGCATTCATCATCTTGCCTCCTGTACAGCACATTGTTCTAGCTTGGAAAAAACTGCAACTGAGCCATATGCTGAAAGGGGGAGAATTTAGACAAATTTCCTCTCTTCCCATCCAGTCTGTGCCTCATTTTTTTCAGCTTTAAGGGAGAAAAAAAAAAAGTAATTGCTGTAGACAGGGTAAAGATGGCAGTTGCTATTCCTGGTCCTTTCCACAGAGTAGGTGCTTTCAAGCACTTGGAAGCAAACATTGTACTAAAATTACTGCTGGTTACTGGCGGAGTGACTTGTAAATGTCTGTGTTCTGGGCTGGGAATAGTGTTTAGGGCTTTGCAGAACGTGTTCCTTGGGCTTTGTGTTCACAGATGCAGCTTTGTTCTCACGTGCTCGTGTTTGCCAAGAGTTTCCTGAGCAGCTCCTGATTGTGCATCCTTCGAATTTGGGGGGTTCTGCTCGTGGCTGCTCCAAGAACTGAGTGTTTTAGGAATGCTGATTGTTTGGCACTGAGGTAGTGCAAAGGTCACCCCAAACTGACGTTGTTGGCTTGTTGTCAACCTTCTCCTTTACCTTGAATTTACTCCTGATTGACTCTTCATAAGATTGTCATGTTCCTATAAAAGGTGAAAAATATGATGATAGTTTGGAACTGGGTTTGGAAGTTTGGGGACAAATCACTGGTTTTGTGGAGTGTTGTCTGTGTTTTCAATTTATTGTTGGACTCCATGTGCCGATCACATTTATCTCAGTACTTTTTTATATCTGACTTCTTCTTTATACATTTAGTTGATCTCTGTCCTGGCAACAAAAGAACGTGAAGTACTCCTGAAACAGCTTAATTTGCAAGCTGAGATAATTAAAACTAATGTGAGCAGTCTAATTGTTATCACCAACAGCCATCTCAGATGTTAAAAGTGTGATTTTTATTCCAGCTGTGACTCTGAATTTTAGATTTTGCTGTTAACTGTCTATAGACAAAAAAAATATTAAAAACGATTTGGCAGATTTTGAGAGTTTATGCAATGTTAATGTTAAAATAGACACCTCCAGTGAGATAATGCTTTATTCTTCCTACACTTATTTATACTTCTTCGATGTCTTTGGGTCTTCTTACATTAAAGACAGACAGCATGTAAAAAGAGAGCTGCAGCTATTACTTAATTTCCCTTTTCCCGGTGTATATTACACCTGAGACCCGGGACAACGTTCCCAGCTTTGCCATAACCCTGACTGCTCAAGCGAGAGATGTCCACGGGCTTTCCCTCTTCTTTTTCTTTCTTTTTTTTATTTCCCCTCATTTCATTTGGTGGGCTGTTTAACGTTCATCATCAGAACCAGTCCCGAGCCGTTTAGGGTTTAATATCCGGCCCGCGAGGAGCTTCAGGCCGGGGCCAGATGACGAACGCTGCGCCAAAGCTGACGCCGCTGCCCCCAATAAAAGCCCGGCTCAGGTGGGACGGGGAAGGTGCCCACGGGAAGGTGCTCACACCGGGGCCACCACGTGCAGGACCCGCTGGCAGGGGGGAGATATGAAAGATGAAGCAGATAAAACAATCGTGGCTATCGCCAATCGGACGGCCGCCCTCGCGCGCGCTGGCGGGGCAGCCCCTGCCGCAGATGGACGCTATTAACGGCAGTAACCAAACACCCACATGTGCTCCAGGCTCAAAGAGACCCCCAGCTCGCTGCTGAGCACGAGAACACTTGGATTTATTTTTTATCTGAAAGGTGAGCAGGATTTTAAGGTTTTTTAGGCTCACCCAGTGCTGGTTGCTGGGAACTCTCTGTGTGATTCTCACAAGTTCCAATCTAACAAACGCGTGATACTGTTTTTTTCCCCAAGAAAAGTTGTAATGCACGGACCTGAGTTCACACAAGGTCTCGTCACTCTTTCAGGCAGGTTTCGATGTGTGGCAGGATAATTTAGATGTCAAAAAGTGACTTGCTTTTACTGTAATTAAATGGGTGCACATCAGGATTCCCTGAAGTGAGTTTAGCAGAATCGCAGAGTGCAACGCTGCAGATCTCTCCCAGGATGACAAATATTGCAGCTACTTCCTGAATTACTTGGGACAGGACAGTTCTGAAAGTGATTCAGGGCAGAGCAGGGAAGAGGACACTGTGCTGGGATTCACAATTGTCCCATCAGGGAGTAATCCCAATCCCGTCCAGCTCTACTCGGGCTGTGCAGAGCAGGCTCCTCCCCTGCCTTCCTGGCACAAAATCAGCAATATTGTCACTTCCCCAGGCTGCTTCCTCGTGCAGCAGCTGAATCCCATCCCCAGCTCTCCCGTGCACTCCCCCAGCGCCTTTGTCTGGGAATGTTTGGGACTCCATCCTCGGCACAAACGCTGAAAAACATCACTGCTGTTATTACAGGATTGGAAGATTATTTTCCCAGAATTACATATTTTTAACCACCGGTTTATCAAAGTTTGCTGCTTGTTTTGTTGTTTTTTTAACACAGCCCTGCTGTTGTGCTGCAGTTAATCTGTTTGTCTCCAATAATGTTAGTTTAAGTTTTATGAAGGCAGCTGATAAGATCCTGTGCATGACTGAGCTCAATAAAATCTCCGTGCCCTCCAATTCTGCGTTGCACTTTCATCCTGCGAATTCACCAAATGTCAGCACAGTGCCACCAATAAAACCATGGATGCTGCTCTTCCAACAGGGCAAGAATGAGTCGTTCTGTGCAGAAATCTGCCCGAAACAGATTTTCCATGAAGTGCTGTGTCGGTGTGTGCGTGCACACCCACACAGCTCCGGCATTCCCGGGACCTCGTGGATCGAGTTCCCATCAGCATACATCACATAATTTCTTCCAGGACCAGATGTCATTGTTACACAACTGCTTTTCTCTGCTTTAAAATAACGACATTGAGTGCTAAACAATCAGAAGTTTCCTTCCTTGCCTGCATCAATAACATTTCCAATGCGAAATTTAAAACTCAAAAATAACTTTAAAAAAAAAAAAAAAGGTAGAAAAAAAAGAAGTGATGTTCTGTCCCAGCAATACAGCCATGACATCAAAAAGAGTTTTGTTCTCTCCCCTTCCCCGCCCCCGAACCGGGAGCAGTTTCGACATCCCGGCTGTCCCTGCTCCCACTCCAGCGCTCTGTTCCTTGGCATGTCCTGAGCCCTGGAGCAGCCCAGCCTGGCAGCGGTTTCACAGCTCTGTTGCCTGATTCTCGTTTTCAGGCCATACCCGCGTTATTGACACAGTTTCCTTTGACTATTGCCCAATATCGCTTCCCTCCTCCCCTTCCCCCGTTATCCAGCCCCATCTCTCTCCCCGGTGCCAGCAGAGGGCACTTGGATTTAGTTTCTTGGACGTTTCTGTCGCTGAACTATTCAAGCAGTTGCACTCACAGGGTTGGTTTTTTTTTTTTCCTCTCGTCCCATTCATAGAAACCTGGAGACAAACCCCAACCCCCAAACGCCGCGGCGATCCCGATGCGGGCAGAGCCCAGGGAGGGCAGAGGTGCCTGGAGGAGCTGGGGGGTGGCACTGCAGGGAAGGCGCCCTTGGGGTGAATTCCAAGTCGTCTTTTTGCTTTGGGAGGCTCTTTCTGATCGTGGAAGGGAGGATAATGAAAGGCTCCTTCCCCCGGGATGTTTTGGGAGCAGTTTGTGCACAGCTCTGGGTAAACAACGCTCCTGCAGCCTCAGCAACACCAGGGCTTGTCCCAGCCACCGCTGAGCGACTCCAGGGCACCCCCCAAACCTCCCTGCTCACCCTCTGGGTGCTCCTTGCTTATTCTGATGTTTTTCAAGGTTTCCAGTTCGAGCTGGGTGTCGTGCCCAGCAGTCTCTGCTCAGGTCTCCATAAAGCAATAATGCAATAAAGCACTGCCCCTGTAAGGTTTAATTCCTATGCCTGGCTCAGACAGCTCCTGCTCGGCACGGTTTGGGGTGTCACTGGGATGGGGTTTCATTTGGTCCCTTTTTTGGGATCCCGCTGGTTGAAAGCTGCTGTGGGGCAGACAGAAGCAGAGGGGTGGCGATAAAGGGGAAATGAGAGACCTCTGCCTTGCAAAAACTAATGTGCTTAGGACACGAAAAAAATGATAATGGAACTAAAACTAAAAATATAACTGTGCACAGTGTGACCAGAATGCTAAGCAAGCACCACAGAAGTGCTTTGAAATTAAAAAGAGAGAGGGTAAATGAGAATAAGCGCCTTATGTATATGAAAAGATATATTCCCCACTCCATTCTCCCTTTGTCTTTCAAATGCAGAAGAAACAAAAAGGTCAAGAGAGGCTTGGTCGATGCCATAACACGGAAGTCACTTTTTGTGCCGCGGTGAATGTGTTATTGTTCTTCCCTTACTGTCCTGTTCCTGGCAAGAATGAAATTAAAACAATGCTGGTGACAAGGGGGGGACAAAGCCCGTGCTGGGCCAGCTGGAGAGGAAACTTCTTACCTGTGAAGTAAAGAAAATCTGCTGCTTGTCTCCGCTGCTGTAAACTGGAGAAGGAATTGTCTGTGGGAAGCATCTTTGGTCCAGCAGTTCCCACAACTGTTCCGTTTCAGGATCTGTTTGAGGATCTCTGATGTTTCCTGAGAGTGGAAATGGTGAAATTCTTCTAAACCTGACTAATCTGAATTGCAGTTTATTCATGGAAAATGTGTGTTTGGAACTCTAAAGGTGAGGGATGTTCCTGCTGTGCTGCTGGCTGGGGTTCCTGCTGTTGGTGTCAGCGTTCTGGTTTGGGCAGAGATGAGTCAGGGATCCACATCAAATTTTGTGTAAATGAGGCAAATGTTCAGGTTCTTGACCCGGTTCTGACAGGCAGTCACTGCACTGAGATTTCTCTGGTGATAAGAGTAAGTATTTGAGGCTGTTGGCTGAAGCAATTAGCAGTTTAGCCTTTAATCACAATTTATCTAACAGAGAATGGGGGCAGATACTAAATAAAAACCCCTAAATTTAGGAAAAACCCCTAAATTTAATTTGGGATCCTTGTACTTACAACTGCTGTGTTTTCACCCCTGGGTAGATTGGTACGTATTTCTGGCTCTCCATGAATTTAAATCACGTGATGGAGGAAGGCCGAGTTACCAGAGCCAGAACGATTTTTATTTACATTTTTTTAACGCAGTCCAGAAGGAGAAGGAGGAAAATAATTTGTCAGTCGGCCTAGAAAAGAGCATTACATTTCCTGTAGCTATGCCTGCCCTAAGGAAAGGTGGGATAACCTTTTTGGGTTGTGTTTCTGTCGAGAAAACACCATGAGCAGTGCCATTCCTGGAAGTCAGCGGTGCTCCGGGAAGAGGAGAGGTGGCACAGACTGGAGCTTTTGGGGTGCTTGGGGAGGGTGGGGCAGCGCCCAGGGTGGCTCCAGGCTCCCGGTCCCAGTGCTGGGTGATGTGGACCCACACGAAGAGCCCTGCCCAGCCCGGGGGCCATGGGATGGTCATAACCCCACCACGGGCAAAAGGAGCCAGGCTGGCAGAAAGCTGCTCACTTCTGTGCTCAAGTTCATTAATTCCGGCCGAATGAGCCAGAGGGGGCTGTAAAAAGCAGTTTGAGGGCAAATTGTGAGCTGGCAGCAAGGAGCAGCTCAGTGGGGGTGGAGAAGCTGCCTGGGGGTTCAGGTTTGGTGATGAGCTGCTCCCAGCTCTTCCTCCATGGGCAGGTGTTGATTTATTATCTGGGACAGGGAGTGCCACCAGGAGCAGTGTGGGCATCAGTCTGCTGGAAATTGTGTCCATGCACCTGCACAGTACCTGCAGAGAGAATAAAAGTTGTGGCTAATTGGGCAGAAAGAAGCACAGTGAAAAATGGCATATTTTAGGTAGTTCATTTCTGGCCATAACCTCACTATAGTGAGTGAAATCTTGACATAAAAAGCACAATAAAACACGTGTTGCACACTGATAGGCAGCATCATGGTCCAATGTTCATTTGCAGGGCTGTCAGAACTCACCAGGAGTAAAAAATAAACCAACCCCCCCCCCCCACATCTGCCTGACAAAATCCTTGCTGCTAACCAAGATCACCCAGCAGCTAAAGCTCCCTCAAAGCTTAAAGCCCAAATAACTGCAGCACTCCGAGGGCCCATCCCTGATTTTATGGGCAGTGCCAGGAGGGGCTGCAGAAGTGCAGCTCCCCACGTGCAGCAGGGTTTTTGGAAGCTCTTGCTGCAGGGTTGCTTCAGAGATGTCAGTGTTCTTAGAAACAGCTCTGAGGAATCACTTAATTCAGGCTCCAGATAAACTCTGGAGAGGGAGGAAGAGAAGGACGATGTCCCGAGTGCAGCCCCAGCTGGCAGTGCACAGGGTGCTTACTGGAAGCCAGCAATCGATATTTTGCAGGGCCATTTATTCCGTGGAGCAGGAGCAGCACTTCCTTCTTCAAAGCTGCCAAGGGACAACGGAATTGAGGCAGGAACCCCAATTCTGGCACCTGATCCGTGCAGGGGATTTGGGGATCTGTCCCCAGCCTGTGTGCAGGGACTGATAGCCTGGAAGCTGCTGCCTGCTGGGGCCAGAAGCTGTTGGTGTTTTCTGTGTCAGAGGGAGTTACAGAAACAGAAACTGCTGGGTTTGGTTCCACGCAGAGGATGTTTGAGTCTAAGCGTGCTCAAAAGGAAAAAAAAAGTCTCACAGTATCTGGAGTAGGGAAGTGACATTTATAAAGTTTGGGTTTGGAATGAGCAGACCGGGCTGAGTAAAATGAGTGAGCCAAATCTGAACTGCAAGAGGCTCAGAACTTTGTTCTTCTTCGCTTGAAATATCACTCAGTGTGCCTCACTTTATCATTAAATACTTAAATGACTTAAACTTAGGCGTTGGGTAGTTTTTATAGATAAAAAACAATATTTGGTGGAATGAGGTAAACAAGCCAGTTGTAGATTTGATCACAGTCATCGTGAATAACGTAATTTAACCCTTCTTTCATTTTAAATCACCTGCCTCAGATCGATTTATTCGCAATGATCTGTCAATAGCTGGAGCAAATGAACGCTGTCCCGGGATTGTCCCGTCGATGGGCCGGGAGCAGGTTCGCATTGTTCCGTTTGCTGTCACATGACCAGCCACAAGTCACATTCTGTTATTTCTGTTTCCTGTTTGATGACAGAAATAAGAGATTTGCAGGCCTTGCATATTATCTGATCTATTATGCAAATAAAACCCTGCTTCTGAGAATCGACCCGGGAACGCTTTCCCTGCTGACTGTTCCACCCAAAATGTGCTTGGCTTCGGGATTCCTGGGGAGCTGCTCTTCCTCGGGGTTCTGGGGAACAACAATGCACAAATCTTTGTGTTTATTCACCTTGTTTGAGTCCTTTGCTTTAAAAGCTGCATCTGAACAGTCGTTCATTGGATTTATCACGTTCATTTTATCATGTTCACTTGATGGATCAGGGGCCACTCTCTTTGTCTCCCTGTGGAAAGGCAGTTTGAGGATTCCATACAAAGGCTGTGCAGCCCCATGCACATTTGGGGGTGTATGGCCACCAAATTCACACCCCATTATGGAATCATGGACAACTTTGGAAGGGACCTTAAAGCTCATCCCATTCCACCCCCTGCCGTGGGCAGGGACACCTTCCACTGTCCCAAGTTGCTCCAAGTCCCATCCAGCCTGGCCTTGGACACTTCCAGGGATCCAGGGGCAGCCACAGCTTCTCTGTGCCAGGGCCCCCACCACCCTCACATTAGAGATTCCAGCAGCTCCATGTGGGACCCCAGAGCTGGATGCAGGATTCCCAGTGGGGCCAATTTCAATGGGACAAGGAGCTGGATGATGGTTGAGGAAAAGATTCCTTTCCTGTAGCTCACATAACCCTGCTTTTGATAATCTCAGCCACAGTGTTTAACATCACCTTAAATTAAAATGAAAGAGCAGAGATCACACTGAAAAGGGAAGGTCACTAAACTGATTCTGTGCCAGGTAATAAAAGACATTTTATAAAGGAATGTTTAGCAAAAAGCAAATGTTCCAGCAGTGTCTGTCAATTGACCAAACTGGGCTCACTTTGAGGCACCTTTGGAAATTCAGGGGGTGGGGGAGACAAAAAGAAAGCCCATCACAGAGAATAGATGTCAGCTTATAAGGATAATGCAAAAATACCCATTAAAGTCCTGTTTTAAACCTTTCTAAATCATCAAGCAGGAAATAAGGGCAGGCAGAGTGTGCTGTGTGTCACCCCTCAGCAGCAAGGGGTGCTCCTGGAGGGGGCAGAGCCCGGTGTGATCCCAAAGGAATCAGGAGGATTTCTGAGGAAATCAGGAGCTGATTGTCTGCAGGGCCCTTGGAGTTACAGTGCTTTGTGAAATCCCAGCACTGGAACCAGAATCCTGCCCAGGTCAAAACCTGAAAGGTTTGACAAGGTTACATTTCAACTAATTTTAGAAAAAAAAACCACCCCATGGTATTTGTTTTTGTCTATTTATTTTATAGTTTAGACTACAGTGCTATCTAGTCTAAAAAGAAAAATAGAGTTTTCAAGGCTAAATATGTGAGACTTTTTAAACATTTGGAATAGAGCCAGTAATTCAGTATCTCTTAATCCAAAGTTAAACTTTCTGCAGAGCTGTAGTTTTATTTTTGTTGTTTGGGTGCATCTGGGAAAGAGGGGGAGAACAAAATGAATTTTCTTATAATTCAGTTAGAACAAAATACCCCTTAAAACTGCAGTGCCTAAAAGAAATAGATCTGATTCTTAGTGAATTTGCTGATATACTTTATTTGCACAAATTGATGCCTGTGAGATGTCCCAGTCCATCACTGTTTGAGCAGGGTGGGCTTTCCTGCCTCAATAACACAATAGGAATGACCACTGCTTCCAAATTCCCATTTGCTTTCAGACAAAAGTGAATTTCATGTGTATGAAATTGGTCATGGGTAATTCCCAGCAGTTATTTTGGATGCAGGAAGGGGATTTCTGTGGTTACAGCCTTCAGTTTAGCGGGGCCTGTTTGGAGCAGTGGCTTTCACTGGGGTCATTTAAACAAAGAGAGTTACCTGAGGGGTATAAACATCACAAATCATCACAGCAAACTTCACAGATTGTGTGAGGCTTTGATGACTGGACTGGATTTATGCAATATAAATTTAACCAAACAATGCCAGCAAGCTTTGATTTTGTGACACAAACACAGACTCTGAGTGCAAATCAGTAAATGCCTCAGTTCATGTTCATTCAATATTCTGATCTTAGAAAGCATTTTTAGATAGACTGTAGGTGCTATTTTTAAAAAAAAAGTGAGATAAGTTTGGGCAAACGGTCCACTTAGTCCCCTGTCTTTTCAGGATTCTTCTCTGCTCTGGACCTGTGAGGCTGTTTATATGTGAAAATCAACTCTTAGGAAATATTTATTTAATAATTCTGCTGGAATAAGTCTTCTTTTGGAATAAGGAGTTTTCCTCGGGGGTCAGTGCGTGGCACCACCACCAGGAGAGCCTGCAGCGGATTTCACAGAGCTCTGGATCACTTCTGCATTCCGGGATGCAGGCTGTTCTGGGATCAGACCCCTGTTGACAGGGCAGTGGTGTTGGTGGTGTTTGGCTGCTGTTTGCTCTCTGCAGTGACTTGGTTGCCCTCTCAGAGCAGCAGGATCTGCCAGCATCGCTCCCGTGTCCCGCTGGAGACGCTGCAGGGGAGCCAGTTCCGTGTCCCAAGGATGCTCCGGGGGTGGATTTGGCTGCTCCCTCCCCTGGAAGTCCCCTGGCCAGAGGCAGCTTTGTCCCTGGCCCCCTGTGCTGCATCCCAGGCTCTGAGATCCCCTTTCCTGGCGGGTGCAGCTGTCCCGGGGATTCAGCCCCACAGCCGCCCTTTGCTGCAGCCCTGGCCCAGCCGTGGATGGAGTTCTCCAGTTCCCTGTCCCCTCTGCTTTGAGTGATTCCAACCCCACTCCTGGCAGCAAAATATTCCCTGGTCTGGGAGGCTGGCTTATTCAGCCTTGTGGCTTTTCATGCCAGTCTTTAAAGCTCACACACTTCAAATATTTTAGGTTGTTATCACATCCTCCCTTACTCATAATTTGACCGAATCACACGCGTTCAACCCTTCTGTTGTTATCTTCTTATTTTCTTTTTAATAAATTAATTTACTTAATTCACTCTCTATTCCCTGAGTTAGCAGTAGAGCTCCATAAGCAGATGGGCATTAAGGAGGGGGGAAGGGGGAATTTTTTTAAATCAAAGTGAGTTCATACAGAAATATCAAAATATACTCATCCATGTAGCAACATTTCTTTTTAATTGAAAGTATTAAGATTGGGGTTTTATTCTGTGTAAAGATTACAACAGTTGTGCAAATTAATTCTGGGGTTTTTTTGTTGTGATTTTCTTGTTTGGTTGGTTGGTTTGGTTTTTTTTGACAATCATCTCCCGACCAGTTCAGAGCTCCTGAAATCATTCTAAAATTAGTTAGTGACTTATGTTAATTTTTTTCCGGGGTCCCCAACAGTGATTTAATCTGAGCACATTTATGATTTATGTGAAATTATTCATGTGAGACAATAAATTGCCCTTTCAAACAACAGCCTGGCCTTTGGAGAGGAGTCGGGGCTGGCAGAGGAGAGAACGGATAACGCTGGAGAGGCTGCTTGGAATTTTGAGCTGATATCAGGATGGCCCGTGAGTGGCCAGGGGGGCTGCCCTGCATTTCCCCCGTGCCTGGAACACGAGGTGTCCCAGCGCAGCACTGGTGCTTCCTGTCAGTGGGAATTGTTTCCCAGCTGATCCCTCCATGGAGTGGAAGGGCAGGGAAGCGACCGAAATAGCCGGGAATAGGAAATTCCTGCCCAATGCAGGAGTCAAACCCTCCAAGGCCTCCCAGTGAGTGCCGGAGGGAGATGGAGCTGCGGTGGCTGCTCTCAGTTTTCCAGGATTTGTGTTCCTGGGCTGTCCCCGGTGGGAGCGATGCGCTCACGGGAGGCTCCGGGATGCTCATCCCGCTCCGCGTCACGTGCCCGGCAACAAAAAAAACCCCGATTTATTCTTTTTCCCACAAAGCCTGCCCTTTTCCCCCTTTCCCTTCCCTTTTTCAAACATCCGATTGTCAATTAAAAATCGCAGCGTTCCTTCGGAATGGCCGGGGAAATGCTGCTTTCCAGTGGGATATGAGGAGAAAACTTTACAAGCTGGGGGAGGGGAGGAACAACAAAGCACTTATTCTTCCTCTCCCCTCCCCCAGGAGAGGGAGGAAGCAGAGGAGTGGTAGCAGAAGTAGGAAGAAGAAAGGAATTAAAAAGTAAAGAAAACTTGAAAGTGGAGTACGGGAAGGAATTTAAAGGGGAACCGCGCACTTTCCAGCAATTCTTTGGCGAGAGGGTTCAATTCGGGCAGACAATGGCAAATCTGCGTTTGGACGGGCCGGTTGCTTTCATTTTGAGCACATGCCTTGTCCTGCTGGCATCAGCTCGGTTCCCCTGATGGATTCCGAGCGAAGGTGTGGCCAAAGGCCGGGGCAGGGGGGATGGTTTGTGGGACACCCTCGCTGCTCGCTCACGGGGGGAGAGGTGGGACACTCGCGAGTTTCACCCGGAGCTTTCATAACCTTTAAGCTGGGCGTGTGCCGATGCGCAGGGGCGAAGGCAGCGCCGGGGATCGCCTCAGCTCTGCCTGGCGAGGGCTGTTCTCCGAGGATTAGCCCAACCACCTGTCACTAAAACGTGAAACTCCGTCGGGAAAACAACGCCAGACCTTTCCAGAGGCGCACCTTGGGTGGGAGGGCCGAGAGAACATTTTTGTAGGGGAAGGCGCTTTTGTCTTTCAACGAGGAACTTTTCCAGCGCCGTCCCCGGGTGCCAGCCGTGCATTTCTGTGATGTTTGCGCTCTGACTTCATGCACACACACGCACGTGTGAGGACACATGAGCTCACACACGCTTGGACTCAATCCCTGGGTCCCGTGTTTGAGCGCATTTGCGCTGCCCGGGCTGTCGATAAGCAGAGTTTGTGTTCCATGCTTGGAATCACGTGCTTTTCCAGGTGTAGATGTAAGTGCAGCATAGGCAAAATATGTATAGAATATTGCCCAGCATGCTGACATGGGGCAGAATCTTTCCTGACCGATTTTCCTCTTAAACCTCGGTTTTAAACCCCGAGATCTTGTTTCATTTGGCTGTAATTCCTCCCGAGTGCAGCTGCCTCGAAAAGCGGAGTTTCCAGTTCGCGAGGTTTCCTTTCCCTTTTTTTTGTTTGCTTGCTCATTTCCAGCTTGCTTTGGGTCCTGGGAGGATGAAGAAGTTTTCCAAATTGGCTGCAAAGGAATTGCAGGAAAATTGACAAGGACAGCAGGGAAAAGCAGGGGGCTGGAGTGGCCCAGCAGCTGCCCCAGCTCTGGGCTGGACCCTGCCCCAGCCTCGGTGCCTGTTCGTCAAAGCCGGGATGTTTTAAATAACATGGCCCAGGCTTTGCAAACTGGGACTGCCCAACAAAACCTTGCTTTGTCACAGACTTTCTGCCTGGCTTTACTTGGGAGTAACTTGCTCCGTCTGAGCCAGGAGAGTAAAAGCCTCTTCTTGCTTGGGGTAGGGAGTGTGTAGAGAACTGATAATGCAAGCCCGAAGTTCTCCCACTGGGATTCATAATCCATAAGAATTGTTTCCTTGCATTAGATCTGGAGCCATCATTCAGTTGGGGATGGAACTGAACCTGCTTCTACCAGATTTGCGTTTGAGAGCTGTTAAAGCAGAGGCTCGGTGACAGCGCTGCTGCGAGCTAAACCCAGGAGAGTTCCTCATTCCTCCTTCCTCCCTGTGGGGCAGAGCGCTCGGATTCTGGCAGTGGCCTGCACAGGCACACCAGGCTGCTTACTCGCTGTTGGAAGCCGGGTGTAGAGCCTTTGTGCACGGCCTCAGCAGCTGTAAGGGCAGCCGGGGCTGTGTGGGAGCTCGGCCTCCTCTTCCTCGTTCCCCGGCAGAGCTGCACCGGGACGCGCTTTGCAGCTCCGAGCTGCTCCCGTGCAGCCTCAGGTTTGCTTTTTCCCATTTCCTTAACGGCGAGGTTTGGGGTTAGGAGAGGAAATAAGAATGTGCAGCTATTCCTGTCTGAAAACCAGACCTTAGCTCCCGGTGGTTCTTTTCTTTTCCTCTCCAAACACGAGCAAGATTAAAAATAAAGAAGTGTCAGTGTGCTAATGTTTCAGTTTCTAATCAGTTCACAAATGGCAGGAAATTAACTGGCTTTTCATGAACATCTGTTCCACTTCTGGCTTGAAAGGTTGGAGGCAAATGCTATCTGTCAAATCTAATAGCGAGAATCAGCAATAAATATACTTTTCATTTCTCACCCTCATTTCTCTATTAATCATTCTAAACAGTACATTGTAGCCAAATGCACTGGTTTCTTTTCCTCTTGTATTTTTTTTTTTTTTGGGGGGGGGGGATGGTTGGCTGGTAATTCAGGGGATGATGAACTGCCTCAGAATAGGGATCAGGAAGAAGGTGGTGATTCCAGCCCTGCAGTGCTGTACACCTGCTAGATGTTGTCTCACAGCGTTCATCCCTGGTTCTTCTCAGGTGAAATCTTCTTTTTTTGAACATTTCACAACGGCTTGGGAAGCAAAACCTCTTTTCCCTGGTGTTATTTATCTTTAAGTGACTTGAGGAACTAAAGGTCTTGTTGCTGCAGCAACAGTCTCTATGGGGATGTCACATCAAAGTGACTTTATTTGATCACCTTTGCGGGCCCTGTGTGCCCAGGTTCTCCAGCCTGCAGCGCTGGTGCTCCACAGGACACGTGTAACTCCTTTGGTCCTGAGCTGGTTTTCCTCAGGTTGTGAGGAATGCCTGAATATCCAACCACTCTGGTGGTTTCTGTGTCCCCCAGGAGAGGCTTTGCTGCCCCATTAAGCTCTTCTCAGTGCTGTGTATGAAGTGCTGTCTTTTCCCATTAAAAATGGACAAGCATCCCGGATTTCCTGCTCACCACCACGAGGTGATAGGGAATTCACAAGCCCAGATCTGGAGTTTGTATCAGCTGGGCTTTTCTTGGTTCCCTGCACACACAGGACCTCAAATCCTTGACTGAAGAGACATTGGGATATCTACATTAAACCCTTGTAACAGCTGATTATTCCTAAAATTGCTTTCAGTACCAATTCAAAGTTGCTCTGGAGAACAGAGAAGCTCAGCAAAACCTTAAGCAATGCACAGACCACTGGGTTTTGAGCAATCCCCTGCTGAAATAGAGAATGACAGCCCAGATAATGCAACAAATGGCCTAAAAAGCACCAAAAGCTTCCCAGATTCCCTCGTGGGGTCCAAAGAGGAGGACATTAATCAGGACAGACAGAGGAATCTGTCACCAGACAGGTTTGGCCATGACACAAGAATACCACGCAAACGTGAAACTGGAGGAAAAGATCTTTATCAGCCCCTCACATGCAAAAACAGAGAGGGGAAACTCAGAGTGCTCAGACAAGGTTCCACTGCAGACGGCTGTGGGACCTCCTTTGCCCTCCTTGCTGGCAGCAATTGCTGCTCCCACATGGAGCACCCAGGCAAAGCGCTTCCCTCGTTTTCCTGCTCAGCATCAGCACTGCTTCTCCCACCATCCTGATTGCTTAACTCGACTTGAAATAGGGCTGGGGCTTCATGGGGCAGACGGGCTCAAAGGACTTCTGAACTGATAAATTTCTGTTGAGTAGAATTATAATGTTTCAGGAAAATTGGTGCATGCTGTCTTTAATGATCACTGAAGTTACAGCTCATCTGCAGAGCTCAGGCAGGGGGAGAGGGGGGCTTTGGTATTTTGAGGTGCAGCAGGTGCCTTAAACTCCCTCTGTGTCTGTTATCCATGAGAGCACTTCCCTGATTTGCTTGTTGCTTTTCTGGACGTGGCTTTCCTTAGCCTTGTCCAAAACTCACATCACCCCGTGGGATTGTGGCTGCAGCGAGGTGAAACATTTCATTATTGCTTCCAAACACCTCAGTCCATGCAGGAGCTCAGCCACCTTTTGTTTCCAGGTGGAAGCACTTCCTGAAGAAGTCCTGTGGTGGAAAGGAATGCCACTGGCAAAAGACAGCCCAAAATGATGCTCACTGCCATTGCTCTTCTCCTGCTGCTACCAAAAAGCCACTGGGACTCCAGAGGCACCCATCACCCTGACCTCATCAGCTCTTATCACTGCTCCTTGTCCTCCATACTGCCTGACAGAGGCTTAAAAAGAGTGTAAGACACTGATTATTGCTCAGCTCTAAAGTCTCCAAGCTTCCTCCAAGGCTGGGGAATAATTGTCCTTGTCTGACTTGTGGGAAGCTGAAGTGGAGCAGCTGTGCTGGGAGACAGAGATTTGCTCACGCTGCCAGAGCCAGGTTTCCCCAGTTTGTTCAGTAGTGCCAGGCTCATATTGTTCCTTTCTTAACAGTAAAATATGAATAAAGAGTTTGTGCTGCGTGGCTGCTGACTTCTGTATCCTTATTCAAACAGATGCACCGATCTGGTTTAATGAAAGGAAAAGAAATGTTGTCTATTAATGAACTCTGAATAATTATATCGTGCTCTAAGCATTGAGTACAACAGTGCTCACTGGGGGAGGAAAAATCATTGGGCAAGAAAAATAATTGTCTCAGTAGCAATTACCATTAAGGTATTAAAGAAACTGATGTACTTATCATTAAATAATCTCTCTGGAAGCTTTTGTTCCCTAATAAAGTGCTCATCTCATGAAGTGCCATCAGGAGCACAGTAATTGGATTTGATTATGAGCCTTTACCTGCTTACCAGAGAACTGCTTGTAAATATTAATAATGGATTCTCACCATGGGGAAAGAAAGTACAAGTGACATTCTCAAATTAGGAAAAGAAATCCTTAAGGCCCAGGTGCCCTCCTCGTCCTCTGTTCTCCGTGTCCTCGTGGCATCCAAAGCGCAGTGGTTACAGCACAGTTTTTCCTTGATTGTACATTTAGCCCTCTGAAATGGTGCTTTTTGATTTGCTTTTTCTTATCAAGATGGGCTGCCTTCCTCTGCAGCTCAGTGCTGACACTGCTGAGTTTTTTCACCCGCTCTTTACCTTTAGTTTTTTTACTTGCAGGTGGAGAATCTTCCATTGTACCCCAGAACACCCCCAGAATCTCCCAGATGGATTGGGTGGATGGAGAAAACCGGCCAAAACCGCATCATAAATGTGCCATTTCCACCATTTCACTGCCGTTTCAAAAATCCTAAAGTGATTCGAGAGAGAGAGAGAGAACAAACACATTTATGCAAATCAAAATGCCAGGAGGTTTCTGCAGCAGCTCTTCGAAATGCCAAGGCGCTCGTTCCACTTTCTGGAGGCACCACAGTCTCCTGTGAACACTTCAGAAACTCAGAGCTCCACACATTTGCTCTCGAGTTTCTGCTGAGCCCCAGAACAACCTGTGAGTTCTTGAAAACCTGCCACAAAAATAGCATTAATCTTGTAGTTTCACTTTTAAACAGAGCACGTTGTGGATCTGCAGAACGAGGCGTGAATGCTCCCACAGGAAGCCTCAGGAGAAGAATTAAAAGTTGGGTTTTTTAATATATTAGGTGGTTTTAATATGCTAAAAGCTTTGTCTAACAGGCAGATGACACATCCCTGTCCCTGCACACCTTGGGCTGTGTTTTCTTTGGACTCTGCCTAACTCAGGCATCGATAGGATCAGCTCCAGCAGGAGCCTTTCATCCCTCCCATTAATCTTTCTTTTATTGCACTCCGTGGCAATAAATGTGGGATAAGATGCTACATTCGTCCCGAAAGGATCTCCATTTATGATTTTGTGCTGCAGGGTCAAAGTTTCCTGGGCTGTCTGGTGCTGTACTGAGCGTGGCCTTGTGGGGCCCTGAATGCCTCCTTTGTGCTTTAGTGGGAAGCCCTTACCTGGGAGCTCATGGAACAGCAATCAAAGGGACACCCTCGGCTGCTGCTGGTTATTATTCTGGCAGCCATTTAAAAACCTCTTCACAGAGGGGGAAGAAAAAAGCAGCTTATTGAAAAATAGGTGAAAACATGAATATTTGTCTGGTTTTGTGTGGGTGAGAATTTCTAAGGAGGCTTCCAGGAATTTTTAATGTGTCTTTTCTGTGGATTTGATTTCCCCATCTCTTACAGGTGTTTTCTGAGCAGCATTAACGCTAACCTTTGAGTCGCCCACATCCTGGCGTGCATCACCACCTTTTTTGCCTGAAACAGAAGAGAATCTTTGTGTATTACCAGAAACACACAGAGCAATAATTTGTGTTTTCTTCCTTTTTTCTGCTGAAAAGGGGGCTGGGATACCTGTCTTGGAAAAGTCTGAGACAAAACTTCCCTGGCAAAGTGCTGTCTGTGGCACACGGAGTGTTCTCAGTCCTTTTAGTGTGTTGGGGCTGTTCAGAGCATGTTCTTCTTTGAAAAACGCTGTCTGTCTCCGGTTCCTTTATTTTCTCACCCGCTGCAAGTGCAGCCCTCCCCACCCTGCACCCCCCATTAGTGCTGCAAACCTCTGCTGTCTTTATGCTGTCGTGGTTCCATGATTTTTCTGCTATTTTATGCCACTCTTTGTATTGAATTCCAAGCAAACCTGCTGGGGCTGGGACATCTTTCTCATTCCTTGGATTGGGTTTTGTGCCATTGGTCTGAAGCCATTCCCCCTCATCTATCCCACAATTCCTTGGAAATAGGAATAATGAAGTTATTGAGACTTCTTCATTTTCATAGATCCCGACCTATGGGCTTTGTCCTATTTGGATTGCTTTGGGCCAGGAAAATTAGGACTTTTAAATAGAAATTTACTCTATATTTACACCAGAGTGAGGCAGGAATAGCATTATGGGATAGAGTAGCTGCTGCTGGATTTAATTCAGGTAAAACAATATTAAAGTGAAGAATCAGCAGGAAGAAAAAATACTCTGTATTCAGGATATTCTAAGGCATTGCTCCTTCTCCTTTACACCTCTCATTCCACCCGTGTCCATGGAGTTCTGCTTCCAGACCCAGGGAAAGAGCCAGGAGCGTGGGATGGGCTCGAGGAGGTTTGCCCGACCACTCCCAGCACCCATGGGATGGAGGTGAAAAGATAAACGTCCAGGTACCTTCCAGGGATCTGTGGTGAAGTTTTCCAGCTGCAAAATGAAGTCAGTGGCACTTCCTTGGCACTAACAGTGCTGCACACGGAGCGTTCCAACTTCGTGGAAGTCCGCACTTGTGTGGTTACGGCTATGCTGGAGATCTCTGTGAAAAGCTTGCTTTTTTTAAAAAAAAAGAAAGTTTTAAAGGCTTTAAAAAACGAAGTTATTAAACATGAGGATTCTACAAAATGTTACAACCCACCGTGGAATTTCAGAGATTTCATTTTATCCAGAAAACAAACGAAGGAGGGAGTGGAGTAAAGAGAACCCAGGTTTTACCTCCACGCTCCTCATTTCTGTGAAGGGAAGGCGTGTGCAGCAAAAACAAACCCAGGCCCATCACACTCACGAATTGGAACCTTAGGCTCTCCTTTGTAAACCTTGTAATGTTTTGAAATAAGGTGTCCCAGTAGTGTTTTCACACTAAATTCTGTGTATGACCACAAAAGGCATGCACACTCAGTCCCGGCCCTGAAAGGCGAGCGCAAAAAGAGCACCCAAGGTACTGAATGAAGTCACCCCGTGTGGAGCTGGCAGAAATCCCTGGGGTGTTACAGCTCTTCTAAGAACCCCAAAGCTTCCTTGTCAGTAATTCAGCACATACCTGACCAAAAAAAAAAAAAAAAAAAAGAAAAGTTGTCTGACTGGTTTTGTTGTTTCAGCTGGGCTGGAGCGGGGAAGCAAACAAAGCTTTAGCATTTCAATTAAGTTTCAACTCTGACGATATTTTCAAGTAAATATTTATCAGTGTTGATGCCCCCCTGAGTAGCTCAGCTTCAGAATTTTATATTTAACAAATCGTTTGTTGCTATCGGAGATAAAATAATGTGGGTATTTCTCTCAAAGAGGAATTATGTCACCCCATCCCTCCCTTCGTATTTGTTTTCTTGTCTCCTATGCTGGAATTTGTAACTAAAAATCAGGGGGTGTCTCACGTGTAGTTTTTTAACACTTGACCAGCTCACTGGGTTGTGATATCAGAGCTCCCCAATCTCAGTACAGGTTGCACCAAATGTAGGTTATTTTTTTTTCTGCTGTCAGGAAGTGGCTGCCGGGCCCTGAGCTTCTTTCTGCTCCAGTGCTATAAACAAGCACCAAAGGATGTCAGGTCAAACTCTCAGCTCTCCCTTTCTGCTCCACGCTGTCCTTGAGAAGAATCAAATTTTGCTTTGCTTTGCCGCAGGTTTCAGGCTAATTTTAGCAGAAATATATAACAGTGCATTTTAGTGTTTTCTTGTCAATATTCCCAAAAGATCTTCCAATTAGCTGCTAATAATCCCCAAAGCAGCCAGGCAAAACTGTCCATGAACTCGCAGGGACAAACCTGACACTTGCATCCCTTGGTACTCCAGTACAGCCAAAAGTGAACTGAGCAGGGAAAGGGCCTTAGGAGAGCAGTGATCAGCAGACAGCTTGGAGACAGCTTATCTCTGGGATCAAAAGATACCGCCTTTAAATCACAGGTAAACAGCCTTTTGAAGTGTAGCAGACTATTTAATCTGGAACCACCGACATAAATTATTTTTTTTACCCGTTTTAATCGGAAGAAAGTGAATATTTCAGCTTGGAGGGGAAGTGTCTTTAGCGGGGTGACTTTTCCCACACCCACAGCAGCGAGGCAGTGAACACTGCTAAATAATCCAAAATACTGAGTGTGGAACAAACCTTCCATAGGTGTGCCTGGAGGAGCTTGGAGTGCCTTTATGGGTGTTTGTTCAGCCCAGATATTCAGCTGCTGTGAATAAAACACGTGCCCACATTTCTGTGTTTCCCTACACCACTTTAAAATCTGCTTTTCTGCACGAGCAGAGACTGGCCTTGCAGAAGCAGGGGTCGGTGTGGAATCTTCCCTATCTCTCCGAGTAAATTTGCCTCTTGCTACCCCTGCCCGTGCATTCTTTTGGAGAGCGGGATTGCTGAAATCAGGGAGCGATCGCTGGAAGAAAGAAAAGGCAAACGCGATCAAAGTTTGAACTGCCCTTTTATTTGCATGCAGATAGCACCATTGAAACCTCTCTTTCTTAAAGATTTTTTTTTGTTTCCCCCTCTAAATCTGCATCTGTCGGAGTTGTAACAGCTCAGGGGAGGTGAGTTTGATTTACTGAGGCTCAGGAGGGCTGCTGTAAGTGCAGGTCTCATTCAGTAACTCGGGCTTGAGGTCAGATTGGATGGGGAGCAGTTACAATTTGTCTGTGGTGATGAACTTTCATTATCTTACTATCCCAAGCAAGGTACCTGCTAGCAACAAAAACCACTTCCTTTGTATCACTGGGTGAAAAAAACCCTGGGTCTGTGTATGATTATCTGCCAAAGCTTAAATTCTGCACTTCCTGAAGAAAAAGCAGCAGAAACTACTTTGAGGCTGAACATTTGACAGGTTAATCTCTCACTCTATTTGGTACAACTCTCAAAAGTTAAATAATTTCACTCCTTTTATCTGGGTTTAGTGGGCAAAACTGCAGCAAAAAGGTGGAGGAAAAAAGCAAAAAGTAAATCTAACTGAGCTGGAAGACGGCTCTGATGGTGAGGAAGCGCTTTGGGGGAAGAGGTTTAGGCCTGACACGAGTGTAATCATTGCAAAACTTCTCTCTCACGGCGAATTGAATCAACTCCATCCAAACCTTCTCAGCTCAAGAGAAGGCAAGAGTTATTTTTGCCTCAGGACATTTTTACGTCCCTGAAAATGGTCTTTGATTGGTTTAAGGACATTTTATGGCCTGGGTGACGAGGTAAAAGGAGGAACAACAACCTGACTCTGTGTTAAGATCTTTGTGGTTGTGTTTTGACTACAATTAAATACGGCGGTGCTCAGACTGAAAATGTTTTTTAGGATAAGAGCTAAGGGAGAAAGTGAGAGATTTTTGAAGGTTAACCATAAAAGCTCTATCTAAAGGCATAACATAGCAAAATTCTTCCAGCCAGGCTGTCTGGAATCTCTGATTCCCTTTGCAGCTCTGCAAGGACTGAGCGGCAAAAGGCGAATTTGGAAGTAAAAAGCAAGACCTGAGAACTTTGCCCCGTAGATTCAGGTGTCGCTTAGAACAAAAATAGACCCAGAGCTGTCGGTGCAGCAGGGTTTTCTCTGCCCCCTGATGCGGTGTGCGCTCTCAAGTCACCTGTAAAGCAATTAAAAGCTTTTTGTTCCAGCTCAGAGCCAGGGGAGTTTCTCCATGTATTTTTAAGGTCAGAATAGATCTGTAACACCCCTGACGCGGACGGGCGCTGACATCCAGCGGCATCTCCATATTGATTAAACATCAAACCGGTTATTATTTGTGACTGATCCTCACTCGAGGAGCACAAAACATTTTGGTGTGACAGCCCTCCAGAGGGATATTTTGAGGGATAAACACGCCAGGACAAGGCGTGTGCCACGGGACGCGGTGCCACACGCGCACCTCCCGAGCGTTTAAACCCGAATCACGAGCACGACCCCATGGGAGCCGCGCCGTTCCCGTGTGGGGGCCGTGCAAATACAGAAGTAAAAGAGCGGCGTGGCCCGCGTGTGCCCGCACTTCTGCAAACGCCGCGGCTCGGGGGGCTCGCAAATGCGCGCACGGGGCTGTTCGCAGGCGCCTTTATTTACCAAGTGTCAATGGAAAAGGTGCAGCCGGAGGAGCTGCGGCTTTACATGTGCTCAGTTGGGGAAAAAGCGTGGAAATCTCCAAACGGGGGGTGGGTGGTGCCTGGAAGGGGAGCAGGTGCCTGGCAAGGTTGCATCGTGAGGTCGTTCGTCTCTTTCGCTGGGTGTTTCGGGTTGTTTTGACCAGGTTAGCTCCCATGGTGCGATGAAAAGCACCCAGCCAAGTGTTCTGATAAGGGATGTGCTTCTCATCCTTTTGTTTTCCCCCCCAGTCCCAGCCCCGGGAAGAAGCAAGGGGGCATGGCAGAGCTTCACTAGGCTGCTGCAATTAAAAGTTTCGACACTTTCAGAGCAAAAAAAAAAAAGAAATCGGATTAAACCAGTATTATTATTGGGCTCCTTCTGCACCGAAGATTGCACTTTATTCTTCCAAGAGATGCTCAGTATCCCCTCCTTGTAATATTTAAGTGTCTCAAGGGTATGCAAAAGTAGGAAATGTCGACATTTCCCCCTCAGTGCCTGTCTGCATTTTGTCCTACAGGTTGTAAAGATTCTATTCAGCTTCCTCCAATCCAGGGGTCAGAGCATGTGATGGAAATGAATCCTAGAACGAATCCCAGAGCGGTTTGGGTTGGAAGGGACCTTAAAGCTCATCCAGTGCCATCCCATGCAGGGACACCTTCCCCTAGACCAGGCTGTTCAATGTTCAAAGAGAGAAGGGCCAAGCATCTCTTGCAGGCAGTGACAGTCCAGATGTTGTGGGTTTCGTTGTTGTTTTTCTTAATTGCACTATGCCAATTATAAACTGTCCTTGCTAATAACAAGAAGATTTTATGAAGTGTTCTCCCTGAAGCCATTCAAAACAGAATTGTTAGTTGAGTAATTTCGAATCAAATAATTGTCTTTCTCATGAAACGAGGCTTTCACTCGAGTCTGAATCTCAAACTGAACCAGAGCTGGGGAGAGAAGAGGCAGAAGTTTCTCCTTCTTGCAAACACCAGCACAGTCTCAAATGTTCAGGAGGAGTGAAAAGGAGCATAAAGCGCTCAAAGAAACCAACCTGTACCTTGAAGGAGGAATTGCCTTCAGGCTACCCGAGTGCAGACAGCTCCTTGGCTCTTACACTTGTACCAAAACACAAAATTAATACCAAATTTGAGTTTTGCATATGTAGAACCTGATAAACCTTGAGTTCTGGCATGGATCCATGGAGATGTTTGTACATGCACAAAACCCCCTGTGGATGTCCTTGTGTACCTGTGCACAGGTACCTGCCCACGACTGCCCGTCCCTCCTTGGCTCCAGTGCTCCCCAGGAACGTGGGAAGTGCTGCTGGGTTGGGGTTGGGTTTGGTGCCTCCCCGTGCCCCAGGTTTCAACCTGAAAACACAGGAAAAAACACAACTCTCCTCTTATGAACCACTAATTGCAAACGGTGCTCGCTGGCTCGTTGGGAATAACAAATGGATTTTGAGCCATTCAGATTTTGTTGTGATGGACTGGGGCAGATAGGGAAGTAAATCACGTGCCTGGAGTTGTTCAGCTCTGATAACTGCCGTGGTATCATATGAAATATAAACGTTACCCTGTTTGATTAAGACACAGAATTTATTTTAAGCAATCCACCAACTGTAACTAAAGCAAATTAAAAAACCCCACGGCCACAAACAAACAAACCCCCCAAAGTTGGGCCATTTTTACTGAAATTCTAGTTGGTTGATGTTGTTGATGATGGAATGTATTTTATTTTATTGAAGAAAATTATATTATTTTTAATGAGGAAGAGCACAGAGGACCCAAAAAGGAATGATTTCAGCTCTGATCTCTAATCCTGCTCTTTGCTGCATTGTCTCCTATCGCTAAAATTAGAATTAAAACAATTAAAAGCCAAATTCAGTGTGTTCTGTAGGTTATCTGGGTGGTGAATTTGCAGTTGCAGGGTGTTTGGTCCCTGCTGGCCATGCCCATCCCTCTCTCCCCGCGGGATCAGCCCGTTTTTATCTGCACTGGTGTCTCTGACTTTCAAAGCACCAGCTCAACGATAATTTTACAACTCTGGCACTTTCAGACTTGCTGAAGCAAAGAACACAATCTTTAAATCCAGCTGAATTCAACACTTGTATTTATTAACAAAGTGGCACCCGGCCAGAGCTGCGAGCACAGAACCTGTTTGCTCATAATGCTGCCTTTGTGAGGAAATCTGAATTTCTGGAATTCAGACCCACCAATTTGCTCAATGAACCAGAAAGCACTTCTATTGCGTGGCAGAAGGAATTAGGAAAAATTACCAGCCTTGCATTTCTTTTTCTTTTTTCCCCCTGAGGTCTGTAATAAAATTATTTTTGAACTTTATTCTTCTGAGTGTTGGGGTGTTCCTGGACATTCCAGTCGTGTCAGGATGACCACATGAGAAGGAGAAGGAAACAAAAAAAACCCCCCAGTACTGAAACAACAGCAAATATTGTAATTTCCTAGTTTCTTTTTCCTAGAAATAACCTCAGAAAAGCTTCCTAAGTAAAGATGGTGGGTCATGGAGATTTGTTCAGGAGATTTATACAGAATAACTGAAATTACTCTGAAAAGATCAACAAAGGATATTTTATGGCTTTTAAAATTATTATTCCTCGTTATAAAATTACAAAGTGGTAAGAGGGAGTTGTTGAGCTTTAGTTTGTGTTTCTTTTGAGAAATAGGCGCTTCTAAAAAGTATTTTGCCTTTAATTGCTTCTCTTTTGTGTTTTTGATTTGCTTTTTAACAGCAGCAGAGATTTTGCCCTCTCTGAAGAAGTGTGAAAACTTTTACTGTAATTTCTTGCATCACTCAAAGTGGCAGGAGAGTTTGGACAGTGCCAGAATGTCCCATCATTAACATGTAAGTCAATAACCTTTTTTTTTTTTTTAATGTTTAACAAAATTATCACCATTTGTTGTTTGTTGCTTAGGTAAAAATCCCTTCTTGGCTTAAACTTTTGTTTATTGTGACACTGTTATTTCACTAAGGCTGTGTCCATCAGTGTTTGGGTCAGTTGCATTTGTAAATACAATTAGAAGACCCCTTCAGTTCTCTTAAAATACAAATTTTTGATAAGAAGACCATGTGTCTTCCATGTATCCATGAAAATTCAGGAAAGACAACTTGTTTTATTACAACTGTCACAATCCTCATGGTTCTGTTCTTGAGGTTTGCTGAGAGATTTAGAGATGCTTGATAAAAATCAGGGTTCTGGAAACCCAAATAACTCAGGCCGAGCTGAGAGATGTTTTGATGATGAATTGAGTAGAATTCCCCAAACGTTTGGTATCTGGAATTTCTCTACAAGTCCTTTACCTGGATTGTGAAAGGTTTGGGATATCTCATGGCTGTGTTCAACCAAGTTCAGGACTTCTAGGGGCTATCATAGCATGAGCTGCAGGTAAACTGAGTTTCTAAACACAAGGCCAGATGTCCTAGTGATGCCCAAGCCTTTTCCTGGTGGCACTCCAAGGAAATCCTGTATCCTGCTGTCTTTTCCTCGGTGGAGATGGGAGTTGGCCATGTACTCGGTAGCTGCCGCTGAAATCGCACCATTTCCATATTTCAATTTGAATGTCTCAGCAAATACTGTCAGAGACAAATGTTATGTCTCATTCTTATTTTTATTTTTTAAGCCTTTCACTTCCTCTTTCGGTTTTCTCCTTGGGCTTGCTTGTCCTAAAGCTGCTTTGTTACGGTGTATTTCACATCCTTTTAGCTGTAAAGGAGAGGCCAAAGAGTGCAGGTGGAGGAGCTGGAGCTGAAGCAGGGGCAGAGGTGCTGTAAGATCAGTTCTTTCAGTTTTCTGCTTCAAATTGTTGGTCACAAACCAGGACCACACCACTTCAGGTGCTGCCCCAACCCAGCCCCTGTCCTGTCCTCTGCATCCTCTCACCTTCTCACTGCAAATTTGAGTGTTCCAGGCAATGTGACGACCACACAGAACAAGAACTAATCCCGCACGTCAGATCTGAGTGGCAGACAAACAACCTTTGGGGTTTTTTTTTTTTTTGTTTTATTCTTGTTTTTCCTCTATTTCCTTGTCTCCGTTTCTGTATCGCTTCACTTCTCCACGCCTTGCTTCTGCCTTCCTTGGGTTTCACTTTCCAGCGCTGATCCAGCTCTCCCTGTGTCCCTCCCTCACAGGTGAGGGGTTTTGTCACCCAGGTGTGGCACATCTGCTGTTGTGGCTCCCGTGGGTAGCCGGGGCAGTGTTGGCAGTGTACACCTCCTTTAGCGGGGGCCTTTGTGTGCGGGGTGGTTGTCCCAGCCCGTGTCACCCGTCAGCTGTGTTTGCATTTCCGGGCTCACGTGCCCAGGTGACCATTTCACCTCAGTGTGACAAACAGTGGCTTTTGTGCTGGCTGGTTTTAAACCATTATTTTCTGACTACAAGGCTGGTCTCACACTGGTGTCCCTGTTCGCCCCGGTTGTTTCCATGATAATAACAAAAGAAGGAGGACCTGCCCAAGGGACTTGGATGTGGAGCAGATCTGAGCAGAAATGAAAGACTCAGAGATGCCAAAAGAAGAGTGAGGAGCAGGAAGATGTCCCATGAGCTGGCAAGAGGGATCTGAAGAAAATTATTGCTTTTCCCTTCCCCCCAGACTCACCCCTGACAATTGGCATTTCATGGAGCCTGAGTGTCAAAAAAAAAATGATTTGGATTTGGCTGGCTCGGCTCCCTGAAGCAGATCCCTGTGGTTGGAGGTGCTGGCACAGGGAAGGGGACGGGAGCAGTGGGGTGAGCCACTGGGCTGCTTAAGCTGTAACTGCAGTGTTTGTTGAATTTTTTAGTTTAATACCAGAGGCCCTCCCTGGAAAACTAAATTTGTATTGTTCAGTTGTTTGGCACCGTTCCAGTTGTGCTGATTGTCTTTTATGGGGCATCACAGATTTTAGCTGTACTTGATTAGAGCATGAGTTTGAGTTCTTTGCCTGGTGCTTCCAGCTCTCATGTTTTCCTCTGCCAGCTCAGCCAGCAGCAGCATGACACCGAGTGGCTGCATTTGTTCTTCCTCAGTAGCAGTTTTCAAAGCAAAAACCAGCTTTGAAGCAACCTTCTCTTGCCTAACCTCACTTCTTGGCTTTATCCTTCTAAAGGATGCACCAAAATCTCTATCTCAGACCATCTCAGTGTGGTAGGAAGAGGCAAAGTGAATAAATGGGCTGGGACTCACAGCTTTGGGTTTGAAGTCCAGCCAGGCACAAAGGTGCTGAAGGGCTCCCATGTCCTGCCTTGTCATGGCCATGCTGGCCAGGGCTGCTTCAGGGATCTGCTCTTGGGAATTCCATGGCCAATAATATAATTTAAAGCAGCACATAACCCATCTAAAAACTTACTGGTGCACTACAACAAGGAGCAGTTGTTGGCTCCCACCATGTCCATAGAACAGAGGTCAGAAGTAGGAGAGAGTCAAGCTTCTGGTTTTGATTTCATATGAAAATGTTTTATTATGGCTTCATTTCATGTCCAGGGATCCACAGTTGAATCACACATCATTCAGCCTCTTAATTTCCTGTAATAAAAATATAAGTGCTCAGATAAAGAAGTTCAAAGACCTTTCCTTGAAAACCGTGGGGCTGAGCGAGAGAAAAATCTTCTCTACACTTCTTCCAGCTCTTAAACAAGCCTGCACCGTGAGATTGTGTGTTTGCATGGTGTCCTTCACTGTCACCACCTTCCCAACAGGGATTTTGGAGTCTCAGCTTTTAATACATTTGATAAAATGACAGATTCTGTTTACTGGGCTGCCTGGAAGGGGCACGGGCTGGGTGTGAGGGAGCTCCCTGCATTCCCAGGGTGGGATGCTGGGAAGTGCCTCCTCCAGCCGTGCTGCAGGTCTGCAACCTGCCAGGAGGGCACTCAGCCCCTCCTCAGCACATGGACACTGGGCATTGCCCCTGGGAAAACGGGAGCTTTATCCCACACTGGAATGGCTGCAGAGCCCCAGCACCGAGGGACGCTCTGGGCAGCCTCGTGCTGTGCCTGGTTACCTTCCGTTCCTCCCTACAGAACCACCTGATTCTTCCCAAGGAGCCAGTCCTTCCTGGCTCCCGTGGAACCAGACACGCACAGGAGTTCAGAAGGGTCAGGCAGTGCTTTTTCCCACTCAGGGATGCATTGCCAGGGCAGCATTAGGGATAAAGTCCTGATTCCTGAAAGCATCATGGCGGCCTTGGAGCCTCTCACGGGATCAGCCTCGTTGAGGACAGAAATCCAAGGATTCCTTGTACAGGAATGACAAACAAATCACCCAAATCCGCATTTCCACGGCATTCTGTGCCTGTGTGCAATCCCACAGAGGCCCCCTGGAGCACCAGCCCAGCGACAGAGCAGGAATAAAGGGAATGGGAAAGCTGGGCCGCACAACCCCGCTTGATGTGCGGTCTCCTCTGATATCACAAACTTTTTCTATTAGGAAAAAGCAGCCAGAAGCCTTTGCCTACCAAAAAAGAATCTTTGATCTAAGTCTTTTATGTTGCTCTCCCCCCCAGCCCCCCTCTCTCAGAGGAGCCATGCCAGCGTTGTAGGAACAGCATCTGCAAAACAATTTGCAAAGCTGGCGCGGAATATACATCTTGCTTTTCAAAAAGGCAAATCTTTCACGTCGCGTCATGTGGTGATTTTTTTGTGATGTTGCACTTTTTTTTTTTTTTAATGGCCTACGTGTAGAGGATGGATGTCAAAGGCATCAACCCAACAAACAACTGTAAATATTTGCCTTGAGAAAGCATGTGGTATATCCTGTAATTCTTGGCTCGGCCTCGTAATCTGGAGGCAGCTTAATTAGTTGTTAGCGGACTAAAGCAAAGAAAACCTTTTAAAAATAAATAAAACAAACAACATGGGGCCTGATTTTTATGAAGTGCTATAGTCCACGGTGGCTTTTGTAGAACCTAAGTGTGCTCATCACTCTGAAAAGTGGGCCCTGAACTCAGAGTCTGAAAAGTTAAAATTTTAGCTGCGTTCTTGGCACTACACAAAGTCACCCAATTAAGGGTTTTCAGAAACCATTGGCAGTGCACAGTCCCCTAATTCTATATTTATTTTCCTGAATTTGTGGCCATAGCTTCAGAAATACTGCATTTCCTTCAGCTGCTGCTGCTGCTCTCTGGCCCTAAGGAGGGGATCCTGTTTTGGAAGAAAAAAGTGCTCCAGAAAACCCTTCCCTTTTGCGAAAAACTCTGGTGTCTTTTTTGTTTTCGTTGTAACAACGTCTTTAAATACAACTGGAGATAGCAAATATGTTAACAATTCCACTGACATGTGGTTCCACAGAAAAGGGCTCTTTTTTTTTTTTTTCCGGTGAGCCCTTCGAGTGTGAAAAAAATCTGGGAGCATTGAGGGCAATTTATTGGGATCTGTGTTCAGCAGTCAGGATTTCAATTTCTCCTTTAAAATATTACACTGCATAAATGGTGAGATAGAAAACACAAAACGTCAGTGCTGTGACGTCATCTGGAACACCGTGTTCAATCCTATCTCAGCGAGAAGTGCTTCATAAATAAAGGTGGCTAAGAGACGAGTGGCGTGTTTAAAACGGCTAAAAGGAATTAGGTTTTGCCGTGCAACACAAATATACCATGGGATTCATTATCACAAGATATTCTGGAAGCCAAAGGAAAGAAGTTAGATGTGTATCAGGAACAGCCACGGGGCAAGAACAGAAATTACAGCATCTCAAGCTCCGAGGCACGAGACGCTATAACAGATGTGGGTTAGAAAACAACCCTGCCATAGATGGGATCTCTTACAAGATCCCTGAATATCCCAAACTTTGAACTGGCCGGCGTTAGGGAGGAGGTGTTTATCTGCTGAGCTCTATTCGTGGTGATTTCTGTACCTATATGAAATATATGAATATATATGAATATATGAAATAGTCATTTCTTCAGGTAAATGACACAATGAATTTAGTGCATTTTGAGCGCTGTGCTTCTGATCAGCTGCCTCGTTTCCCTGTGGAAGCCCGGGAAGGTTGCGGGAAGACAGCTCGGGATAGATTTGTTATGGCAGGGGTTTGTTCTCCGCCCGGCCCAAAGGATTCCCGAACGCCCTGGTGATTTACGGGGATCTTACACACAACGAGCCACTCCTGAGCGCATGGGGTTTGTGGTGGCTTTTTGTTCCCCTTTTGCCAACACAGACCATCACATTAAACCCTAATTTAAGAATTTCCACTGGCGCTTTTGCCCGTGCTGTTAACAAACTGGAGATGCAAATATTGTTCCCGTTCCCTGACTCCTGAGGAGAGTGTGCCATTGATATGGTAATATCTCCTTTTCTCTCCTTTCCATGACCCAAGAGCTAAACAGCCCCAGTATTAGATACAGTACTCGCAGCAAACAAAAGTCATGTATCATTCCTAGTTAGAAGCTTTTTCTGTAAATGTTTTCTGTTTCTGTTGGGCTAAGAAATGTTTTCGTTTGTGGGAGTGTTTGGGCAATAATAAATAACACGTTTTTATGCAAAGAAATGTATTATTTGCAGCTGTCATGCGGCTATTTGTCCATTGTTGTTCTTACTCATATTACAATAAAATAGCTAACATAAGTCAGGGCGTAAATGTTAAGTTTTGCCACAAGTTTCATTAGTTTGAAGTGTTAATGTGTGGGGAAAAGTCATTAGTCAGAAAATAGGGTGCTTACAACTGCTGAGAATTCGAGTGTTATGTTATACCAAGAAATAGGGTGGATATTTAGAAAGCAGTCACGTGCCCTGAGTGGGACACAATATTTAGCTGGAATTTGGGAGATCTGCACTATTCAGAAGACAGAAACTGCCCTTGGGGCACACCGAGTAAAAATTAATTATAAAGGCACTTCTCCGTAGGGTTTGTAATTGGAGTTGGGAAGATTTTCTCCTACTCTGGGATACTGAAAGAAGTAGTGATGTTGAGAAAGTCGTGTTATCTGTGCTGCGGCGTTTCCACCTCACCCCGGACACAAATTCTCTATAACCGAACAGCGCAGCACCTTTTGAGGAACTGCTGTGGTCAGAGCAGCTGAGGTAGAATAAAAATGCTGAAATTCAGCAGAGCTCTGGCCTAACAAAACTCCCCGCTTTTCAAGCTCGCAGCTGAACGAATTGTAACATCAGTGGGAATGACGAAATTTCCCTTCTGCAGGCAGATGCGGGAGATGATAACGCGCTTCGAATTTTCCCAGTGAAAATGTCCCAGAATATTTCAGATAGTAGAAAGTGTTTCTTAGTCAGAAATCTTGCCCAGACTCTTCTAACAAATTATAATGTGCCCATTCTGCAGTCGTTGACACATACTCCAAACATTTTTACTGTAAGTCGTGGCTCGAGGGGGTTTTGTGTGCCTTTNAGAAGAAAAAATAAAAAAAAAAAGAAGTTTTGAATGTGTAAACGGTTTCACACCATGTGTGTGTCCGAAATGTGCATGAGTCAAGCCCGGGGAGCACTCACCCACCTCAGCCCTCCTCGAGAGCCCAGCAAGGAGAGGCTTTGGCATGAAAGAATTCCAAGCGAGTGATCCTCTCATCACATGCTGCTCCTTGGAATCAGAGGGAGACGTTTGTGCCTTAGATGTGGTTCTGCTTGGGCAGGACGTGTCATAATTAAGTGTATCGGTTTCGAGGGGGTTTGCGCTGCCTGAGCCTCACGTGGTGGTTGCATGAGCACTTCTGTGCGCATATAAATAGAGTTATACATAACTATATATGTATAACTCCAGTCGGGGAATCAATGGAAAGTGTATTTTAGCTGAGATATAGCTGCTGCAAGAATATTGAGGGACTTCATCCCTGGATTATAGGAAGTTTTCCTTTCTGTGCTGGAGTAGCACCAGAGCTGCCCTTCCCAAGCACCGGCTGTGTCACAGCATTCCCAGCAGGCTCTGATGGGCAGGTGTATCTCCAGTGATTTTTTTTAAAGTAGTAAAAACTAGCCCAGGACAGATTTGAGGATGTTTCGTGCAATAGTGGGATGGTGAGTTGTACATCCAAGTGGAACTTCCCAGCGTTTCAGCACCTGCTGAAGGGTTTGCACGGGTCCTCCCACTGAGACAGATTTATCTGGGGTGCAATTTCTTTGGTTTCATCAAATGTGATTTCATGGCACACTCGTGTATACCCCGAGCCTTTATTACGTGTCTTAATTGTTCATAGTTTCAGTTTCTGATATCCCAGCCCTAAAGCTGAGTATCCCAAAACACAGTTATCCTTTTTATAATTAAGGATATCATTCTCAGCATCATTTTATTGGTGGAGTAGGATTTTTCCTAATTCCTGAAAATTTGCTCTTTTCAAACCAGTGACAAAAAAATATCCCGTGTTTCTCAGGCCCAGAGTGACCAAGTGGGAGCCCTGGACTCCCAGTTCTGGGAATCTGGGAACAAGGAGCTCACATTCCTGTGGGTGCTCTTCTGCTGAACCCCTCGAGCTCCAGCAGCTCTGAAATCCATCTTTCCCTGAAGATCTTTGAAAGCCACCGTTTGAAAAAGATTGGGACTTTCTTGGATCCAGGAATTCCAACCTGGAGCCCTCGCAGCAGCAGCCAGGACCCACACAAGGAGGGGATATTGATGCCTTCCCCCCAACCTCCTTTTGCTTCCACTTTTGCCTTTTATATCTCGCTTTTCTCCACACTTATAAAGAAAAGCCAAGCCCAAGTCCTTGCTGCTCCTTAAAATTCCCGATCCCTTTAAATCTGAAATGCTGTTGTAAAATAATTGGATCTGTGAATAAATTGCCAGAGGTTTGAGGTTTGGTTTACATTTATCTTCCTGAGGAATGGCGTTTATCAACTCCTTGTGAGCTGTCATCACCTTACAGGATCTGCTAAATACACCATGTTCGGGCTGCTGCTTCAGCAGAGTGCAGGAGCCTTGTCCATTGGCATTAACATATTCCCGGGAAACCTTGAAACATCAGCATTGGAAACCTTGAATACTGAACTGGCCCTGCCCAGGAGGGGCTGGCTGGGATGAGGGCCATAGCAAATAATAATAATAATAATTATTATTATTATTATACCAAACAACAATAACCGGCTCTACTTTCTTCAAGGAGATTAGAAGCAGTTTTTTAATTCCTTGCTTGTTTATTTTTTTATTTATTTCATGCCATTATTTCCTTGAGGAGAAGAAGCTTCTAGGAAGGAGTTTTTATTCAAAGCTCCCAGTCAAACCTGGGCACTTTATCATCCGCCCTTGGCTGGGTCCGAAGTGATAGGAAGAACCCTCAGGACAAAGGCACGGGACAAAAAGAGGCATTTGGAGAATCATTAAACCACGATCGAGCCTAATTGCTTCGTATTGGTTGTGAAAAAATCCAACCTATTTCACTTCAGCAGGGAGCTGATATGTGGAACTGGAACTGGTCTTTAAGAGGGTTATTTTATTTTATTGTTTTTACCTCATGTTATTTAATTATTTTATTTTACTATACCCGAGAATGAATATTTTAAAACTTCTGGAGCAGATTTCTCTCTCAGCAGCAGCAAAATAAATCTGTAGTGAGTGAGTGCATCACAAACTCCTCTAGTTTGGGGTTGTGGCTTTCCAATTCTGTTTGGGGACTTTGTGTTCAGCTAATAAATAGTAGTGGGATGACATTTGGCCTTAAATATGTATTTAAATGAGTCACCTTGAATGAACCGGCCTGCTCCTGCTTGGAAGGAAGGAACATTTAAGGAGATGTTTTTTCAGAGAGGCTTAGGCAAGGTTTTCTTGTCTGCACTGTAATTTATGGGTGCAAATTTCGGTAGTCTGAACCTCTTTATCTGATCGGGATGGGCATTCCTGGGGAGGGGGAAGGGACGATGCAGATTTCTGCATTACAGGAAAGTGGTCTGAAAGGGCAGAACGAAAGCAGGCGCTGGGGGGAGGAGGAAGTGCCTGTATTTTATGTTCAAAATCCTTCCCCTTTTCTGGAAAAAGGCACTTGTGAAATAGGAGATTTTCATAAAAATGTCCTAATTCCTCGTGCCAACCCTCACTGCCCGTGAGCAGCTCTGCCATCACACCAGGGCCGTGCCCTTCCCTCCCACTAAAGCTAAACTTGCTTCCATGAGTTTGGCTGTTTGGGTCTGAGGTACTCCTCCAGAATCTCTGAAATGTCGTTATTTAATAATGATAATGGAATTATTTAGAGGGAATTGCAACAGATGATATTTATTAATAGCCCATCCCTGGGTCTTTGGGTTGGCACAGCTCAGGCGGACCGAGCCACGCACGCGGAAAAAGTTTATTTCTCACTCTGTATTCCCGATAGTCAAAAACGATTGTCAAAAAGCCGTTCCAGGGATTCTATTCCTGCCTCCCTTTTCCATCACCTTGCCTCGGCAGGAGGGATCCCAGCTGGGAGATTTTCCTGCTGCCACAGCCACCATTTCGCAGCAGCCCCGCGTTCGAACCAAATGGTGGCACAAAGGGCTCTGCTCATCATTCATCCCCCAGCTGTCTCCTCGCCTTTGCCACCCTCCTCGTTCTCCTCCTCCAATAAAACCCTGCACTTACAGAAATTCGAAAAACAACAACAACAAAAAAAGGACTTAATCCCCCTGTCCCTGCAACATCAGCCCCACAGGTTAAAGCACACTTCAATAGTTAAAATCAAAGAAACGGGGCCTTCACACAATGGGGCCTTTTAGGAAAAAAAAAAACCCCTGCACATCTCTTTATAAACCATCTGATCTCAAAAATCCTTATTACCTATCGTGTTGCTTTAAATCACGGACACGAAGGAAAGGGAGGCTTGGCATTCAATTATCCTCCTTGCTTTAACAAGGTGTGTATAATAAATGAGCAGTTCTTAATTGACTGCGATGCAATTTGACACTCCCGGAGTAGGAGGAAGAGGGAGCCAGAAAGAAAGAAGACACGCAGCTTAAAGATGTTAGACAACACTGTTATTTAGAGCATGAAACGTTATCTTATGACATTAAATTAATGAACCCGTATTTAAATTAACAGTATTTAGTGTAAAAATGATCACAAGCAGTGCTTTGCCAGTAATTACGGTTTTGTTTTGTCACAGATAATGTTGCTTAAAAGGTAAAATTCTCGAGACTTCAATGGTCCTTGCTAAAGAAGTGTGCTTAAAAATGTAATTTCCCATTTTATGGGCTCCTTTCTTTAAATTGGGCCTTATAAAACCAGATAATGCAATAATAAAATCCCTGCTCGTAAATATTTGATCTGAATGATGCAGACACACATTCAAGCTGTATCTCTGGATTTAGATGAATTTGGTTAATTTACATTTGGTGTTTGCAAGGTCTCGGGCAGGGCTTCAGAAGGGACATTTGTCAGTGCAGTCACACTGCTCAGGTGGTGACACTTTTGGGTGGCATTGCCAGTGCAACCCTCAGCTCCCTGCTGTGGCCTCTGGGCCAGCAGGGACAGGGAGGAGGTACCACCATTCCCAGCCCTGGGGTGGGATGGGATGGGATGGGATGGGATGGGATGGGATGGGATGGGATGCTTCCCTGGGAGCAGCAACAGCACCTTGGCACCACCTGCACGGATCCCTCCCTGGTCCATTCTGGTGGTTCCAGGGCTGAGGAACTGCCTGGAAAACACGAGTGACCCTCAGCAGCTCCGTACAAAAACTGTGCCAGAGGTTCAGCCGGGATAAATCCAGGGAGCCAGGGGAGCACAGCCCCATCTCCCCAAGGGCCTTTCCTACAGAGCAGGACACAACTGGAATTAGCAGCACTGGTGCAGCTTCCTGAGCCCTGCTCCAGGGATTCTCTGTGAGCTCAGGGTCCCTCCCCCTCGCTGTGCCCAGCAGCGTGCAGGGATGGGCACGTGTGTGCTCGCTTCAAGCTGTTCCCTCTTTTGGCACAGCAAACACCGAGCCCAAACACTCCTGGGGGAGGTCCTTTGCCTGCATTGATCTGTTTTAAAACTGATTTTGCTCCCTAGTGCCACCACAGGTATTTTGTGATGTTCAGCTAGAGGAGGCAGTTTCCCCATTCTCCTCCAGCCTCTGCTGATTTTCTACCATTGCAGCTTCCAATCTGCCTCTCAGCCTCGGCAGGGCTGGGCCAGGAGCCAGAGTGCAGCAATTCCAACAGGAGATCACTCTCCAACCCCGGGAACAAGGTGTTACAGATCCTCTGATCTGAACAGTGCACCCCCATCCCTGACCTTGAGCAAAGCCAGGCTTGGGAATGCTCAGGAAAAACGAAAAGCCACGAGAGCAGGGGATCCATGACGGGCTCTGCCAGCCCTGTCCGTCGCTTAGGCCCGATTTGCATCCCCGTTTCCAGCTGCTGACCCTCCCCAGTCCCACGGGGGTTCTGTCTCCCCTCAGCTGCTGCACGAGCAGGTGCTCCCCGCTGCAGGGCTGCAGAGGGAGTGATGGATGGGAACCAACAGCCCTCCAGAGGAAAACTGTTCCCTTAAGGAAGCAGCAGAGTGCTGAGGATGGATATCAGTTGGGCTAAGTTGCCTAACAACCTCTAATTCCATTACTGGCTTTTCTTTGTGCTGGCAGGAGAGGAGACTCGGGTTGTGGACAAATGTGCAGCTCTGGCTGGGGCTGAGCTGGTGGGGGTTTTTTTATTCCCTCCCTCCTGGCCACAGAAAGCTCCTGTGGTCACTCCCAAAGTTATTCTTTACTTCAGTGGGGTCAGTTTGGGATATTGGGGCTGGGGAATTTGAAGACCCCCCCCTAGAATGCCCTGCTGAGCTGGGACGTCACACCAGGGAACCCCAAGATGTGCTTTAAATTCTCACTTTTGGTTTGGAAGGACAGTTAAGGGAGCCAGGAAGGCTTGGTCTGAATCACTGGGTCCTCTGTACAGGGGATACTCTTGTTAAAGGTTGGACTCGAAGATCTCGGAGGTCTTTTCCAACCCTAATGATTCTGGGATTGTTGCTCCCCCATCTCGGGTGTTCCTCCCCACTCCCCACGGTGCTGTCCCTCGGGAATGTGCCAGCACGGAGCTCGAGGCTGCAGTGGAGGGAATGTGCTGGAACCGGCTGGAGCTTCCCAATTAATAATGTTCTTAATGGTGGAATTATTAATATTAATTAATCCACGCATCAGGGATCAGGAGCTGTTGAGTTGGACACTGAAAAATGCCAAAGAAAAGGACAAGTCCCTTCCCCAAGGAGCTGTTTGCCAGCACTTTGGGATTATACACCAGGGCTGAAAGTCACTTGGATTTGCCTACATGGGCAATTTTTCTGCTTTACTGAATTCTGTTACACAACTGCACCGAGCTGACTCCTTTCCAAGCTGAAGAGTCATCGATGGAGTTATGTGAATGTAACTGGAGTGGTTTAAAGTCATCGTTTGCTCTGTACCAGGGATGTCAGAACCGTATAAATTAGATTTTATGATTTGTTTTCAGAAGAGCAAACAAAAATGGTATGAGGGCACAGTTAACGTTTTTGGGGAAATTTATGGAATAAAAACCCGGTTTGCTTGTTACAAAGCCAGAAGTCTTTGGTGTAGACAGAGATTGCATTGTAGCTGGTTTCAGTTTAAAAAACTTTTTAGAAGTTTTCAGCCCATTTTCGTGTCAGTTCTGTGGTAAAACCATAATCTGTCTTATCAACTCTGCCCCTCCAAAGACATGCACTGAACCATTCCCGTTTCCTTGAGCACTTCCAACATGTGCTTAACTTCAAGCACATGGTTTGCTGGGTTTTATTAAATAAAATAGTAACAAAAAAAAAAATAATTGGCACACGGTTCCCATTTCAGCTCGCAGTGCAAGCCCTGATGACAGTCTAATGACAACGCAGAGCTCTGGGCTGGGCTCTCTGTGGGGAGCACGTAGAGCCTGGCTACGAGTGGAAAGTTATATCCTTGAGAGTTCCTTCTGCTGCCAAATTTCCAGGGGCCCGAGCAATGACAGGCCAGAAATCAGGAGCAATTTCAGCAACAAATTTAATGAAAAGTTATGATGCTGTTTAAGTTTTATGCCTTTCAAAGCGGGTCTAAGTTAAAATAATTCCAGAATAAAATAACCTTCGCTCTCTTGTGCTGTTAAATGAACTTTTTAATTCTGTTTGGCTATCCAGGAGTGGCCTCTCATCTGAAGAACAGTTTTCTGAATTATTTTGCAAGAGCTCTGTGGTGTCCAGGGAATGGTGGCATCCCTGAGGGGGTGGGGGTGGGAAGGGGCTAAAAATGACCCCAAACCCCAGAGTACGGCAGGGAACACCAGCACTCGGTCCTGGCGCTCCAGCCCTGACCTTTCATTTTTACCTGGGCAGGTTTTGTTGCTCCCTGCTCCTTTCTCTTAGGGCCACGTGGATATTTATTGGTGAAATCCTCGGATCCGAGAGTTTGGCTCTTCACAGGGCTCTGTACCCCGGGTTATTCTGCCGGGCCGAGGGGCACTGCTGGAAAATCAGGGATGAGCCCCTTGGGAATTGCTCTGCGCCAGGCCCCCGGAGTGCCCTTCAGGCTCACTTCTGCTGTGATTTTACACCAGATCGACTCCGGAGTCACACCCAGCATCCACCGGCATAGCTGGGAGCTGAGTCAGGCTGCTGCACCAGCCCATCCACGGAGTTTCAGTTGTGCAAATTAAAAAAAAAAAAAACAAAAAAACAAAGCCACCGAATAGAAGTCAACACTGCAAATCGTCACCCATATTGTGAGGAGTCAGCTAAAGAAAACCCAGCGGAACAATAACATTTTGTATTCTGTTTTTAATGCAAAAACAAGGACTAACTATGAGGCAACAAATGAATTAGAATAAAAAGAGTCCCTTGGTGCAACGGTTGGGTTTCAGATACGAAGTGATCAATGCCATATCTGAAATATCTTAATTTCTTCATGCTAAGCTGTATTACAAGAATTGCTTTCATGCATGTGATGAAAGCCAGCCCACTCTGGCACCTCCTCTTTCTGCTCCCGTGCTCGTGTACCACTAAAATCACGTAATCGAGTAACAAGACATTCCTCTTAAAAATATGTTTTTCCACATTTCCAAACAGAGGGCCGAGGCCTGAGAGGAAATAAGGAGTTTTTTCAGCACCGCTGTGTAATATCCTCAGTTTCTTTAAGCTATTATCTGACTTTAAAGAATTGGTGGATATCATTTACTATTATTCATTATATTTCGGGGGGAACGTGTCCTTGTGTAAACAGCTTGCTTTACAATTAAGCTTACTAATTAGCCCTATAATAGACTTACTACCTGTTTTGCTTGAAAGTAAACCAGAGAGTGTGTCAGAGCATCCTGTTGAGGGACCATGTCGAAACCTTCCTTGTGTGCATTCCGGAAAATTAAAAGCAACTACCAGTGTGTATATCTAGAGAGTGAGTTGTTTTATTTCCTTCTGATAACATCCTGTTAGAAAACTTGATTTCCTGCCTGCTCCGGGCTTTGGTTGTTGCCCAGAGCAGTTGTACTGAGGTAAATAGGCAGCACACAGGAGCTCAGGGCTTTGTGAGCATTTTGTTGACCTGTTTTTCCAAATCCAGAGCACCCCTCAGCTTTGCCCACGGTCTGCATCCGTGGCAGTTCCTTCCCTTTGCCTCTCTCGGGGTTTTGGTTGGCATTGTTTCCGAAGGTGGCACACGCAGCGCGGCGGGGTGTGAGCAGGGGATGTGTCAGTAGGGGATGTGTCAGTAGGGGATGTGTCAGTAAGGGACGTGCCAGCCCCCATCCTCCTCCCAGGGTGTATTTCTGATGCTCAGCTGAAGACTCCTCAGCAGCACAGCGTCCTCAGCGCAAAGCCCGGGCTGTGGGAGCTGTGGGGTAGGAAGAACATATGATTTGTCTTGTAGGAGCTGTTTTCTTATCGGACTCCTAAAGAAAACACACCCCAATGAGCACTTTTAGATTTAGGACTTGGTAAACTGTGGTGCCTCTTGGCCAGGATCTCTTTAATCTGTGTCAGGATTCACACAAGGTCCTGAAAAAAGAGAAATTTAGGTTCAGTTTTGGGAAGAAATTCCTCCTGTGAGGCCCTGGCACAGGCTGCCCGGAGAAGCTGTGGCTGCCCCATCCCTGGAAGTGTCCAAAGCCAGGCTGGAGCACCCTGGTCTAGTGAAAGGCGTCCCTGCCCATGGCAGGGGGTGGCATTGGATGATTTTTAAGGTCCCTTCCAACCCAAACCCTTCTGTGATTCATCGCTGGGATTCCTCTGTACTACCCAGCACGAGTAATATAAGATATTGCTACTAATATTTTCTTTTCTATAGGAATTTTCCAGGCTGATTTTGTGTGGTGGCTCATGGGAGCTACATGTCACTTACCATAATATTCTTTGATCCCTTTTTGGTGAAGGAAGTTTAAAGAAAAAAAAATAAAAAAATCACAGTTTCTTGATATGTGAAGCAGAGTGCAGATCTGAACACTTGATTACAGTGTACAGTATGAATACTTGATTAATAGTTACTGTAAGCATTTGTAAGGAATTTGGTGCATCTGGTTTGAATAAGTATCACACATGGATAAAGATGTCTGAATTCAGCCTAAATTTCGTCATCCTGGAAATACAGCCTTGAGGATGGAACCTGGCAACTGGGGGGTTGGTCTCTGTGTGAATATTCTCACTGTCCTCTTGAAATTAAGGAGTTTTGCTACTGATGCCGAAGGATTCAGGATTTCCCCAGAATTTCCCATATAATAGTAAAAATCAGGAAATCTGCATGCAAAAATCAATTCATATGAATCCCTGGTGGGTGGTTTGGGGCTTCTGCATTTCAGCCCCCAGCTCACACCGGTTTGAATCCGTGCATCCCACGCTCCTGCGCTATTCTGCTGCGCTGGGGAAGAATAAAACCACAAATTTTATTTTAAAGTGCTCCGTGTGTTCTGCTGACTGCTGACTGCTCATTCCTGATGGGGTCTGGGTGCCCTGAGCACATTTCCAGGCTGGGAGCCTGCACTTCTGTGCAGTTGTGACTTCAGATCAGGGCATTGTCCATAGTTTGAGATGCTGCACCTGGCAAACCCCAGCTCGCTCTCTGATGGCAGGGCCTGTTTCCTTCCATCAGACAGAAGCTTTTCTGTTCAATGTTAAGAATTACACCCGTTAAATTATTTTTTTTTTATTATGCTAGGGGGAGTAAAGCCTCAGTACCTACAGAAATGAGTTCAGATCTTAATCTCAGTGAAAGAAATCGTCGTGTTCCCATTTCCTGAAGTGGAAGCTGAGTTTCTTTTATAATTTCCACCTCAGACCCGATGAGAGATTTTCTGAGAGGGGAAGGGTTTCTTGCTGCTCATTATTCTTGCCTGATTTCCCTCCACCCTCTTTTGCAAGCATAGAGTCCCTAACAAGGGTCCAGTTTGCTTCTAGGATCAATTAGTTCACTGGTTCGCTTTGCCTTTTCTTAGGTATGGTCACAAATTGAGGATCTAACCCTTCAGAAGTTCTGCTTTTGGTTTGAGAACATTTTTTTTTTCCCAGATAATGTTTTGTTTTCTGTTTTCCCTTGTTCTATTTGTCTATTAATACCCCAGACAGCTCTAGCTCACTTTTAATATGACATGCAACTTCCTTTTTATGGTTGCCAGCTCCTCCTGCTCTGCCGTAACAAGTTAAAGACTTTCTGGCTGTAAAACTATCGTGTGTTTGCAACACTCCACGGAAGGAGTAAAATAAAAGAAGAAATAAAACCCACGAGACTGTGTGTTCCGTTGGCCTCATCACCAAACCTCCCCGAATATATTTAAACCGGTTTTTATCTGAGTTTTCATTGACATCCTCGCGCTGCGGACAGTGAGAGCAGACACGGGATCTGCTCGCCACGCCGCCGACACCAAAAGGTCGCGATCTGATTTCTTTGCATCGAGGCACAGGAGGAATATGCGAACCAGAATTCCCCAGGACCGGGTATAACGCCTCCGGATAAGCCGATGCGGGACCATTCGCAGAGCCCTTATGGGAAGCACTTGGGTTGTGCACAGCATTGTCTCTCCCAAAGAGGGAGGAAAGATTAAATTAAAAAAAAAAAACCCTCAGGGCGAGCGATGAGTGGCGATACCGTCCCTTTAATGGGTTAACTACAGTGTGCGAACGCAGAGCGCTCGCCCTTAAAACGCTTAATTCAGGCAAGGCTTGTTGGAGAGATAAAAGCGGTTTAAGGACAGGTGCCAGCCCATCAGCCCCTTCAGCAGCCGAGGGTTTCAAAGGCCGAGTCACTTGCAAATGTTGCTTTCAATAGGTGAGAAATCCCGGACCAGAATAGGCGCTGGCCGGGCTCGGCCCGAGCGGCACAAAGGGCTCGGTGCGGGCTCCCTGCGCGGGGAGAAATTGCGTTTATTTTGTTTGTTTATTAACCATCTCTGACTCTATAAAGTACACCCCCCCGGTTATTTACTGAGGCGGGCAGGAGCAGTTCTGAGCTCGCATTTCTTTGTTCCGATCGCCCAGAGAGCTGAGATCTCCCGTGCGGGGCTGGAAATGCAATTTTCGGGGAAGCCGTAAAACTGGCCGGGCTTGTTTAAAGCGAAGAGACTTTAACTCTATTGACTTTCCTGCTTTGCTTTGCTGTTTAGTTGTACTTGAGTGACTTCATTAAAAAGGAGGGCAGTTACTTAATCGTACAATCCACCCCGCTGGTGTCATTCGCAGTTTCCTGTTCTATTCTTACTCAGCGAGCTGAACGCGAATTCTCCTTTCAGCTTCTGGAGATTTCATCTGCACCAAAATCTTCTCCTCACGGGGGGAGATTTCCTTCCTATCCTTTTCTTGAGCGATGACGCTGGAAAACGATGCTCTGTGGTTCGGTGTAAACGAAGTTCTGGGTTCGGTGATGTCATTTTGGGATCGTTCCCTGCATTCGCTGCCATCCCTCATCCGGCGCTGCCTTGGCAGGAGCTGGGTACCTTTGTCCGGCGCGTGTAATACAGGAACACCCAGAGGAATCCCCCCGGCAGGAATCATGCTAAAAGCAGGCATTGTGCTCCCAGCCTCCCGAAGGAGCCGAGCCTGCGAGTGCGGGAGACAATTAGCGAGTAAAACAAGGGGACGGGCAGCAGAGAGAGTTGTAGGATGCTGCTCCTGCCCTGGAACGGACGCTGGTGCCTCCCAGCAGAGATGGAATTTAAGAAGGAACTCGGAGCAGAGTCGAGGAGCATCTTGGCTGTTCCTTTTTTGCTTTTTAAGCTGGGAAGTTCATTAATCCGTGGGTGTTTATTGAGTGAGTAAGTGCGGTACAGGCACGGCACAGGCACGGCCCCAGCCGGCAGTCAGGGTGTTGGTGTCTGACATTTGGCTCTTACACGGACGTGCCGAGCTGTGACGCTGCTTTTCCGGCACAAGTTCAGTGCAAACCCATCTAAGGAATTTAATTTCTGAGGAGAATTAATGAACCTCGGTTTTGCATGCAAAACCCTTTCATCCCCCTATCCTGCCAGCTTAACAGCAGACGGGATTCCCATTCCCACTCTGTGCCACGAACCCCAATCCAGCTGCAACGCATCTCCTTTGGTGTCTGTCCTTCTGCCATCTGGGCAGGAATGGGCTGAGCAATGGTTGAATAACACTGGAATGTCACCGGCCTGTCCCTTGCTTTGGGTGCTCTCTCCCCTCTCCGAGTCGCCCGTTCTGCATAAAACCCCGCAGGGATTAACCATCACTGCGAGGAATGGATCGGGGCATTAACGAAGAAATTTCGGCAGCTCTGCCAAAAATGGGCTGAAATTGTCGATAAGGGGAAGGAAGGTGTTCAACAGTTTGGGCCCAAGAGGTGGAGGAGTTTGCCCCTCAAGTGTTGGGGCATTTGCAAAGCTTTAACAACACGGAGGCATTTAGGGAGAGGAGAAGGCAACACCTGATCATGTGTAAGGGAAGAATTTTTTGAGATAGAAAATGCACCTGTAGTTCCCTAAATAACAAAGATATAATTTTACAAATACACGCGGAGTTATATAACAACATGCTTAAATACACAGGGTTTTGGATCAGTGAGGCAAAAATATGATCCTAAACTGTCTGAGTTTGTACCAAAACATCCCAGCCACGTGCTCTGGTGAGGTGTCCCTCGGCCTGCTCTGAACACTTGAGAGAAGCAGCGTTGTTAAAAGCAGCCTTCCCATCTCCTGTTCTGTGTTGAACAACTGCTTTCCATGTGCTGCTTTATTTTTAGGATTCAGTTAATGGCTCTGTAAGAAATCACACTTTGCATCTTCCCCAGCATCATCCTGTTATGCTCCTCTGTTAGCTCTGCTCTGGCAATTAAAAAGTTGCATGCAATTATCCCACACACTTTTAGAGTGGCCCGGCAACAAATGATGCTCAAGTCCTTGATAAAGATAACTTTATCTTCATTTAAATGTTGTAAATATTGTGCAAAAAAGAGTTCAGGGTACACACAGGATGTCAGAGTCCAGGACGGCCTCATTTTTCTTTAATTCATTTTTCTGTCGGCTTGAAAAAAAATCTCAGCAAACCCTTTTTGCTAATCATTTGAAATATTATTGCTCGGTTTGTAGGTGTTTAAACATTATCACGAATACCCGTAAATAGGAGGAGGAGGAGGGAGGGGGTATCTATTTGTAAGATGAGAAAAGGAACCACTGCCTATTGTTTGACCTGAACAGCTCCCTGATTGACTGGGAGAAGGAATATCTCCATGGGAACAGATGAATGTCTGGTTTTCATGTGGTGAAATCCCCAATCGAGCTCACAGTGGCTTCACTAACGTGGCACTCTAAATTGGTTGTTTGCACGCTGCTCCTTACCTTTGGCTAAACTAAACCACACACTTGTCCCGAAGTTACCATCTCCCAAACGCTCATAATGATAGAAAAATGCAGGGCGAAAAACAACCCGAATTAATGGGAGTGTTGTTTTGTGCTGTTGTTATGTTTTATTTTATTTTTTTTAAGTGAAGCAGGCAAAATAATTAAATGAGATTAAACATTTAGCACGGGCCAGTGTTTTCAGCGTGTTCCCCTCCGCAGATTGGGGTGCCGGGGAGGTTTTGTGATGCCTCCTCACGACACCAGAGCGCTGCTGCTTTGGGGGAATTTGGTGAACTCCTGAATCCATTGTGTCTCCGGGTTTGCTCCAGCCATTTCCAGCGCTCTGCTTTCCCTCCTAAGAGGAGGGAAATGTCAGTTGACTTCGACGCAGCTGAATCTAAAAATAATTAAAAAAAAAATATACAAGAGGTAACAAAAGAAGCACAGTCACAACAAAAAAATCGCAGGCCAGGTTGGATGGAGGAGTGATTCCTAAATATTAAAGCCCCAGTGGTCTTATCTGGACCAGCTGCTTATAATGTCTGTGAGGAATGTGGCACATCAAGTGTGTGAACACTGCAGCTATTGTATCCTAACAGGCTGATTGAACCCTGGATAATTGGCATGTAACCTTCTCTATTAATAGTGCAGACAGATATGTGAATTAGCTGAATGCCTCAGACATATGCCATGCATTAACCAAAAGGGCTTACAATTCTCATAACAACTTGGCTAACTATTACACCAGTAATTATTCTTTAGAACTTGATAATATTAGAGAAAAATCAATAAATAATTTGTAGTTTCGGGGGCAGATCGTGAATAATCGGTTGCGCTGTAACCCAAGGTTGGGTGGTAAGGAAGAGTCCGGGCTGATAGTGGGGCACTTTGATGTTTTTAAAGGGGTCAGAGTGTGATTCTCTGCCTTTGTTTAGCTCTTGTAACTTGAAGGATTCGATAGGCATGTGAAACATTCCGAATAATTCCAGGATTGCTGTTCTTTCTGTGGCACAGGACATGTACAGTCAGGGCCATTGTCTTTGGGGAGACAATAGATGATTTTCCTTTGTGAAATACGAGGTGGAGAGGTAAATTCGACTTCTTAAATTTTTTTTTTTCGTTCCATATTCTTACTGTTCTGAACTTCTCGTCCTTCCATTTCAGTTGTTTGTCTAGAACGAAATGGCAGAGCCACCTTTTACTTTTTAATGAGGTTGTTCTTCAGCTGAAGTGATAGAGAGTATGATTCAACTCTGAGTGATCTCGAAAGAATGCGGCATTACAACACTTTGAAGGCAGAGAAATATCAACCACGGGCAGAGAATATTCAAATGTGGGAGCCCCTAGAGCTGCACAACCTGTCTGAGAGTGTGTCTGGAGTAACAAGCTGCTCCGACAGGGCTATGGGGCTTTTTGTTATTTGAGAACCTTTTGCAAAGAACCTTTCCTGAGAACTCCTTTTGACAATTTAATGGAAAATAATGGGATATTTTAGGACAGAAATTCAAGTTTAGATGTTCCAGCATTTACAACAATTGCGCTGTTGTTTTGCAAATGCTTTAGTCATTTAAATGCTCCCCTTAGCGATCCACCTCGAGTCGGAATCAAATAAACACAGACATAAAAAGTATTTTAACCAGCTACAAATGCTACACAAATAGACACTCTTTCACTTCTGAGGAAGTTTTATTTATATTTGCCCTTATCCCACAGGGGCTGAGTTCAAAACAAAGCGTTTAGAAGGTGTTGTGGTGTTGAGGCCAGAACTCCAGGAGCTTCCCAATAAAACATAAGCACCTAATCTCTCATTATTCTTTGGCATTCACCTCCCTTCATGCTGAAACTAAAATCTTTATTGCCCTTGTCCGATTGTCTCCTGATCTTCCCACCCTCAGCTCACAAAGGTAACATTTTCCTCATCTGCTGCACCTCTTCCTTAATTCCCTGGCTTCTCTCTCAGGATCCTATGGAATCTCTTCTTCATGGGCTTTTCAGCCACCCTACAATTACACCATCACTCATCTTTCAGGTTTAACATGAGCTTTCTTCTCTCAGGCCCCCAAGTGTTAAACCCCTGCCCAACCTCCATGCTGGAAAGCCCCTGGAGCGGGACTGTGCCCAGCAGTGGGAATTGGGGCAGTGGTGCTGATGCAGCTCCACAGCATCGGGACAAACTGAGCATCCCATCCTTGCTCTGATCCTGGATCCCTTGGGCTTGCTCCTGCCAGTTCAGCAGTGCCTGTGAGGAAACTGAGGCAGCATAAACATTGGAAAACTGCCTTGGCAGTGCTATAAAACACAAGGAGCCGGTGTGGGAGTGGTTGGAAAACACTCTGTGTGTGCACGGATTTTGCTTGGCATTCTCCTTTCCCATCTTCCCAGTGGAAAGATAAAAATCCCCAAAAAACTCCAACAGGCCCACGCAGGCACCAGCACAAGGTCTGGAGCAGCTCCCCAGAGCTCAGCTCCCAGTTTTGGGAAGAATCAAGCTGGAAATGACCTTGGCCACGGACCCCTGTCCCTGCCAGGGGGCGTTTACACCCAGCTCCTTCCCTGTCCCCAGCGGGACCAGTCCCCAACCCTCATGGTGCCAGTCCTGCTGCCTTTGCTCTTTCCCTCTGGAGCTCTCGGGCCATGGGAGAACAAAGCCAAAGCAGCACCCAAATTCCATATTCTGCTCCAGCAGGCAGAGGTCGTGCCCAGTTTCTGGAGGTGACTTTCCAGGGTCTGAGTGTTTGCCAAGCACGGGAGTTGTAGCCCCAATGTCTAATTCCAATTCAGTGGGCTGCCATCTGGTTCAAAAGGCATTTTATCCTGATTTGTTGGGAAGTCAGAACAATTTGGTACGCTCCTTCACCAGCTCTTGTGGCCATAATAATAATTTATAGAAAGATTTTTTTTTTTCTCTCTATATCCTGGCAGATTTTGGGGGAGTGCATGTCTAAGAAGACTTTAAATTATGCTTGCTTGAACTCAAATAGGTTTTTTTTTGATTGTTTGATACCTCTTATACTTTCATATGTCTAAACTGTGCCATCTCTGAAATGTGTATAAACTTGCTTTGTGAGAAACATATATTAAAATGTACATTCATTTCCATCCTGTCTATGTTAGGTACATTTTAACTGTCTCTATGTCCACAAAATATAGAACTACATAAGCCTGGATTTATGTCTTTCTCTGGGAAGATGCAGGAAGGCAGATATACAGCTTCAGAAGTTCCCTGGCCGTATCCATTTGTCAGGTTTCATATTTTCCTCAGCGGCAGACGTGCCACAGTCAGCAGCCGGGAGAGGACCAGGAGAAGCTGGCAGATAGATGACCTTAGCTGGGATCAATACACAAAGCTTCGGGAGCTTATGAAATAAGACACTTTGAAGTAAAATGCAAAATTGGATTTCACAAGCCATCATTGCTGTTTGTCACTTCGGGGAGGGGAGAGGAGGAGCCGGGTGCTGCATTGAAGGTGCTCACAGAGGAGCGGGGCTGGAAGGAGTTCAGAGCAAGCTTTAAAGATCCCGCTGCCCGTGAGCAAATCACTTCAAAGCCCCCTTGCTCGAGGAATAAAAAAAAAAACCTAAGGAATAAGCAGGTTGATTCCGTGTGTCACCAGTGCTGGCCAGTGCCAGGAGCACACCCCGAATGGAGAATTCCTGTGTTTTATAGCTCCGGCTTCCCCCCGGATGCAGGGCTGGAATTCACTTGGCTGAGCCTCTCACCTGTGAGCATCTCCTGCTCTTTGGATGCTCCTGGCACCGCCCCAGGGACGGATTCCTGGGCATGGATCTGATGGAAAATCGACCCCCTGGGTCAGGTTTGTCCAGCTGGGAACTGTGTTAGGACTCAGCATCACCAGAGGTGCTGGATCACCTTTCAGCCCCTCCAACATCAATGATTTCCAATTGCATCTCAGCTTTGGCTGCCCTTTTGTTGCTGTTCTGAGATGATCAAATTTATGTGGGCTATTTTCACTGGATCAAAGGGGATATTGCTGGTCAGGGCTGTGAGTGACTTCCAGGGGAAGGTGTCCCTGCCCATGGCAGGGGTTGGAATGAGATGGGCTTTAAGACCTCTTCCAACCCAAACCCTTTTGGGATTCTGTGACTTCTGAGACAAGAATCCTCTACTCCTAAGCTGAGGGAAGGTTTGCTTTTATTTCAGGTGGGAGAAGTGGGTTTGCCAGGCTGGGTTAACCTGAGGAGACTCCTCAGTTGGAAATGGATGGAATTTTCTTGTCTGGTGGGTGAGGAAACATTTCACTGAGGGTCTTCCAAAGCACAGAGTTGCTCAATCAAAGGTTTTTGGCATTTATCCATCAAAGTAGGGAAATATGTTTCTGTTTTGGCCCTTAATGCCCACCCACCATCACATTTTTGTCTGCTGCTCCTGAGCAGGATTAGGTGAGGGGAAAGGGAATCTGTCTTTGATTTAGAGTCCTTACACATGGTTTTCTCTCTCTTTAAAGCACTCAGCAATGATTTTCAGCTTTTCTTAATCCTGAGAACACCTAACCTTGGGGTAAAGAAGCCCAAATGGGGTAAAAGTTAAAATAAACTTTGGATATATCTCCTATTTATTTTTTTCCGGTATTCTACCTTTGGTTCACACTCATGGGAAGGTTTGCTTTGTTTCATTTGGCAGCAGCTTTGTGAGCTGCCTTCTTCTTGATGTTTAAAAGAGCAGAAGTGTGTGGGCCTGTGGCTGGAGTAAAACTGGAAGTGATGCTCCTGAAACTGCCTGCCTGGTAATGCAGATGGGTTATCCCAGGTGGAAAGGGTTATTAGTGCAGATTTGGCTTCTGTGTTTAATCCAGATGGCCACTGCAATGAACCACAGCACAGAGTAAATGTTTTGAATTCATGGTGACACAGGAAAAAGCACAAACTTACACAAGCTGTGGATCTGTCCCAGTTCAGCTGAAAAGGTGGTGAGATGTTGGTGGCAAAATCCTTGCCCTGCACAGGGGAGCTTTGAGAGCCCAGGGGAGAGAGGACAGGAATGTCTGTCCCAGAGGTTTGGTGCACAGGAGCTGCTCAGTGATGAGGCACCAGCATAACCCAGACTTTAGGTTTAGGCCCCTGCTCAGGGTGGGGGAGCAGCGTTTTGGGGCTGCAGTTTGGGTTCCTCTGGGGTGGGACATTGCTCAGAGGCAGGCAGGGGGCAGGACCCACCTGTCAGGTCAGTATTAGGGCATTTGTGCAGAGCGGTAGCATCCCGTTAGCTTGGTGGGCAGGAGTCATTGCATATCCAATTTCCTCCCAGGAACCAGGAACCATAACAATGAGGGATAATCAAGACCCCGTCTTTGTAATTCAGCATCAAAATCAGAAGGGAGACCAGGAATTCTTACTATGAGCTCCTTAGAGTAGAAATCCCAGTGTTAATGGAGATTGGAAAAGGTATTGATTTGTCACAGGCCATAAGGTTTCCTGTGTGCCTGACTTTCCTTAATTCCCCTGGGTTTGACATCGACTTAATCTATTTAAGGACCTATGATGAAGGATAAAACATCCCCATCTGCTAATGCAAACATTTATAACTTACAAAAAACCCATCAACTTAAGATAGTGGGAGAGAGAATAAATCTTTGTGTACCTGCTTAACATGGTGAAAGAAAAAAACAATTCTGAGTTCTTACAATTCAGAATTCTTTGAAAGCAAATACAAGAGCAGCTGAGGAAGAAGATGAATGGGTCACAAACAGATGTCGGCTCCTGGTGAAATGACACAACTGGGCAGGCAAGAGGATGCGCTGAGTTAAACCCTGTGTTTTGGCTAAGGTGGCTCTGTCAGGGAGTGTTGCTGAAGTCTGGTCCCCATTCAGTCACAGACAGACAGACAGACAGACAGACGTGAGCTGTACCCCCCTTCCCTCACAGACACCGTGAGTCACCGGCTGGTGTCTTCCTCCTGCAAGCACCAACGGCAGCGCTTGGGAGGACCACACAGACATGAATCAGTAGATTGATTTCATCAGAGATGAGACTCTGGACTCTTAGACTCACGATTTGGTCTGGTGCATTTTGAAAATGCACATTTTTTACGGGTTTTTTGGAAACAGCTGCCACCACCATTCCTGCAGATCCAAACAGACGAGGGAACCCTCGGCTGGTGCTGATGCTGGGTAAGGCCTGACAAATATTGCTGCAAGGATTTGGGAATGCTGGGCAATAATGACAAATATTGCTGGAAGCGTTTGGGAACATGCTCCTGCAGCTGAGATTGGTGAGAAGAACTGGAAACCCCTTTCCCAAGCCCACCCTAAGTGGTGGGAGAGGCTCAGTCGCAGCCTGGACACACCATGCATGGACAGAAGTCCCTCCAGTTTGGGGGCAGTGATGACCCCACAGGGCTGCTGCTGCTCAGGGACCTGTGCTTGGCTGGGGGGGGCCTGGGGACAGGAACAAAGCGGGGCAGGAGCTCCTGGCACTGCTGCAGCTCCATTTGTGTGAGCATCAACCCTTGGGCTGGGCTGCAGCCCAAGGCACGATTGCAGCCCGTGTTGGCACATCCAGCCCTCGCTCAAATTGGGTAATTGGGGTTCTGATAACTGCAAAGGTCGGGCAGCTCTGCAGCCCGGGCTCGAGGCGCTCTGCAGAGCGAGCTGAAGGGCGCTGCTGCTATCAGCCATCTCCGTGTCCCGTTGTGTTGCAGCGACTGGAATATGCAGCAAGTGAAGCGCAGTTTAAGCTTGCAGTGAAGGCAGCCTGGTGGGGAACTGGCATGAGAAAGGAGGGACTGTTAGACTGCTCTGGCTGCTGCACCAGACTGCACCAAACGCCCCCAGTTGTATAAACCCAGCATCACTTGTGAATCCTCCCTGTGCAAACCCAGCTGCGCTGCTCACCTGGCACACAAGCACAGGTTTGGGTTGGAAGGGACCTGCAAGATCATCTCATTCCAACTCCCCCGGGCAGGGACACCTTCCACCAGACCAGGTTCTGATAATACTGATAGAACTCTGAATAAAGCTGATTATACTCCTGAATAAAGCTAATAATAGTTCTGAAACTCCTGTGCCCAGTCACTTCAGAGCCTGTTCAGGAAGCTGTTTATTGTGTAACCCGTGAGTAACAAGCAGGAATTGTTTACATTGATAACCACAATTAACATCACACTCTTTCCTCTGAATAAATGTGTGGGCAGGCTGAACCAGGCTGAGTTTATTTGGCCTGTTAGGGAAAGAGCACAGGTCCTGTTAAACATCTGTTTTTTGAGGCTATTGTTTTTAATTAAAGGAATGTTTTTATCAAAAGAAGATGTACTGCAGCATGTTCCTTTAGGCCTGTGGTGTGATGATTATTCCATCTTTTCCCTGCCTCTCAGTCCACGCAGGGCACAGCCCCACAATCTTTGAGGCCAGTGGGAGTTTTTCTGTGGATTCCAGCGGCTGTGGATCAGGCACGGGGAGAGCTGCACACAAGATCCTGGGAAAGGGCAGAGTGTCCAGATGAGAGGTTTGTTCATGTAATGTAGACATAAGCCCAGGCTTAGGCAGTTCACAGGAGCCCGGGATGTAACTGCAGGAATTCTCAGTACCTCCACTTCCCGTGCCTCTGGAACACACAGTGGAGCAGGAGGGAACTCGTTATGATAATTAACTGGTTAAAATAAGAGTGCAGAAATCTAATATCATCAGGGTTCAGCAGTTACTGGATAGTGCACAGACCTCATGCTGATTCCATGTAAAGAAATTAATTTCAGCTGCAGAAAATAACCATCTCCCAGCCCAGGATGGGCCGGCCCCTCCTCCTCTGGGGGGGTTGTGGCAGCGCTGGGGGGATGCAGGGCACAGTTTGATGATAGGTTTGCTTCGGGGGAGAAATTTGCTCAAAAGGGTAATTTAGATGATCCGGGTTACAGCGCAATCTTAGAGATCTTACAGACATTTGAATCTCTACAAATTAGAGCGGGGAAGTCTGGGCCTGGCAGGGAAGAGGGGAGGGGGTGGAAAAGGGGTAGGAGTGTTTTGCCGGTGCTAGATAACCCTCCACATCAAATATTCTGGTATGAAAGCATCGTTTAACCCGGGCAAGCTGTCAGGGTTTTGTTTATTTGGGATAAGTTAATTATTATTGCTTTGTTTATTTTGACAGAAGGAGCATTTGAATGCATTATTATGTTGTATGAGATGAAGATTAGCATATCACAGTCTAAGAGCATAGGCAACCCTTCCTCTGCACTTTGGAGGAAAACTAACTTCATTGGTGATCCCACATGTCCAAAGCTGAGGATTTGGTAACAGGCAAGCCCATGGAGAGAAAAAAAAGTGGGAGTGAGCACGTGTGGGAATGCTTCCTCTCGGTAATCTCGAGGAAAGTCTTAGCAAAAGAGGGGAAATTATTGCAAAGGAGTTCAGAAAGCCAAAGAATAAAAGCCCATTTCAGGTTGGGGAGGGATTCTCAGCTCGGTTCCGTGGGGCTGGGGGCTCCGGGGGAGCGTTTCTCACGCAGGGTAGAAAGGGGTGCTGTCCCCAAATGTTGTTTTAATCAGTCCATTTTTAAACAACGTGAGCTGACAGCAGCCCTTTAATATGCACGGCCGAGGCGCTCTGAATGGCGAGTGGGAAGGACGGGTGGATTTCCCTGAATTTAGGAGCCTGCTCTGGAATTTCATAGGTGGAGAGAAAAGGCTGCCCGGCTTTGAAGTTCTGTGCTTTATATGCTAAACAGTGCTGTTGGCTGATTTACTGCAATTCTGCATTCAGGGGGTGGGGAAAAAAAGGAAAGCCACGGCTTTTTGTGGAGTGCGATGGGGAATTATTGACAGATAGGGGTACGAGTTCCACTTGCTTGCAAATTTGCCTTCAAACACGACACGTTAACACAAGCAAGGGCTTGTAACAGAGCAGTGCAACATTTAGAGCAGAGCTGCCACATCTGGCGAGCTGCAAATGTCACCTGGCTCTGCACAGGGCCCAGGGAAGGCTGTGCCGTGAGGGAAATGCAGCATCTCCAGGCAGCACAAACAGTTTTTATTTGGCTGGAAATGTTTTGTGCACCCCACTCTTTCCCCGGTATTAGGAAAGCTCTTTTAGCCTATCTTTCCATGGAATATTTCAGATTCCTGGAATATTTTGTTTCCACCACAGCGTTTAACCAGCCCGATGATGCACCAGTGGCAGGGACGCGTCCTCAGCCGTAAATTCATATTCCTGGGGGGGGGGAATGAACTGGAGCAGCCGTGGAGTTCCAAGACCAAAAACCTTTGGAACTAAGAAATTCCCGCCGAGGAGCGACCTGGTGAATTGTGCTCTGAACGCTTGGGTTAGGGATGCTCTGTTCCCATGACTCAGGAATGAATGCCAGGCTGGCTGTGGGATCACTGGAGCACGTTGAACAGTCTCGTGTCAGAATGTGCAGTTTTGAGCGCGGCTAGGAAAAAAAAATAAAGCAGTGATAGGAAGCAATGAGCAAGAATCCAACAGAGGTTTTGTTTTAGTGCCTCTGAAAGGAAACTGTCTCCTCTAGGAGAACACTTCTTCCTCGACAGCATATCATTAGTTGCCTCTTTCCACGCTCTGGAAAGATGTTCCTTTGAATCTTTATGTGTGGCAAGAGGCAGAAGAGGGTGGAGGATAAAAGAGAGCTAAATATAGCAGGAGCATCTGAATGCACAAACGCAGAACTTGTCTGCAGAACGGGTAACAAAGGCAAACATGCCTTGGCACATCCAAATATTACTTTTTGTTAGCGGGTATTTGTGTTCTCTAATGGCATTTCTGTGGGGAAGGAAATTCTGCCTCCTCCTCTGGCAACAGCCAGCGGGACAAATTTCATTCACTCGATTCCCCAAAGTGGAATTTGCTCCCTCATAGTCCCACTTAACCCAGCCCTTCTGTGCTGTGGTTTCCTGTCTGTCAATCGTGCTCCTTGAATTCTCAGGCATATTATTAAGTCATTTATTTGTTTTTAAAGCGCTTGGATCTCTCATAAAAACGATTGCATGAAAGTGCATTTCTGCTGGTACACCTTAATAAACCCAGCTCATGCCAGGCACAATTAAACTCTTTTTTATGTCCCACCATGCAAATCTTCCTGTAGAGCTTGAAGTTTAACTTTCAAAGCTCAGCTGAGTTTATTCAACTGATTACTATCTAATCCACCCACCCATCCTCCCACACTGCCTCAAAAAAATGTTCAAATCCTGCCCAGAGTGATATTTTTATTTTTAAACTTGAATGTCTAAGCATTCCTCACAGATGTGAGAAAACTTGAGGCTTAATCGTGACAGCAAACCCGTGCTGGCATTAGACAGGACACAGCCTTTTGCAGAAACGTGGATTTCCGTGAATAAACCGGCTGCTCTCTCCCAGCACAAAGCCCCATTGGATACCTGGCAGCCCTACAGCTGCAGAGTGAGGGTTTTCCTTGTTTGTGACAGTGGCAAACAGGAGTCCCCGCGCTCCCTTCCCGTGCCAGCCCCGGCTGTGGCACACACGGGGTCACTTCCCACATTCCCACAGTCCAGGCAGGTGTTGCAGCCACAGGAGAGCTCCTTGGCCCGGCAGCCCGTGCTGGGACAGGGGTTTGTGGATGGAAATCACAGGCACAAGGGGTCTTTGTGGGGAGGGATGGGGCAGAGACACGTGGGGACGGTTTGAGGGGCATGGGGTGGCTGTGCCATTCCCTGTTGGGTCAGTCTCTGCCCAGGTGACCCTCCTGGCACCCCTTCCCTTTCCTTCATCAGCTTCTTACCCTCAGGGCAGCGACATTTGGCTCCTGTTTGAATATCCCAAGTCCATGTCCAGTGCCTTTTGCTCGCTCAGCATTGGAAAGAGGATTCCCAAAAGATAATTTCTTTCTTTTACTTCAAATGTCTGACCTGGCTTGTGGAAAGCCCAGTCTGACCCAAAGGCAGACTTCCTTGGCAGGGTAGGGCAGGGCAGGGCAGGGCAGGGCAGGGCTGGCACTGTTCCTGGCAGGGGTCACTCCAGAATCTGTTGGAGGCTTTGCTGTGCAGGGCTCTCTCCCATCGAGCTGTTCTGCAGGAAATATTTCATTGCATTGGACTTTTAATTCCCTGGGCTGGTGTAAACAAGCAGAACGTGTTGGTACTGAGGGAAGCCATGAATATTTATGGCTGCAGAGTATCTCCTCCTTTATTTTTTAATCTAATCACATTAATAATTTTAATTAACCATCAGCAAATCTGACCAATTTTGCAAAGACTCAGGATCTGTCAAAGCGAGGGGCTGTGCTGATATAAAGGGTGCTGCTGGTGGGTGAGGGTTCAGTTATCCCCGAGACATTTTGGGGTTTGTTGTGTCCAGAGCTGCATTCACAAGCCATGGGAGCTGACCAGAACACGAGGAAATCAGCAGTTGGGTCTGCCCAGGAAATTGCAGTGCCTGGCACGGGGATCTCAGGGGGCTCGGGAGGCAGCTCAGGGCTCCTGAGCACCCCAGCACCTCGGGAGTTTGGTGGTCTGGGACACCCAGAGATCTCGTGGGGTTTGAGTGTGAGGAAAGAGTGATTCCCAAGATCAGCCCAGGAGGAATTCTTTGGGGCAGCTCAGCGGAAAATCCTCCTGACGAAGCCCCAGCAAGCACCCCTTGGACAAAACACCCATTTCTGTACATCAGCGCAGCTGTGGGGCCAGACCATCCCTCTTTGGGCCCATAAAAGTCTGATTGCTTCGATATGAAAAGGGCTAATTCCCACAGGTTGATGAGATTCCCAATGATCCATCCTTGGTTATCTGTGCCAGCAGTGCTGGGCTGTGAGCAGGCTCAGACACTGCACACACGGGGGTCTCGGGGGGAGGAATCCCATCTCATTACTCACCATTCTCAGATCACTTCCAGCAACCCCAATTACAGTGGTCCACAACCAGTAAGACCCCCTTGAACTCAAGGCCCCCCTCTTAGGGTGCAGAGCACCTCTGGTGAGAGAGGGGAGAGCCCCTGCTAAACCCTGAAGTCTGGGAAATCAGGGCTGCCATGAGTTAATTACAGGGGATTAAGGGCCCGTATGAAAAATAACAGATGTGAGTGAGCAGCGAGTTTGCAGGCAGCACTCTGGCCAATCGATGGAAAGCTGTGTTTAGCAGCAGATTATGCACCAAACATGGCAGGGAGATTAAAAAAAGCAAAACTCTTCCTACTTGAAACCATATTTGAAATGCTGGCAGCATGCAAAACACCCAATTACGAACACAGCCAGCTACAACTGCTGGGGGAACTTCTTCTTGTTCCTACACAAGGTGATTTTTAAAAGCTTGGCTCCTTTTCATAGTTTGTTTTCACTCCAGCTAGAACAAAGTGAAGCACAGGTAATAGAACTGCCTTAAATAGTTACTTTGTTGGCAAAGCGTAATTGAAGGTCCATTTTAAATTTATATACCCGAGTGATTAATCCGAGCTGGAAAGGATGGGAAAAAATAAACATTAGGATAAGCAGATATGATATCAGGAGCTGGCTGGGCTTGAAATTTCTCTTGATTATTGCTGCTAATGCTCGAGACAGACAGGAACTGCAAATAAATGAATGCGTTCTGTTAATATTTGCTGAAATTTTTGAACACATTCCCTTTGGCTCTGCTTGGATCCCGACTCTCTTTGGCTTTCTGGGAACATATGTGTGATTGAGTTAGAGGAGAAATGTTTGGAGAAGAAGTTCAAAGTTTCTAAAACTGACCCACATTTGTATTTGTGTCAGAGATTTGTGCACTTTGACCCCAGCTCAGCCCTGGCACACCAGGTAAATCCCTGCCTGCACCACAGCCAAGGGGAATTGGGGTGGGGATGAACCTCCTCCCATTCTCCTCACTTTTTTGTGCATATTTGGGCTTTTAATCCTTCCCCAAACTCTAGAAAAGTCCATGAAATCCGTCCCTTTGGATTTTAAAAGACTTTGGATGAGGCTCCCAGACACCAAACAGTTTTATATCACTTTATTCCAGTGCTGCAAACTCAAGGATTCAAAACTTTTTAAATCAGGCCCTGCAGAATTGTGGTGAAATCATATTTAAAATTATAAATTTTTGGATCTTTTGTGTTTTTGCATCTTGAACCTCCGTGGTTCGTATTTTCCAGCTGCCCAGCTATGCCGGTGACTGAGTGAACCAACTGCCAGCTGTGGTTCAAATATCAAATGCTGCAGATTAGGATCAGTTGGCAAAAACCTTAATTTTTTTTGAAGCAAGTTTTCCAAAACACTTTAGTAAATCCTGTTGAACGAGCAAATCAAAACACTGGAGGAAAACTTGACTTCAGATGGACGTTTTGCCAAGAAACAAAGAGTTTAATATGAATTTATGTTTATACTTGGGGATATTCCCTACGCTGCAGCTGGGAGGTGTGATGTGAAAACCCCTAAATGAGTGTCCATATAAACATCCAGCCTGGTACGTGCTCTGGATTTTACCCTGATTTATCTGGATTTGATGCCATTTTAGCTTTGGTATTCACAGAATCACAGAATCCATCCCAGGTAGCTCCAGCCTGGCCTTGGGCACTCCCAGGGATGGGGCAGCCAAAGCTTCTCTGGGCACCCTGTGCCAGGGCCTCCCCACCCTCCCAGCCAGGAATTCCTTCCATAGGACACCAGGAACTGAAATAAAGGGCAAAATTTGGCTTTGTACAGCCTGGCTGCAGAGTCCTGTGAGTGAAAACCACCAGATCAGCCCATTAAGTTGTTCACCTGTTTGCTAAAACCATGAATGAAACGTCTTCCTCAGGAGCAGGAAAAAACCAAAACGAGCGAACCAAACCCACACCACAATTTCCCCGAGTTTCAGAGCTGTTATGGCCTTTGATTTACAAGTTCCAGCAGCTCCTGGAACCACGTCAGGAGAAAAACTGGGAGAAGCTTGTTACAGCATAAGGACACCGAAGCGTTCTGAGGTTCTAGTTAGGATTCAGTGTTTTATTCAGTGGCTTTACGACCCCAAAGGGCTGCATCATTTGCGGTTGGCAGACTCACGAGTCTGTAAAACGCGGCGCGCTTACATGTCGGAATTTAGAAAAAACTCCGTTTTCGCAAATAAATCGGAGCAGATTGGAAACAATACAAAAATCTGCTCGTTTTGCCAGAAGAATCCGAAGAGAAACTGGGCAGGGTTTCAAAGGCAGAGCACAATGCAGGGTGTATTTGGGTTTGCAGAGATGCAGCAGTCGTCGCTGCTTGCTGATCGTTAAATCAGAGCACATCGGTGTTGCTGAAGGAGGATGGAATCAGCATTCCTCCTTTTTCTGGTCATTGTTCTTATCTCCTGGACAAGCTGATAAGGGCAAAAAGAGAGCCAGGACAAAAGTAATTACAAGGGCCAAATGATCTTTTTTTTTTTGCCAGTGTTAAGCCAGATCTGTTCTGCAAGAAAGGGACACGGAATGAGAGAAAACTGCATTTTTCTTCACACAAATCATCCCATCTTATTCCAACAAAATTCCCATGGAAACTCCAGGGCCATCCAGCACTATTTATTAAAGGGAAATGTTGTGGTTTTGGATTTGCCTTGGGTTCCCACCGTGCCATCCCAGCTCTTTAGCAGGACAGTGGCAATAAGTACAGCAATAAGCAGAGTAAGTCCTGTGGTCCACTACCTTAGCCATGGAAAACCATCCAAACTGTTGCATTTCTCCATGGAATGGCAGCTGGTTCCCTCCTCAAGGACTGCCAGGGACACTGGATGCAGAAGCTAAAGAGCTGATAATAAAAGTATTGGATTTAAAAACCTTGCTAGGTTCAAACATTGCTTCCCAGGTTTCCATAATCCTGAAGAACCTTTAATTGTTTTTTAATTAACTTATATATTTCTTGGTTTGCATTTTTTTTGCAGTAAGTTTTAGCAAGACAAAGAGAACATTTCACTGGTCCAGGCAGGGCTGGGCCTCCTGCCACAGAATTTGTTGGTTGGGTCGAGCATTTTGATTAATTTTTATACAGTAGAGGAAAAAAACAAAGGAAAAAAATGAAAAGAAAATTTAAAAAATAAAAGAAAAGAAGAAGTAGGGGAAAACCTCTCCCAGAGATTTTCTGACTAATTTTGTTTCTGTATCAGGGCGGTTGTAAAAATGTTATTGAACGTGGAGATTAATAGCAGTCACCAAGCAACTCACTTGGGGAAAAAGGATGAGTGTTAGCAGGAAAACAAGGATATCAGTAAAGCAAAAGCAGAGTTCTGGTTGTTCCAGGAAAAAAAAAAAAAAATCGCTTCAAAACAAATTCCAAAACAAACAACACTTTTCACTCAGAAAATCCAAAACAACACATCAGCATTGGAGTAATTCCTGCCATTGACTGCTTGCCTCTTACAGAGCACATATTTCAGGAGGAAATAGCTACATAAATAAAAGGCATCCAAGAATCTTTGTTTTCCTCTGAAATGCAAGGCCAATAACTTATCTCTTATTAACAAGTTCATCTTTTGTTTCTCCAAGGTGCTTTTTTCCCCCCCCCTTTTATTTTTTTTTTTTTTCCTGTGTGTGTGTGTGCTCTTGGCAAAATTGTTTGGAACCAAAAGAAAGCAGCTTCCCCCTCCCGTTGTTTTGCTGCCTTTGCAAGCGTTTATTTTCAGGGAGACAAAGCTGGGTTTCCCCTGGGTTGTGCCGCACGGAGCGTCCCGACATTCCCGGGAATGGAGGCCGCTAAAGGCGCCCTGCTCTGTTCTGGACTCGTTATGACAAAAATAGCCAAAAAAAAAAAAAGAAAAGGAAAATGGAGCCAGCTTGTCAAATTAGGAATCACATGAGGTCAGCAAATTTGGGAACAACCACAAGTGGAGGAGAGGGAAAAGGAGAGACCTAATTACGACCTGGGGGAGGGAGGAAGGCTGGACCTTGCTGCAGACCCAGCGCTGCTTTTGATCTCCCGGCTCGGTGGGGCACTTGGGACGGGTCTCCACTCATTTTGGGGGCCTTAATATGCCTGAAAATAGCAATCCTGGCGGCCAGCACTGCCCTGCACTCCGGGCTTGCTCCTGCCGGGTGCAGGGGCTGCTGGAGCTGCTGTAGCCCCAAAATCCTGTGCCCCCTTCTGCCTCTGTGGGGTTTTCTGTAGTACCTGTCCCTGTGACATCCGCAGTTAACTGCTGCTAAAGCCAGCTCTGGGACACCTCTGGAAAGGGAATTCAGCCCATTTGGGCATCACAGCCATAATTTTACCTCTTGCACCTTTGTTGTTGGGCACAGGATTTTCCTTCATCTTGGCGTGGGAACGACTGTAAAATTCACATCCAGGAGAGGATTTGGCTCGTGCCAAAGTCTGCTGTGATTTCTCTGTGCAATTCGAGGAAGCAGAGATAGCCCAGAGCAGCCCAGGAGGCTGCAGGTGAGAGAAGTCAAAACTCCTGCGCTCTCATCTCCTCTCAGTGCTTCCCTTTGCTCCTCTGGTACAGCACAGATAAAAATCGTGCTGAGCAGCACTGGCAGCGTCAGCACAGGCCTGGGGGAGCTGCAGGAGATGCTCTCCCTCCACCTGTCCATTTTGGAATGCTTGACAAATTCCTGGATTTTTTTTTTTTTTTCAAGCCTCGCCTGCCTGTGTCCCGTGATTCGGTATAACGTTTTATATTCCCCCACACAAAAAAGAAGGAACCATTTCTGCATTTGTTATTTCATAAGGAAATTAAAATGAAGATTTATATGCAGCCGAGGAGCTTAAAAACAAATGAATAATTGTGTTTTGAAAGAACATTATGATTCCTAGGCCAGCTGGGGGTGTGAGGGTAGAGAGTGTCCTGCCTTCTGAACACTTGGGAATGGCATTCCCAGTTGTTTAGACTAATGGAGCACAGTAAACCATAAGGCAGGAGGTTGTTTAGCCTCTGCCTGGCTCCCAGGGCTGCACACAGAGCAGTGCTGTTCGTGCTGCTCGCCTTTGCTCACATGCAGATGCAGAATCCAAATCGGCAGCCAGAAGTTAACTATTTATTCAAATCGAATTCAACCAAGCTAATTGTTCCCAAGCTTTCCCCTTCACTATTCATTATTTAGGACGTACAATCGGTCCCCTAGGACCCGGGTCAGATGACACGGCTCTTTTTTGGGGGGCCTGGATAATTAGAGTGTGGAAGTATAATAAACAGTAAATACCAAATTTCCTTGGCAGCAGCCGCTCGTGGACACAACCACCCTCCTCCCACCCCGATATCCGCGCTAATAATCCCTCATTCATGCCCACAAGCAGCCATGGGATGGGGCACGACGCTGAGTGGAAAGAGCAAACGAGCTCTGCAAATGTTTGCAAATCCTTCCTTGTGCCCTGAATTGTCCCGGGCAGCACCCAGGGACAGGGAGGTGACAGATCCCTCGCCCTGTCTGCAGCGGGGCAGGAGTGACCTCGGATAAACGTGGCACCTCCGAAGGGTTACACCTGGAAGGGGCACATTTTCAGCCACATTTTCAACATCTATCCCAACCCTGCATTGTCTGAGGAGGGAGTTAAAAGTCCAACGTTCTGGTTTGTTAATTTTTAACCTGGGCAAGTAAAAACCTTCTGATTTTTTTTAGATGAAGATGTAAAATTAGCAAATCCACCCTCCCCCCCCCCAGTTTCTACGCTTGCTTGTAAAACCAGCCAGTTAAGCCCCACTAGAACAATCCAGTAATAACTAAACTAGATAACCTATTTGGGCTTAATCCAGCCTGAACAAAGGCAGCAGTTCAAGTTGAAACTGAAAGCCAATATTTAATATATGAGCTGGTAAAGGCAGCGTTCGGTGTAACTTTAACAGAATCTCCAAAGTTTAACAATTGGGGGTGGGAGGGGTGAATTTTAACCTTCTGTTTATTGCAAGCAGAAAGGAAACATTTTCAAACAGCAGCTGAGGAAGCTTACAAATTAAATTACATGAATGTGTCTCATCTGGGAAGGAGGAAGTCCTGCTCAGATACATATGTTTTATGCAACAGAACTGTTTACTTTATTTGTAAACCCTTCCAAACACTGTCCAAAGTTCAGCCTTTGTTCAAGGTAAGAATGTAATTGCGCTGCCCTGAGATGCAAGAGAAGTAATAAAGTTAGGATTCACCAGAGGAAGAGGATTCGGAATTAAGAAAAAGCAATTTAAACGATCTTAATGCCTCTCCTCCCTCCCCTCCTGCCTAATGACCGTCGTCCCCTTAAGAAATCTTTGAAGGAAGCCAAAAAGCACGAGCAGTCTGTTTAAAGGTCATGTGTGCCTGTGCTCTGCTGCTCGCTGCAATGTGCCTTTGATAATCCCAGGAGCACAACCCTTCTTGTCCATTTGCATCCAAGTTTCAGTTTTAGGGAAGACACAGCAATGCCCAGGCTTTGTCCACAACCTCTGAGATGTGTTTAATATTGTTAATGAGGCTCTTGTCGGGACTTTCAAAAGCAAAGCCTCTCCGTGGAAGTTCAATGGAGATTTATTTGCAAGCTCAGAGAGTACTTACAGAGAAATAAAATTAGGGAAGTAGGAAGGGATATTGAATATAGGCACTCCTCCTGCAAAGATAAATGATTTAGTAATGAATAGATTCTTCAGGCCATAAAAAATCCATTTATTTTCTTTTGAATTTCAACTAGAGGTCTTGCACTTTCCCACTCTGTTATAATCAGTTAAAATTAGAATACAGAGAATGAAACCAGTGTACAGGCAGAGAAGGCAACAACCACAATGTGTAATAATAAATAGAAGTCAAATTAACAAACACGTCCGAAGAGGCAGCATTTCCACAGAAAGGTGCTGGTTTATCACCGCTCAGAGGGGAAGGAAGATGAGATCTCCAACACACAACACTCACAAATCATCTGCCCCGTAACAACAGGCTGCCAGATTTTAGCCAACTCATTAACAGGGAGGATCCACTTGACCTCTTCTGTAATCGTGGAAAGGAACCAGAAACACGATTAGTCCAATAACTCCAAGGGTTGCTCCGCATTACATTTGCCTTATCAAGGAATCTGATCTTGCAGCAGGGCGAGTGCTCATTCTGCTCCGCTCGTGTTTTCCTGGGGTTTACCTGCTTGGGAAGGGGAAAGCTGCCACAGTCCTGACTGTGGAGCACCACGGGCCCCCCTGCTTTGTGCCACCCTTCATTCCTCATTCCCGGAGGGGCAGGAGGGGCAGCTTGGCCAGGTTGGGGATTTCTGGCCCCAGGGCCATGTGGCTGCTCGAAGCACAGTCCTTGAGTGGGTCCCTTGGGACAGTTCTGTGGCCCAAAAGCCAAACTCAGCTTGGGCAAGCAAAATGGGCTTTTAGGGCTGAACCAGTCCTGTCTGGGTGGCTGGGCTGAAAATCTGCTAAGCAGCGACGAGCTGCTGCTGCTGCAGCACCATTTCCCCTTCCCCCTTTCATCTCTGTGGTTCTCAGGCTCTGCTTGAACAAGACATCTCTATTTTTTTCTATTTCTATATAAACTGGAAGCAGATCTGGTGTTGCTACTGTTGAGTCCACGGGGACCTGCACTGTTGCAAAGGTCCCTCTGAGGTCAACAGAGCCATTTGCATGATTTACTGAAACGAGGAATGTTGAATTTTTGTCTTACCTGTAGCCTCCGTATTTTGGTGCTAATGTGGGTAAAAGTGTTGGAATGAGCTGGGTGATTACAGAGCAGGGAGATGGGAGCCAGTTCTGCAGTAGCTCCATTCCCATCCCTGCTGCTGTTCCCCCTGGATATGAACAGGTGAAATGCAGGTGCCCCCAGGTCCAGTCAGACCTCAACACCTCCCCTCTGCTCCAAGGGCTGCATTTGCAGTAGTTTCATTATAGGGAAGGAATCCTTCCCTGTGAGGGTGGGGAGGCCCTGGCACAGGTTGCCCAGAGGAGCTGTGGCTGTCCCATCCCTGGAAATGTCCAGGGTTGGACAGGGCTTGGCCAGTCAGACCTCAACACCTCCCCTCTGCTCCAAGGGCTGCATTATTTTCATTATAGGGAAGGAATCCTTCCCTGTGAGGGTGGTGAGGCCCTGGCACAGGTTGCCCAGAGGAGCTGTGGCTGTCCCATCCCTGGAAATGTCCAGGGTTGGACAGGGCTTGGAGCAGCCTGGGATAGTGGAAGGTGTCCCTGCCCAAGATGAACTTTAAGGTCCCTTCCAACACAAATCATTGTGGGATTCTATGAATTCAAGCAAAAAGAACTGAGGTTTGATCATCAAAGTATTTTCTAACTTTAAAGTTACTAACTGTACTGGGATGCTTTGAAATCCTACAGGATTTAGCATTTCTGTCCTTGCAGATTAATAACTAGGAAGGTCTGTATCAACTTCCCTGAAACACAAATATCTGGATCCCATTTCTCCAACGATAATCCATGCAGTTCAGAAATTAGAATAGCAACAGAAACAGAAGGGGACAGAAATTAGTTGGAATAAAGGCTAAGTAAAAACTTTAGTCCTGATTTTATCCCAGATTGTTCTCTCTTTCCCTGTGCTGCTCCTCAGACACATCTGGGAGCCGAGGGGCGGGAGCCATCCTGCCTGTTTGTTCCAGCTGGGCTTGGAAAACACGCTCCAGCCAGAAGGATCTCAGGGTTTGATCCTTGCTTATTATCTATAATTCGACCCGTGGAATTTGAGCACATCCTGAAGCCCAGGAATTTTAATCTAACAGTTTACACGTTTCGAGACAAGAGCTCTTGGTTACCCACTGGAGCTGCTCGGTGGAGGACTATAAATCTGAGCAAATTGCTAAAGACTGAAACTCCAGAAGGCAGCAGGAATGATGCAAACAGAAGGTCCTGTTCTGACTCAGTCACTTACCAACTTGTGTTACATTTTTATTGCGGGTCAAAAGTCGACAGAGTATGCAAATTTAGAGGAAAAAAGTTCTTGTTTTGGAAAAATACACCATTTTGGTATTTATAATTACACACTAAGGGGCTTTTATGCTCAGCCTCATTTATCTTGGATTTTTGCATAATTCGAACTGTAAGTGGCAATATATGTAGAGCTCATTTATTCAAATTATACAGGGTTAGTGTTTTGCCTCTCTTGAATGTGGTGTGCTTTTTGGGATGGGTGCCAGGTTCCAGGAGGCAGGAGGAGTATAAAAAGAAGACACTGCAAAAAGACTACAGAGGTACTTGTTCCACTTTTAAAATGGCTTCCAAACCCTCACGAAAAATGAGATGTGTGAGTTAAATCCTCTCCCCTTTGCGAGACAAATATATTCCCTGCAGATCCCCATAAATCCGGCTGACATTTGCAGCATTACTCATGCCATCGAAGGTGTGCAGAAAATTGCTGTTCTCACCTGTGTAATTTAATAGAAGGCGCCTTTTCTGCATCCACCAAATGTTCCCTTTTCACCTGCCAGCCTTTGAAATGACACGTGTCAAATATATTCGCTTCAGACCTGACTTACCTGTGCACCACGTTGCAGATTTAACGTGAGCATTGCTCACTGGGCACCCTGGTGCAAATAATGGTGGGAATAGATCTGATCTTCCACCACAAACCAGGCAAAACATGTCCACAGTTATCCAGTAAATGAAGGTCATCCAGTAAATGAAGGGTTTTGTGTTCGGGTTTGTGCTACACTCACACACAATAATGGTGCAAATTAAGGGTATGGAATTCCTGCTGAACTAAAAACCTCCACTGCAGAACAGGATGGTGTTGGCCCTTAAAGGGAGGTGGCATAGGGCAGGCTTTAAGAGACTTAATTTTATTAATTATTAACAACTGTAGTTGGTATTGAAGTTGTTCTGTCCGCTCACTTTCGAAATAGCATCTTCCCAATGTTCCTGTGGTTACTTGAGGGGGCTTTTGCACAAATGTGTTGGTTGGGCAAACTGAGATGAGAATTTGTGTTTGCCATGAGTGTTTTAGGAGATTCCAGCTCTGCCTGGAGCAGGTTCCTCACTCCCAAATGCAAACTGGGCGCAGAACATCTTCATATATTTGGAGATCTTAATGATCTATCCTCAAAAAGTTAATTTGTGTATCCTCCACTGATGCAAATCTACATTCCCCCATTAACTGCAGCATATTTTTATGGCAACATGACAATCTCCTTTGAAAGCCCATCCCAAAGGACTTGTGCTTCTGGGGGCACAACCCAGCGTTCATAAATGGAGCTTTTTTGAGCCTAAACTCCCAAAATGTGTTTCTTTAAGCAGCGCCAGATGCAGCCCAGCTAGGAGCTGGACAGATGAGCACATCCCTCCCTTCCCTGCCGCACGGCCCCACAGCTCCAGGGGTGGGTGCTCCTGGTGCCCTGAGTGGGACAGAGGTGCCTGTGGGTCCCAAGGGGCTGCACCAGACCCCAGCCCAGTCCCAGAACCCCTCTCCCACCACCCCTCCTGCTCCAGCCCCCAGGCTTCCCTGGGAGCTCCTTCCCAGAGACCTGGCCCCGTTCTCAGTCCCTGCTCCGAGCTGGTGCCCGAATCCTCCTCCAAGCACAAAGTGGCATTGGCGCTCCCGTGGGTTTGTGCAAAGCAGCAGTTTCCAAGCCTTCAGACTGGGATTCCTGTTCCAGGCTGCTGTGCCCGTTTCCTGCTGCACTTCCAGGTCGTGAACCCCGCTGTGTCCCGGGCTCATCTCCGGGAGCTGCTGGTTTAACGTGGCCATGGAACTCCACGGCCAGGCTCCGGGGAAGGGCTGGGATCAGCAGGATTTATTTGTCTTTTCTAATGCTACACTTGTTCTGGAAAGGACTGAAGTCGAACTTCCATTCCTTAGGAAACAAAGCTGCAGTGTTCCTTTTGTAAGGAGATGGCCTCAAGGAACGAGGAATGGGGGGGGGAAAAAGCAAAAAAAAAAAAAAAAGAGCCATCCACTTTTTATGGCATCAAACATTAAATTGTGCTGTACAGAAAACCTTTTAACAGCCCCTGCTATGCTTATTCTATCTCCAGGATGGGCCACGCTGTTGCCCCAATGAAATCCGTGGAAAACTGCCCTTGGAGAGAGGTTCAGTGCTGCTGAAGGGCAAGTGCTGCATCCATCCATGTTCTGCTCCCAACCATTCCCTCCCCACGGCTTGAAAAGGAGCGTCACTGCTTCCACATGTCCAACATGAACTCCCAGTGATCCTCTTCCCAAATGCTAATGCACAGCTGTGGAGTTTGGATATTCCAGAGCTGACTCATTCTGCAACACAGCAGATTCACAGGGATGGGGTGGAGGAGGGGCAGCGCAAAAGAGCTCTTTCAGGAATTAAAAGAACTCCTAAACCCCAAAGTATTACTATTCCATTACAGTATTTCTTTCATTGAAAACTTTGGGTTTTAATGACCCCTAATTGATTATTTTTTTTTTTTTGTAGCTTTGCTTTGTCTCAACATAAAATCTATGTCACTCTGGCACAGCCTGCCAGTCTTTTGTCTGATGTTACAAACAAATCCAGGCAAACATTAAGATTCATAAGGGGGATGGGGGGGAAGCACAGCTTCTTAAAGCCACATCAAGTATGTCAGAGACAAAACATTTAATTTAAATGGTAGAAACTAATACAAAACAGCTTCAAACTTAGTAAGCAGAGTTAGCTAAGTAGAAACACATGTTCTTTTGACATTTGTTTTCACGACAATTAGAAGCAACTAGTTTTCAGCTCGCGTTCTTGTTCACCCCTTTGAGGCTTTGGCTGGGACGCGGATTGGGAATCACGGCGGAACAGGTGCCGAGCGGAACGCGCAACCTCCTCGCATGGAAAGCAGAGGAGCCGAGCCCGGCCCCGGCACGTCCCCGGCCGTGGATTCACCGAGCCAGGCGAATCCACGAGGAGCACAGGGCGCGTTCATTTTCCCGCTGCTCTGCCCGCGCTGTGTGCTCCGTCGCGACGCGTTCGGCGCGCTCTGATCGCGCGCGTGTGCCCCCTTCGCCGCCCAGCATCGGGTTTCTTCCCCCCGTTTGAAGACAAAGCCCCGTGACAGCTTGCAGAGACAAGAACAGGTTTTTAAGTGTCATTAACCGCTCGGGTTTGGTTGCAACAGTTTTAATGTCAGCCCGGAGCCACGGAGAGGATTAAATCGTCAATAGGCTCTTCCTACCTCTTTTTTTTTTTTTAATTTATTTCTCCTAGCCACTAAGTGAATCCTCATTTTGGTGAAGTCGGTGAAAGGGCCCAGAGTGATTTCAGCAGGCACAAATTACAGATGTGGGGAGAGGGAGAGCTGAGGTTTCAGAGGGGCAGATGGGCCTGACCGCCCTGCTGAAAGGGGAACATAAGGAAGCACAGAACTGTCAGGCTTCTGTTCTGGGATAACTCAAAAAACATCCAAAATTGCCTCGAAGTAGTTCACCAGCATGGGCTGCCTTGGGATTTGTTGCTCCAGGAATAAAGGATCACAGTTTGGCCAAGGCCAGGCTGCTTTTGTCACAAACAAGGGTGGAAATGGACTGAGGAGAGCCGTGAATCAGTCGGGTTGTGATTCCTGGATGCCTAAATCAGGAATATCAACACACAGACTGTTTTCCGCGATGAGCATCCCATTCCTTCCCATCGCCCTCAGCAGCTCCATGCCTTATCCACGCTGAGCAGAACGACTTGGCCAGGGTCTCACAGGGAGAGGAGAACGAGCGGGTTGTGTCCCAGAGCACACGGACCAGGGAGATGTCCCTGGGAAGATGGACAGAAATGGTTTTATCACCTCTGAATCCAATTTCCAGGAGAGCTGTGAGAAGCAGGAGCTCACACTGCTGCTGCTGTCAAGGGATTTGTCCCGGCAGGTGAGATTTTCAAGAAATCCAAGCGACCTGTCGTTGTTAGCCAATTAATAATTATTTTCTTTTTGTTTGTTTAAACTGGTTTACCAATGCCTCTGAAAGACAGGAGTAATCTTAAAAGGCTTGCTAATGAGTTCGGAAACGCAGAAACGCCACACCCTGCTCCTGCTTTATTTCAGGCATACAAAGCGTTGGGATGTGATGGAGAATGCAGATGGTGTCACATGACCAACCCTTTATGGCTCCAGCCTGCATTAAATGGATATAGATGTGACCTTGGCTTTCAGGAAAGACCAACAGAAAGCTTGGCTCAATATCCTGAAATCTTAAAAATATCATTTTGGTGTCCATTTATGCCCTTGGCACACAAGCAACTGTATAGGCAGGGCTGGGTTTTCTCCCATATAAATAAAAATATTACAGAGGATGTCACAGACAAAAATTGGTGTCACTGATGTGTAATAAGATGTAACGACAGGACAAAGGGGATGGATTCAAACTGACAGAGAGGAGGTTTAGATGGGATATGGGGAAGGAATTGTTCCCTGTGAGGGTGGGGAGGCCCTGGCACAGGTTGCCCAGAGAAGCTGTGGCTGCCCCATCCCTGGAAGTGTCCAAGGCCAGATTGAATGGGGCTTGGAGCAGCCTGGGATAGTGGAAGGTGTCCCTGCCCATGGCAGGGGTGGAATGAGCTGAGCCTTAAGGTCCCTTCCAACCCAAGCCATTCCATGCTGTGCCTCCCTCCCACGTGCATGGAGCCAGCGTGTGGCTCTTGGGGACAAAATGTTGTCCTTGCCGTGGAACATTGAGGTGATCCCACCACTTTTTGCCGTAGCAGGGTGTTCATAGCAAAATGGAATTGTTTTGCTTTGATAACCTTTAATTCCAGTCGGACCTGCCCTGGTATGCTCTCACTCAGAGGAGCATTGATCAGACCAGCAGAGAAATGTCCTTGAATTCCAATTCGCCAAACCTGCAAAATGCTTCGTAGCAACTGAGTGAACGTCCACATAAACTCTGCCATTATGGTGCTGGTAAATGCTGCCTTTTATCTGCTGATCCCGAGTAGTTTATCAGCGCTGAACGGTGCCCTCGCAGCATCACCGTGAATCTTGCAAATAACTGAGACGATACCAAAGAATAGAAGCAGCTTTATAAAAGCCCCGTGCTTTTTAAACAAGCTGTAATAAATTGGGTACCACAGGGGTGCAAGAACTCCGCGTAAAATGCCTCTCCTTTGCCTCTGCCTGCTGCATACGATTTCGATTTAACGTCACTTATTTCTGAAGTCTATTAAACCAATTGTCTTAATCTCACTTATTCTGCCGTGTGTTTGCTCCGTGTGGCAGCAGCATTAATAAAAATCCCTCTGTAAACACAGAGCAGCTGGAGCGAGCACCGCAGGAGCCGAGCGGGGCGCCCCAGATGTGCAGCATTGCCCGCGTTCTTTTTTAGGAGAGATAAACATTTTGTCTGGTCCCTCTCAGGAATGCCTTCTCCCGGTGTCCCTCTCTCCCGGCAGCTGCACTAAATCAGCCTCTTTCCATCCCACTCCCCGGCCCAGGAGGAAGGGGAAATTTCTCTTCCCCTCCCCTTTTCTCTCTGTTCAGCCGGAGGTGATAATCCCCACGGAATGCAGCATTTAGCACTTGTCAGGTATATGGTAATTGCTACATTCCCAGGGGATTAAATCCGTGGAATCTAATTACAGTGCAGGGAAACCTCCCTATAAGAGAGGAGCTTTGCTGTATAAGAGAAGTGAAAGTCTGTGGCCGAGGAACAGCGAGCTGAGGGAAGGCAGGGCCTTTGTCCTACCCAGCAACAGAGGTGGGTTGATCTGTCTGTCTGTCCATCCCTTCTGGACATCAGCCCGTGGGGAAGGCTTTGGGCAGCCCTGGATGCAGTTCCCGGCCAGGTCTGGACATCCTGCTCAGGGCAGACTCATAACATGGAATGGTTTGAGTTGGAAGGGACCTTAGGGCTCATCTCATCCCATCCCCTGCCATGGGCAGGGACACCTTCCACTATCCCAGGCTGCTCCAAGCCCCATCCAACCTGGCCTTGGACACTTCCAGGGATGGGGCAGCCACAGCTTCTCTGGGCAACCTGTGCCAGGGCCTCCCCACCCTCACAGGGAACAATTCCTTCCCCATATCCCATCTAAACCTCCTCTCTGACAGTTTGGAAACATCCAAGTGTGACAGACCCTGTTAATCACCTCAAGGCTACAGAAATGCTGGGGATGTGAAGGATAAGGTTCTTTTTTGGATGGGAATACAGGGCCAGGCTGGCACTGGGCAGGCAGGAGTGGGGTGGGGTGGGAAGGCAGCAGCAGAGCCCTGTGTCCACTGCCACATCCCCGGCACCAGCTGGGATGGAGCCACCTCACAGCTCCCCTCAGAAAGGTGTTCCACGTGCTCCCAGTGCCTACAAACTTCTGGATTTCTCCTGAACTGTCCCTATCAGGATCGTTCTTGTCTCCACCAGTCCTCTAAGGACCCTGTGCTTAGGGAAACTCCTGCTCAATGGAGTGTCCTCCTGGATGCCTTTACCCTTCTTGTGTTTTAGGGTGGGCAGCAGCTCTTAGGTTTGGCCTCACTCCTGGGGTGTTTCATAACTTGTTTATTATGGATGCAACCCCACCGTAGCCAAGTATTTTATAATTGACTCATAGGCCCTGATCAATCACGACTCTGTTAAATCAAACTGCAGTGTGCATCCACAAATAGCCCCCTATCCACTCACCTACACAGCTCCATAAAAACTGTTCTTATGGGTAATCTACACCAGCCTCAGCTGCCACTTGTGTGTCACCTAAAAGCATTTTAGTTCATTTTGGTGTGACGTCAGGAGGGCATTTTGCAGAGGGGGACAAGAAAATCCATTGCAGAGGGGGACAAGAAAATCCATTGCAGAGGGGGACAAGAAAATTCAAAAGCAGATAATACGAATATGCTGGTCTCTAGATGATACCAGCAGAAAATGAAGGAGGCAGGAAGAGGTTTCTTTATGGGAGGAAAGATCTCACACACGCAAAGATGAAGTGTGTTGTGTCAAGATACCGAGTGAGATTCTTGCTGTGTTTTATTTAGATCAAGAAAGAACAGATGCACTGCAAGCCTGTCTGGATAAGCTATTTTGTTGCATTCAGTTTTCCAGTGAATAATTATATTTGGAGAATGAGAAAAAAAATAAATATATATATTTATATATAAAACACCTTGACATCTGAAATGAAAGCCCTCTGCAATTGTGTGTGTGCCTGTGCTGAGGAAGGGCTCTGTCTTTGATTACCCAGCCTAATCTTGTGCAAAGATGAGCTTCAAGGAGATGGGTTTCTCCTCTGCTCAAATCTCCACCTGCAGACGCTGCAACTGCCAAAACACACGTGGAGAGGTTGGAAAGCGTTGCTGCCTCTCTGCCTTGTTTGTGTCACACCACCGGGGCTGTGTTGCCAGACAACGGTGATAGAAATAGGCACAGGATCGACTTCCCAAAGCCTTGGGGTTTAAAAATACTGCCTCCCTTTTATTTGTTGGGGATTTTTGAGACTTTAGGTATTCTCGCTTCATATTTCCAAGCTTTTGTTTTCATTCAGAAAGACTACGAGAAATAAAGAATTAACTTCAAGAAAGTACTGGCAGTTCTCATGGAAACAACGTGAGAACATTTCTGCCTCCCAGAAATGAATCTTAAAAAAACCACCCCAATATTATAAGGCTTGGTGACATTCCTGGAGCTGACACACTACACAAAACATCACTTCTGTTGTCTTTGAAATATTATTTATAAAATAAAGACATGTACAAACAGTTCTGCAATGAAAATATACATAGAATATCTAATTCCTCCTGTCCTTGCTGGAAATGTTTTTCTTCTGATTTTGGAAATGTTGAGTGATTAAGTCCCAGTAGTCACAGTTAAACATTAATAGCAAGAAAATGCTCATATGAGAAATGGACAGATAAAATAATTCTTTATCCACTTATTCATAAATTATTGAGCCTGGCACACCTATCAGCTGAGCAGCACAAGTAATTTCACACTGTTCCAGCCCCTCTTTGCGATTTTCTTTGATTTTTCTTCATTTTGCCTGTATATCTTCAGACCAACATTTTAAGATGCAGCAGTGTTCTTTGGTGGTTTCTTTTTTAGTATTACATCTTTTGTATTTTCCTGTGGTCACCCTTTATTACAGAGAACAGTAATTTTAGACAGGAGGATGCGTGGAAAACAAAAATGCTCATTCAAACACAGGCAGAGAAGAAAGAGTGTGCCACAACCCAATCTCCATTAGCCCACAAGTGACAGATTACACTGCAGTCACCCAGAATTTCCTCTGCTGTTGCACTGAATTTTTGCACGTTATTTATGAGCTGCTGCATTCGGCTCCAGAAGTGGCTGCACTTCCCTCAATGAAAAATCCGCTGTACGGTTTGGAAAAGCTCATTAAGTTGGCTCCCCTTGAATCGAATCTCTGCCCGGGCTCGGGCTGGGTGTAAAACACGAGCGAGGAGCTGGAGCTGAGCCGGGGTGCAGGGGGTGAGGTGAGAGCAGGGAGATGCCCCCGCAGGCAGGGAAGGGGCTCCGTGTGCCGTGGGTCCGTGTCACATCCCGCGTCCCGGAGCGGGGCTGGCCCGGGGGGATGGACACGGTGACGGGAATGGGCTGGTGGGCTCAACAAAGGGCCCAGGGGGCTTGGGTGGTGCTGGGCTGGTGGAAACAAGAGGGGCTGACGGGGCAGGAGGTGCCTGGTGCATCCCTGGAGGGGTGAACAGGTCACTGCCACCTTCTCTCCATGAGCCTCTTCTGTCCTGCAGCCGGGTCTCTCCCTGCTACTGATATCGTGTTATCAACACCCCCTCGCTCACCTGAAGGGCAGGACAGCTCCAGCCTGGTGCCCAGTGCCCAGTCTGTGCTGCTCCCTGCCCTGCTGTCCCCCCTGCCCTGCCCAGGGGGGTCACAGTGCTCACAGCAGTGCCCAGGTCTGTGCTGCTCCTCTGACAGTTCCTGACGTTTCTCACTCTGCTTCCCAGGTAAGGCATTCCCTGTTCTCAGCTCCACACGTGAAATCCCTGATTTTATGTTACTCTTCCATCAGAAGCCATAGATTTTTATATACTGATTTTGAGACCTTCAAAATAGGGGAACTCCAATAAAAACTCCCAGTGCTCAGGCACTGAAACCCCCTCTGAATATTGACACTGTGTTTAACCTGTGTCCTTTGATCTCTGTGGGGTCGAAGCACAGCACTGAGAAGGTTTTTGTGTGTCTCCATGAAGCTGCACTTTTTTTTTTTCACTACTTGAAATTTATTGTGAGGAAGAGTAATACTCAGTAACTTTGTGAATATCTTCACTCATTTTTTTTTCAGTAGATGCACAGCTATTAAAAATAGTGAAGGTTGAAAAAAAAAGGGAAAAAGACATTCTGAGAAATGATTTTTTTTTTCCAGAAAACTTTTGTCCAAGCGTCCTTTTTTCTTAGTTTTATTATTGGCTTTGTGTTTGATTGATTTTATTTTCTATTTCATCTGAGTCATATAACATTTACCAACAATAGCAGCAGAGCCTACTGGGGAAAAAGAACTGCAGTGAATCTAACCCTGATGAATTCTGATTGAAAATTGTCACTTATGGATGAAATTGGTCTATTAATTTCGTGGCTGCAGGTGTAGGAATTGCTGCACCTGGAAGGCACCAGCGTGGCCAAGTGAGGGAATGTGGGAGAGGAGACTCAGGAAGAGACTGGGATTCAACCTCTCCAGAATTCCTGTTTGCAGGTCAAAGCTGAGAGTGTTCAGCGTTAGGAGACATTCCCTCCTTGCTCTATTTTTAGAGGAAGAACTTTATTTCTTAGGGTTGTGATGTTTTAATAAGTACTAGATTTTTTTGAGCTTTTCTTCCCAGAGGATGAGCATGAAGCCAAGCAGAAATCCAATTTCCGATTACAGATAGCTGGGAAGTGTGACCCAGAGTGGGGAGCTGGACTGGCAGAGCACTCAGGAGAAGTCCTGCCTCGGGTGTGCACTCTTTCTTCCTCGAGGAAGCACTGGCAATAGGGAGTAAATTCCTGATTAATACTGGGAACACATCGAGATGAAATTACCAACTGCCTACACACATAACATGAATTCCCCACTATGAAATGAGCAGTTTGCTATTGAGCTGGGGCTGAATTCAGAAGGTGAAATACAGAAAACCTCGGTGTAGTCCAAGCCTCATTTACATGGAAAATATGCAGGCGAATGCCTGTTGGGAAACATCTCCAGAATTCAGCATTTGGGGCAAATTTGCAATGCAAGCTGTAATTTATCACAGTGAGATTAGTGGCCATCACGTTTTTAAACCCCAAAGCTGTGCACTGACACATTCCCCAGGTCTTTCTCCAGCAATCCCTGGGGAGTTTGTAATGAGGAGCTCAGAAAGGCTCATGGATAAGTCAGGGAGCCCTTTGGTTCTGCCTGTCCAGCTGCCCAGGGTCCTGTGGGATTTCCAGCCATGGTCCTGTGGGATTTCCAGCCATGATCCCACACTGCACAGGTCCAAAAATACCCAAATCTTCCCTCAGAGAGACACCAATGCCAGTGGTGGAGCTCCCTGGATACACAGGATTAGCAGGGAGAATCACATGGACGAGCCAGGAATGTACCTGTTATTAGAGGTGCTTAATGAACTTTGCTGCTGGTGAGCCTGGAGATGGGTGCAGGGTTATTTTCAGGAGCACCAAATTGATGTCACTGTGACACTGCATTTATGGGAGTTTATTTTCCTTTCCTAAAGAGTTCACCAACTTCTTCATCTCACCAGGACAAGCTCTCACAATCCTTCAGAAAACGAGAACAAAGGAGGCACTTGGCTATTGCCAAACCATTCCATGCTCTTGCCAAACTGTGGGACTTCTGTTTGTTTTTTTTTTTTATTGCTTGAAAGTGTATTCAAAACCAGTTTTCAATTTAAATTGAGTGGAGGAGACAGCAGGCAAAAGGGAAGAATTATTTTTAGTGAAAAAGAACAACACATTGCTGGACACTGGTTATAAACCCCATATTGGAGTAGATTGATTTGCAGCCATATAACAATGGTCAGGCTAAAATGATGTTTTAATAGATTTTTTCCCCTAAAAATCCCCCACAGCCAGCTATTCTTCCATTCTTTCTAATCACTCCATAAGTGCCCTGCTAGGAATATGTTACCTCTGCTTGCAGATTGCAAATTTGTATGTCTGCTGATAAATCTGCTGAGACACTGGCTCAGCTCTGAGCAGAAAACACGAGGAGCTGGATGGTATTTCGTGTACTGGTTTATTCCTAAATTCAGACAATATGACCCTTATGTTCCTAATACTGAAAATGTTTCACAAATGTTCACAGTGTACCTGAAATGAAGTTCATGGTAGAAGCAGGAAAACCCTGAAGCTGAAAATAGAACGAAAAAAACCATGTACATTCAGGTAGATACTGAGTTTACACTTTTTTTTTTTTTTTTAAGCAATACCTTGCTGATAGTATAATTTAACATCACCATTAAAAATAAAAATCTGTATTTTTAACTTATTTATTCCGTTCTGACTGCAATGTCCCTTCCTGGCAGAGCAGGGGGTGTTCAGGGCTGGAATTACCCCAGTGAGGTGTCCGGGGCTCTGCCACTCGAGCGGGTCCAGCAGGGAATTTGTCCCCCCGTGTGAAGTTTGCAATCAGGTGCCGGAGCAGTTTCAGTTACAGTGTTGTGGTGAATCATTTCCTTCTGATGCTTGTGGTGATCAATCATGTGGGGCCCTCTTCTAGATTTTCACACCAGCTTCGAGACAAAAGACGTTCGCAAAGGAAAAACAAAATATTATCCTTCTGGGTGCCCAGCGTGGATCTCGCCTCGCTTTGCTTGTTTTCAAACCGTGAGGTTATCCAAACATTCTTCTTTTGAAAATTTACATATTAATCCGAGATGGGATTCGTAAGGAAGTGGCCTAGAAAAAATGTCAGTCTGAAATACAAAATTATATTTAGTTTTGAAATGCTGGTTTGGTTTTTTTTGTTGTTGTTGGGTTTTTGATTTAATTGCTGGCCTTCCCTCTGAGCATTACATATGCAGCCAATATAACGCTCAGGAAAATATCCTGCTTTTCCAGAGGCACCTTTGAAACTGCAGAACACATAAAAAAACCCTAAATACTTTCTTTTTTTTGCCTGAAATAAACAGCAGCGCAGGCCTGTGCTTGTATGACCAGGCAGATTTCCCTGCGTGCACAGGGAGCACGTATGAAGAATTTTCACCTGCAGCTATTTGGAGAGATTGATTTGGATTCAGGAATGCATCCCTGCTTGAGCCCACACTTGGCTTAACAACAGGGGAATGCTTCGAGTTGGTCACGCACTGCAACGTGGGCTTGGGCAGGGAAAGTGGTTCCTTGCTCGTGGCACACAAACCCCCTGTCCTTGGTTTTATGTAAAATAATTGTGCGCTGATGGAGACCTTCAGCTCTCCCGAGGTTCAGTGGGAATTAAGGATGGCTGGAGGTGGCGAAACAAACAGAATTTGCATAAAAATGCACATGGGGAAATGAGAACATGAGCTAGATAATAATATTCCAGACTTATTTTCAGTGTGTTCCCGATCTTTTTAGCTGGTTGATACGTTCAGGGTGGGTTTTGCTAGAAATTTAAAGGAATGATTTCCAAAGATTCCCTTTTTTTTCCCCTTTACCTGATGGTTATAGATAATGGAGAACAATTTTTAACTTTTCCCCATTGTTTCCTCCGCTGTGCAGATCCGTACCCTGGGGTCTGGGAAGATTATTAACTGTGAGGATTGCTTGCTTTCCATCGCTACTCATAATTATCCAACGCTTAAATGAATAAAGAATAAGGAACGTGACCTTGTCACCCTGACTCATGAGTGATTGTCAAGTGAGGGATCCCAGCAGGTCAAACGCTGAAGTCTTCATTTATTTTTCCATTTTGCCACGAACTGCACATGGAAATGCTGATCTGCCAAAGGCTTCTGTGCGTCCGTACTTTTAAGCACCGGGCGGGAAAGCTCCTGCCTTAAATCCGCGTGTTCCGGGAGGGAGACCTGAGGAAAAGCGGAGTCAAGCCCGGTGACTTCCACGGAGGGTTTCCCGCCGAGGATTGCAGGATCGGACTCCTGGGTGATACAAAGGGAATTTACAGAAGGTGCTGGGGGTGGGGGAGCTCTCGGGGAAGATATAATTAAAGTTGCAACCGTAGTCACAAGCGAGCTCTGCTGATGAAAGAGGCAAACTCCATGCGAAGGTCCCTGCTCTCCTCTCCGTCTCATTCCGAACAATGAGGATCCTTCCCGAAACCAGAGGAGGGGGATGGGAGCATTTGCATTTCCCTAAGAGATGGGGGCTATCCCTGGGGTAGGGGGAGCACGGAACAGTGACTGTGTCAGACACTGGGATGGCATTGCCCCTGCTACAGTATTTTGGAGAGCTGGATCAATACGGCATTGGCTGTCCTTGCGAAACACAACAGGTCAATAAATAAGTTTGTCAGCGTTTTCCCAGCTTGCCACGCTGGGAAATAATACAGGTTACTAAAGAATTGTCACCTCTGATTTATAAAGCTAATTAAACGTAGGTGGGTTGGATTCTCTCGAATCATTTAGGAAATTAAAAGATACAGGGGAAGAAAATTCTTAAAGTGAGCCAGAGGAATACAAAGTACATCTGAATTCTGCTCAGCTTCTTGAGACAGCTGCCCTTAATTCCTGTCACTGCTTTTAACATCTGCTCAGGGTTGCTTACCCCTTGTCTATTGACAAGGTAGAATTTAGGGTTCTAGGAATTCATAACAATTTAAGTCTTGGAGCAACAGATATTTTCCTTAGTGATTTCTTGCTTTTTCTGCACTTACTCTTTTCTATTGCTTTGAGTGATGTTACATTAATAATACTTGAGTTTATTCGTGTCATTGGGATACATTTCATGTGCAAGCTGGCTGAACTCTTGTATTAACAAATATTTCAGCTCAAGACACATCCCTATAGCAGACTTTGGGGATGTCACACACTATTTGTGTTGTGTTGTAAATGAGCAGCTCCTGCAAACTTAAGGAGCAGTTTCAGAGATTTATTTATTTTTTAAAATCGTGGACTTTTCCCAATCACCTCTGGCTTGCAAACAATGAGAGAATCCTGGATGAGAGTTTAATATTCCATCTCATTAGGATTCCTTTGTTTCATTTTTATAAAGAATTTGGATGAAGGTTGTCTGCATCTGACTGCCATGGCCCAAACTGTGCCCTCAGCAACACTTGCAGCCTTCCTCAAGGAACACAGCCTGGCTGGTGCTTCCTGAACATTGCTGGATGGAGGGGGTTTGGATAGACTCAGTCCGAGGAAACCCAGACAAAGAATGGGGGGAAGTGAAGCGGGGTCGTTAATGGAAATTTCTCATATTTCCCCTTGGGGTTTTGCCTTGGGGATGACAGGTATTGTCTCCAAAGCCAGGAGTCAATATATTCCTCCCAGCCAGCAGCTCCCTAATCCACTCAGCCCTTCCTTGGCTCTGAGGAGCTAACCCGGGGCTGCTGCGTTTCTGTCTGGGATTTCCTGGACACAAATAGGTACACGTGTGCTGTGGAATGGCACGGAGAATAAATGCAGGATAAACCTGGTGGATCTGGGCTGCATCAAACTTCCTGCAGGTGTGTGAGGCACCCATGCATGGCATTATATCCAGCTTTTCTCAGAAAGTGGGACAAGATCTCCACATCCACTGCACAGATCTGGGAGTTTGGGATGTGTGAAAATTCACCCAACACGACTGCACAGAAACTCCAATTGTGCTGCCCCTTTAGCCAGAAATCCCAGATGAAGGGCAAATCCAGCCCCTGGATCTTTCTTGAACAAGGAAAAAAGATAATTTTTTGTCCTTTCTCCATCTTGGTGACTAAAAAGGGAGGTGTGTGCAAATATCTAAGGCCAGAGCAGCCCTGCTAATCCCAGGGTCTTCCCACTGTGTGTCTCCTTTGGCTAATTACTGCCAGATCCATGGATTTGGCTCATTGGCTGTCACATGGCTATTGCATGGTATTCTCTAAAGGTTTTATACTCTGGGTTCAGTGGCTGTGTCCCATACTTGTGTCGTGGGGGAAATCCTGTGCCTTTCCAAGCAGTTTTTCCATCAAATGGGTGTGGTGATGCCTTGCACTGTTTGTAAAGTGGATGTGTAAAGTATTCCTCTTGTTCCTGTGGCCATCTCTGAGTTTTAATTAAATTGTGGGCAGCTTTCAGTGAGCCTCGTGCTACCTCTGCAGCCTGGGCCTCCGTAAGAGACTCCCTCCTACACAATTGTTTTTTAAAAGCCCCACAAAACTCCCATTACCTTTGCCCTATTCCTGTTTCAGACATGAAAGTCGAGGACATTAACACAGTGCATGACCCTCTCTGAGCCAGCTTCAAAAATGGGATATATTCAGAGCTATCTTCAAAAAAAGTCTTTTTCCTCCCTTGAAAAATGATCGGGTAGAGACAAAGCCTGTTCAGATGGCAAATATTTCTTAGTGAGAATAATTTAGATCAATGAAAATATTTATAAAACTAAGTCGTGGGTGAGTTTAGTGTTGAATTTATATAACTGGTTATTATATTAAATACAAGGTGTACTGTTACTACAAATCCATTAACATTCACCGTGTGCCTTCCTGTTCAAAGCAGTTAATGCAGTTATGAACCTGTAAAAAGGATTAGTGACTTTACTGCCTTCCGAAAGGATCCTTTCCCCTCCTTTATTTCACAAATTGACGATTTTCTTTCCAAAGCTGAAACAAAGGGAAGGCTGTGCTCCAGCAAGGAGATGCACCGCTCCAGGCTGACAGCTGGAGCACTGGATACAGGATGGCAGCTCTTGATTTGTCAGCATGTTGCTATGGGTAGGGAAAGCGGGAGCGGAGTAAAACGCTGCTGAGATATTCTGGTATCTCCCGGTGCTCGTGCGGTCGCTCCGCTCCGCTCTACATTCCCTGCAACTTCCCAAAAGGAAAACAAATCCTCTCGATGAACGCACAGGGACACATCCTGCCTCGCCTTTCTTCTTTTTGCCTTTGTGCACGGGGCCGAAAAGGGCCAGGATCCGAAACCGAGCGTAGGGAAGAGCCTGAGAGGAGCCGTGGGATGCAGGGAGAGGGGGCAGCGGGGAAGGGCAGGGGGCTCAGCGAGCCGGCATGGCCTGGGCCGCTGGAAACTGGGGGATCTCCCCCCTTCAGAGGCAGCTCCATATGGGATCCACAGCAGGATACAGAACCTTTTCCTGGAGTAGGAAATGCAGAGGGCACGTACCCCTAGCGAGTCCTGCCCGTCTCTCCCGAGTGTCTGCGCAGGTAAAAGCAAATTAAAATTTGCTCAATTAGCTGCTTCCACGTACAATTATCTGGTTTACATACCCAAATTAAAATAATTACACGCCTAAAGCAGCCATCCGGCTCCACACACATTCGCAATGCTCCTCGAGTTCCTAATTTCTCTTGAAAATCCACTTTTTGCTCTCTGCCCTGCGGAATAGATCAGGGAGCTGTTCTGTATGAAACAATCCCGTTCACCATCAGCTCTCAGTGTCTGCTGGAGGTGTTTATCTAAACCTACACACATAAGATTGCCAGGTTACACATTTTTCTAGGCTGGTTAAAGGCTTTAATTCCCTTCTGAGCCTGCCAGAGACACAGCCCCTGAGCAGAGCGCCCCGGCAGCGGCAGCAGCAGCAGCAGGAAGTCTGCAGCAGGAAGGGCTTTTCAGGGTTTGCAGTGTCACCAGAAGTCCTTGATAAAGGCACGGTTGCATCTGTTGGGCAAGGATTTTGTCAGCACCAAAAGCTGTTGTGGGAGAGCTGCGAGAGAGGGCGGCTTCTCGACAACCCCGCAGCTCCCTGCTGCAGCGTCCGTGGTCTGTCCCAAATATCCTGCTTTCTCCACCAAAGGAACCGGCTGTCTTCTCCCAAACTCTTACAGAAACTTCATTATTCTAAAATGAAAATATCCTGTAACTCCAGGAGAACACTCTCCTATTAGAAAGCCCCTTATCGAATTTTTCTCCTGTTTAACCTGCGGTGACACCACCTCAGATGGATACACTGAACGTGTTTTACATTTGTCATTTCATGTCTGGTGGTTTAATTTCCGCATTTTCTTCCACAAACAAATCACCTTCCTCTTTGTCTCTTGTCAGTAGTTTAAGCTTAGAGTGTCCTCAGTTCTGTGTGTTACTGTCCTGTTTGAAAGCAGGCTTTTTCACTGTACAATGAATTCATTATGCTAATTAAAAAAAAATCATCTCAAAACCTTCAATATGAAGTAAGAGCTAATTTCTTTTGAGGGGGGGAAAAAAAAAAGCCATACAGGAAATAATGTAACAATGGCAAAAATGAAGCAAAATCTGATTATTCACTTTGAAAAATATCCTGACACAAGCAGCCTGCAGGAAGATATTACTGTGTCCCACACACAATGCTTCCATTGTGCAAACAGCAATGTCAAATTTGAATTTCCACGTGTGAGTGGAACTCTGGCTCGTTGATGGACGAGTTCCAGGGGGGCTGCCACGTCCCTGCCTGTCACCCCAGCAGCAGAATAGCAGAGTTTGGAGTCCAAACTGCCCTTTAGCCACTCAAACGCTGTGCTGAAGTCACAGCTACTGGAAATTATTGTGGCTCCATGAAAGACAGGAGTGTGATATATTGATATTGATATTAATATTGATATTGATATTGATATTGATATGCACCAGCTCTGCTCCAACTCCAGCCTTCACCTTCCCATCCTCCTCCTCCTCCTCCCCTGGTGCCATTGTTTGGGAAGTTTTGGCACAAGTGGTACAAAGAGGCTGCGCTTTGGGCTTGGTTTGGAAAATTACTTGAAAGCTTCTTAGAGCTGGGAAATGTGGGGGTTTGTGTTCCCTTCCCTTTCCACCCAGCCCAGAGGTGGCAAATGTTCCTCACCTGTTTCCCCCAGCACCCCCCTGCAGTTGTAAGAACCTTATTTGTGCAAGAAGAGAGAGGCAGAAAAATAGAAATCAAATAAACACAAGAAATGTAAGGACAGGGCTCGGGTTACTTGTCCGTGGTGAAAGGGGAAAAGCAGAATGTGTTTGGAAGTAAATGATTCCTTCTCCTGGTGTTGAACAGTGATTCCCAATCCTCGGTGTGTGAGAACACGAGGAAAGTGTCCCGCAGGTCAAGGAATACTCGCTCCCATTAACTGGCACTGGAGAGCAGGGAGCTGTGGCACTCACCGTGCCTGTGTCCACTGTCATGCTAATTCCTCCTTGGAAACAATTCCTGCTCTCTTTTACCACCTTTCAAATGCACATTTGTGCCATCCCAGGCTCTGCTGCATTCAGAACTCAGAAGCCTCAGGTTTTTCTTCTGCATTTCTGATACGAGGAGGAAACGCTGCTGAAAGTACAATGGGAAGAAACAAATGATGATAACAAAGAGCCAAGCCCAGGGAATTCTTTCTGTCGTCAGATTGGGATGAAGGGAAAAAAAATGTTGCAGCCCTCCAAGAATGGTAATTCCATGTCAGGATTGATCAATATTAGCTTTCTATTTATAGAACACCTTTCATTCTGAGGCTGTGTGGTGTTTATAAATTAATAAACACACGTGCAAGGATCGCACCATCCATTATTAATGCTATCAGCACTTTCAGTTTATGAGAGATAATTATTAGTTTTAACACCATGAAAGGCGGGAGAAGAATCACAAAATCACTTTTTATATTCTCTTCTCTCTGCCCTACAATTTGGGGAATTCAATGCTGTAGCAGCACTATAGCCCAGTGTGAGGACACACTCTCAAGTAAATTCTTTTGCAAAAGTATGTTTCAAAAATTGACTGAACTGCCACGTTGTTCTTGGGGATTACACCTGGCAGAGTCTGGGTGATCTGCCATAAAAACCCTTTACCAAATGAACACTTCCTCAACTCTGAATTAATGTGCACAGATGCCTCAGTCTCTGTTATCTTCAGGCAGATAATTTTGCTTCCTCGCCCATGGGAAGTTCTTAAGGATCTGCCTCCACATCACCATTCTGAGGAGCAGTGACTGCCACCCTTACAGGCAGTTTGGATCTCTGAATACACTTGGAATATGCCATAGGAAGTAAAGGAATTAATCTAGAAATGCCTTCTTCAGTTGGGAAACATTTTGTAAGACTGTGAGAATCTACTGCCATTATTTTGATGACAGACCCTGTTGCAAATACTGTTAGTGTGCTTGAAATTTCGATTTAATTTAAGATCAAGACAAAGAGGAGGCAAAATTGAAGGCAAAATAGAAAATGGCCCCAAAAGGAGAAGTGGAAAAAAAGGTGACATTTGAATGACACTGTACAGCACAAAGTGTCAGAACTGAAACGTGGCTGTAAAACTCTGGTTTATCTACACCAAAAATCCAGCATCTTACAAAGCTCACAGGTCTGTAAAAACAGAGTTTTTCAACTTATTTTGTAACAAGCGTGCACTGAGCTCTGTAATAGAATGAGGAAAGTTGCATTAACAAACACAGAACTTAAACATGTCATCCCATCCAAATAATACATTTAGGTTTCAATTTTAGAACCAGTTCAGTGCACACCTACCTCTGTATGTGAGTAGTCAGCACAGGGTTGGGCTTTTAATATTAGACTGGTTTTTAATTGAAGAATGCTGTCAGGTGCTAATTAGCACGAGTGAATGTGCTTTTATTTTGCCATATCCAAGCCAGAGAAAAAAGCAGTTTATAAATTGAGAGTGAGAAGGCTGGAAGCTCAAACTAATCAAGGAAGGGAGAGGATTAAAGGCAGTCTCTAGATCTAACTCCTGATATTCAGAGTAAAAGCCATGTGATACTGGGAAGGACAATTTGGAAAGTTACAACAAAAGTTTAAGGCCTCTGGTGCTGATAACTGAGCCATTCTGGGCACAGGGTATGACTTCATCATCCCCGGCTTGTTTATCTTCCCAAGGAGCCTTTTTTATAGAATTTGTGTTTCACCAATGCATTTCTCTTCACTCAGTTCACCCCACAGATGCACGTGAAGCTCATTTTTGTTTTCAGCCCAGAGGAAGGGCTTGTGTGCCTGAAAGCTCTTCCCTCTCCTCCAGCCACATCTAATAAACAATTTTACTTCTCCGTGCAAATCTTTATTCTCCCTCTATCACCGCAGCACCAACAATGCTGCTGTTATTGCTGCTGTGATAGAGCTTATCAGACAACGACCGGGTGCTTGAATAAACACCGGTGGGATCCCAGAGATCTCTCACCCCACGAGTTACAAGAAAAGAGAACATTCACGCCGTGCCGGGCCGTCATTTCGAGAAGGATCCATTTGCAGAACAAAGTACAGGAACAGGACGGTAAGGCCGAGTAAAATGAGGAAAAAAGTGATACATTTTCTTTGAGAAATCTACTTGCTGTTGAAGAAGCTTCTGTTTACTTGTGTTTTCCTATGCGAGCGCGCTGCGATAAGTAAAAAGAAAAGACGTCACGCTCGAAGTCTGCTAAAGTTCATACGCGGCGAAAACAAAACAAAATCAAGGTCAAACAGAAAATCTTTAATAGCTGCGCTGTCAACGTGCCTCGCAGGATTCGAAACCCGTGAGTTTACACAGACAGGATGTGTAAGGCACTGACAGAACCCCCCTGCGCCTCCTTTATCGCTCCAACAACAAACTGCTCTGCGCTAAACGCGAGCGGAGCGTCCCAACGCCCCCAGCAGCACCCAGACACCTCGGGGGCGTTGGTAGAGCGGGCAGCAGCTTGGGCTGGGCTGCACAGGGGGGCTGGATGTGAGGACAGGGCCGGGCACCGATGCAGGAGCCGGGCGCGCTCCTGGGGGAGGCCGAGCCCCCGCTCGCTCCCCGCGCGGCCGACGGCGCGAGGAGCCGGCTCCTCGTTATCCGCTGGCGCGAGGAGCCGGCTTCTCATCTCCCGGCCTCACGTGGGCCCTCGGCGAGCGAAGGCAGTCATGTGTTAGTCAAATCTGAGCCCGTGTCTGAGCGCAGCCCCCGCTCAGGCGTTTCCTGTAAACACCGCAGCCGCCCCGGCCGCGCGATCCCGGCGCGGGATCTGCGCTCGCGTCGCGCCCAGAGAAGTCACTTGGGCCGAGGGGAAACTCGCAAACAAACCCGGCCACAAAGCACCGATAAAACTTCTCATAAATGATCCCGTTTGCCAGTCTCGGGCTCGCCTGAGCGTCGCACAAACAATTTGTTTTGTAAGCAAAGGAGCGACGCGAGCCTGATTTTGCAAATAGATGTTGTTGGGCACAAATGGAGGGGGGAGAATTTTGTGCTCCAGCTCGTGGCCCAACAACCCAAACAGTTTTAAAAAGGACTTCTCGAGCCATTAGGTTACCCTGTGATCGTGGTTTCAAGCTTATCTCCTTAAAAGCCTAAACGCTGTGTATTTACTTTATTTATCTATTCATGCCAGCAAACGGAGAATTTCATGTAGTGACTTGACTGCTAGAGCAGGGGCTTGAAGAAAAAAAAATCCCCAAACTGCCAAATTTTGTGAGCCCTGCGAGAAGACTTGCCCAAGATCACGCAGGAAGTCTGTGGCAGAGCTGGGACTGAGCCCAGCTCCCCTAAATCCCATTTGTGCCTTAACCACACGACAGGCCAGATTTAATAGCTGCCTAAATATGAATCTAAAATGAGACAGTCCCCGTGCAAAAGAATGAAACTTGGCCGATCTCCTGCTGCCAGGGACAGCCTGGGTGTTTTGCTGCTCAGGTCACTTGTTTGAGACAAACACCCACAGTAACTCTCAAAAGATTTTAAATTTAGGTAAAGGCTTCCTGCTGCCTGCTCAGCTCTGTTTTCATTCTCCCTGACAGCGAGGGTTTCCCTCTGTGTGCTCTGAGAAGAGCAGGACCGGAGCCAGATCACAAAACCTCCAGCCTGGATTTTTGCATAATGTAATTGTGCATAATGTAATTTAGAAGAACTTCGACATTTAAGTACATCGGGAGCTCGGGGACTGAAATGAAACTTTTCGGCTTTCAGCAATGTTATTTTATTTCTTTCTGTTGTTATGGAGGAGATTATCACAATTTTGGGCACGCTGCCTGGTTCCAAAGTCTAGTTTGGGGCTAGGTTTGCTATTGCAAGACTGTGTAGTAACATATAGTGCAAACAGTAAACACGGGGCTGTCAGTGCATTTGTTGGAGAAGTTTTGGCTTCACACATCAAACATCGATCGGTGAAGCTCCTCCAGAAAGGCAGCAAGTGCCCTCAACACAGGGCAAAGCGGAGGGAGAAGAAAATCCGGGATTTATTTTTTCAAGTTGGCCCTTGCCTCATATCAAACATTTCCAGCGGCGTGAGCATAAAACACAGAGGTCACCGTGGCTAATCTGGAAAAATAAATTGGACGTTTGCGTTTCGCTCGTGTAATGTGATATATGATGCATTTTGAGCAAGAGAAGAAAAGTCTGAAGATACTCTGAGCCTTTCATTTTTTTTCCTGAATCAGTCTTTTTCTTTTTTTTTTATGTTCTGCACAGAGGTAGCGTATCTCAGTGGATAAAAACCACACGGCTGCTGAGTTCTCCGCTAGATCATGTTTGCAGTCAGCCGGAGCCCTGGCTCAAGGGAAACACCTCTTGTGATCGTGAAGGGCGGTAGATTTCACCTGCAAAAGTAAAATCTTTCAAAAGTGGTAAAAAATGAAAGGGGGAAGGGGGCAAATAATGGGTTTGGGTGTGTTATGAGAACAAGAAATATTGCAACACCTGACTCAGGGGGTCTCCAGGGACACGCAGTTAAGAGCAAAAGTACAGATTTAATATTTTTAAAAGTTTGTATGCCTTGAAGTTGTTTTTAACTCTTCAATATAAGGTCTTTTGAAATGCCAAAATCGGACGACAATAAAAAGACTAAATTTTTTAACAGATTGCGAAAAGAGTCATTTGGTGTGGCAAAAACTGGTCACTCCCACATCCATTTCCAGCAAAATCCTACTTTGTTCTCCTTGCCAGGCTGCCATTTGGAGATAATCAATACTTAAACTGAACTGTCCTGCTCCTGTGCTTAGAACTTGGGAGTGTTTGTGGGATCAGGTTTGGTCACATAGTACAAGGTGGTGTGCAGCAAGTTCCTAAGAAATGCAGAGCTCTTGCAAGACAAAGGAATATTTCGCATGCACAGATAAACACCCAGCTTGGATACATCCTACAGCAAAAAAAATCACATTAAACTCACTGCAATTGCTGGTTGTGCCATAAATTCTGTGTCCTCCTGTGTCCATTCAAAACTCCATTCAGAGCAGTGAAAGGCCAAGACTCAACATCTGAAAATCTGTGAAGGAGCACAAGGCAAACCCCTTTTTCTCATGGTTCACACAGCTCATGGACACAGAGATTTTTTAAGCTTCAGGAAATCAATAAAACTACATCTATCCTTATGATCAGTTGAAGAGCCAGGACTTAAATATTTATAGTTTAAAATTTCGGCCTTATCAGGTTTGACCTCTTCATGAAAATAAATGTGCTTCAAGCCAGTGTGAGGCAACATTCAAATTTGCCAATAAAGATATTTCACTTTCCAGAATTACCTGGTGAGTAAGTATATTACCCTGTGTGTATTACTCATTCTGCAATGGTTTTGATTAATCTTTATTTGCCATAGAAGTGACCTAAATTTCAGCCTGAATAGCGTTGCTCATTTTAGACTTGGAGAACATTTTGAGAAAAACTTTAAAAAATACACTAAAAGAACTCCCAAACACATGATTTTAGCTGCAATTATTTTAGAAATGTCCTCCATTCAGGCAGGATGATTTTTATATTGAAGGAAGCAAGCCCCTGGGTGTGATCTAAATGTTCTGATGTAAACTAAACTGACTTTAGCAGGTCTCAGTGTGTCTTTGGGGGAAAAATCAGAGACCACGTGGAAACTCACCTCCCTCTTATCCCATTTACTTGAGGAAGGTGCTAACCTCGGAGTCTAGCAGAGATTAAGCACTTTGCTAACAGCACTACAGATTGCATTTAACTCCTAAAAACCTCCTCAGTGCCAAGTGGGATACTCAGAAACACGTTTTGAGTCTGCGTGCCGCGCTGACTCCTCTGTAGTGTCCACCCCTCTGGAGCAGAGAGAGCAGCCGGGTGCTCTGAGCGTCGAGAGAAATGAAAAATAGATGAACCCTTGGCCTTTTGGGGGCAGTTTCCACAGTAAATCTCTGTATTCTGTTCCCCTCCTCCTCGGGCAGCCCTGACGTGCGCCAGGCCCATCACTGAGCACTCGGGGACCATCGGGGCTCCGGCCACGGGACAGGACTGGAGCTACTGTGGCAAAAAGGGTTGGGGCCATCAAACCCCCAATGACCCACCCAAGGAAAAGCCACCTCTTACGAGGTGCACTGGCTGTAGAAACAGTTGTATGTGGGTGACACCGGCTCTGTGGCACTGTCTGGTGCCACCATCTTCATTGCACTGCCCTCAGTTTGTCATTTGGGCAATGCCCATCACCCAAATCCTGCATCACAAAGCGCCGAGCCTGGCCCACGATGGCACGGGGAGAGGCGGCACAGTGGGAAGAGCGCTCACAGAACAACTGGGACTGGAAGGGACCTCTGGAGCTCACCCAGCCCGCCTGGAGCAGGTGACACCGGAACGCGTCTGGAAGGGTTTGCGATGTCTCCAGAGCAGGAGACTCCACGCCCCACCTGGCGCTGTTCCAGGGCTCTGCCAGCTCCATGGGAAGAAGTCCATCCTCGTGTTGAGGTGGAACTTGTCACATCCCTCGCTCCCCGTCCTGTCGCGGCCACCCCCGGGCACACAATGCGGCAGCGGGGCGTGCCCAGCGCGAGGCGCGGCCGGCGGGGCGTGGCCAATCGGGGTGTGGTCATCGGGGGCGCGACCAACGATGAGTGAACGAGGAAGGGGCGTGACCAATCAGAGACCCCGCCTTGGGGGGAGTGACCAATCGGAGACCCCGCCCGGGGAGGCGGGGCCGCGTCGGGGGCGGGGCCGGGGCTGCC